>JAJHZJ010000959.1:107500-530408 GCA_023548195.1 Bettongia penicillata ogilbyi | reverse complement strand
AGATGCAAATGATCCCGCCTTTCAATTCTGATGACGAGGAGCAATGCTGGCCATCAGGGAAAGACGTGGAACCCGGGGCCTCTGTATCCCAGACATCCCAGGGGGGTGTCCAGTGGGCTCAGGCCTTGGAAGAGTTCAAAAAGGATTTTGAAAAGCAAGTTAGACAGGTGGAGGAAAAACTGGGAAGAGAAATGAGAGAGATGCAAGAAAAGTATGAAAAATAGGTCAATACCTTGGTAAAGGAGACCCAAAAAAATGCTGAAGAAAATAACACCTTGAAAAATAGGCTCACTCAGATGGCAAAAGAGGTTTAAAAAGCCAATGAGGAGAAGAATGCTTTCAAAAGCAGAATTAGCCAAATGGAAAAAGAGGTTCAAAAGCTCACTGAAGAGAATAGTTCTCTCAAAATTAGAATGGAAGAGATGGAGTCTAATGACTTTCTGAGAAACCAAGACATCACAAAACAAAACCAAAAGAATGAAAAATGGAAGAGAATGTGAAATATCTCATGGGAAAAACAACTGACCTGGAAAATAGATACAGGAGAGACAATTTAAAAATTATGGGACTACCTGAAAGTCATGATCAAAAAAAGAACCTAGACATCATCTTCCATGAAATTATCGAGGAAAACTGCCCTGAGATTCTACAACCAGAGGGCAAAATAAGTATTGAAAGAATCCATTGATCACTGCCTGAAAGAGATCCAAAAAGAGAAACTCCTAGGAACCTTGTGGCCAAATTCCAGAACTCCCAGGTCAAGGAGAAAATCTTGCAAGCAGCTAGAAAGAAACACTTCCAGTATTGTGGAAATACAATCAGGATAACTCAAGATCTAACAGCTTTTACTTTAAGGGATCGAAGGGCGTGGAATAGGTTATTCCAGAAGTCAAAGGAACTAGGACTCAAACCAAGAATCACCTACCCAGCACAACTGAGTATAATACTTCAGGGGAAAATATGGTCTTTCAATGAAACAGAGGAGTTTCAAGCATTCTTGATGAAAAGACCAGAGCTGAAAAGAAAATTTGACTTTCAAACACAAGAATGAGAAGAAGCATGAAAAAGTAAACAGCAAAGAGAAGTCATAAGGGACTTACCAAAAATGAACTGTTTACATTCCCACATGGAAAGACAATATTTGTAACTCTTAAAACTTTTCGGTATCTGGGTAATTGGTGGGATCACACACACACATACACACACACGTACACACATGCACACACACATACACACATGCATGCACATACAGAAACAGAGAGCACAGAGTGAATTGAATAGGATGGGATCATATCTTAAAAGAAATTAAGGTAAATGGTGAGAGAGAAAGGTAGGGGGAGGAAAGAGGGTGAAATGGAATGGGGTAAATTATATGTCATTTAAGAGGCAAGCAGGAGACGTTTTAGTGGAGGGAAAAAGAGGAGAGCTAAGAAAAAAAAAACAAGAAGTTTACCCTCATCATATTCGACTAAAGGAAGGAATAAAATGCACACTCATTTTGGTATGAAAACCTATCTTACAATACAGGAAAGTGGGGCAGGAGATAAGCAAGGGCGGGGGGGGGAATGATGGGAGGGAGGGCAATGGGAGAAGGGAGCAATTTGAAGTCAACACTCGGGGAGGGACAGGACCAAAAGACAGAATAGAAACAATGAGGGGCAGGATAGGATGGAGGGTAATTCAGTTAGTCTTACACAACTCGACTATTATGGAAGTCATTTGCAAAACTACACAGATAGGGCCTAGATTGAATTGCCTCCCTTCCCAAAGGGAATGGGTGGGGAGGGAGGGATGGGGAGAATTTGGAACTCAAAGTTTTAGGAAAAACTGTTTAGTATTGTTGTTGCTACTAGGAAATAAGACATACAGTTAATGAGGAATAGAAAGTCATCTGGCCCTATAGGACAAAAGAGAAGATGCAGACAAGAGAAGGGAGGGATGATAGAAGAGAGGGCAGATTGGTGATAGGGAAAATCAGATTGCTCAGTGTATTGGGGTGGGGGAGGGGAGAAAAGGGGAGAAAATTTGGAACCCAAAATTTTGTGAAAATCAATGTAATAAGTTAAATAAATAAATTTTTATTTCAAAAAAAAAGAATTTATTAAGTAAAACTTCCCTTATTTCTTGAAAGTCAGTGGACATAGTAAGCCTTGAAAGAATACCCCAGGAAAGAGATTACCTGATTGCCTCAAGAAAGGAATCCCAAAATAAAATCTTGAAGGTATATTACAGTTAAAATTTCAGAATGATTAGGTCAAGGAAAAAATACAAGTGGCCAGAAACAAACAATTCAAATATCAGGGAGTCACAATCAGGATTACACATACTTGGCAGCTGCAACACTAAAGCATCAAAGATCATGGAACACAACATTCCTGAAAGCGAAGGAGCTAGAGCTACAACTAACAATCACCTACTCAGCAAAATTAAGCATAATACATCAAGGAAAATACGGTCATTGGGGGAAATAGAAGAATTTCAAGCTTTTGTAAGGAGAAGACCAAAACCAATCCAGAAATTTGACCTCTAACATCAAGACCCAAGAGGAACATCAACACATAAAAAGGGAAAATAAAACAAGGAACCGACTAGAGCTAAACTATTTACAACCCTACATGGGAAGATGATGCTTGAAATTCATTTAAAAATGTGTCACTAATAGTACAGTTAGTAGAAGTATATATAAAATACATAGACAAAAGGTGCAGGTATAAGATGAATTTGAGGGGATGACATGAAAAAATTAAGGGATGAGAAAGAGGAATACAGTATATGCAGAAAAAAGGAACAGGAAAATGGAATAAATTATTTCACAAGAAGAGGCATGAAAGACCTATTCCAGTGGAGAGGAAGGTGGTAGGGTGGGTGATGAGCATCTGTTAAGACCCCAAGCATTAGCTGGGCGGATCTAGGCAGGGGTGGACAGGAATTGCAGAAGTCAAGTAACTGGCTGGGAAAATGCCTAGAAAAGGGAAGAAAAATAAGACTATAGAGAGTTTTTTTGAACAGATGCAAATGATCCCGCCTTTCAATTCTGATGACGAGGAGCAATGCTTGCCATCAGGGAAAGACGTGGAACCCGGGGCCTCTGTATCCCAGACATCCCAGGGGGGTGTCCAGTGGGCTCAGGCCTTGGAAGAGTTCAAAAAGGATTTTGAAAAGCAAGTTAGACAGGTGGAGGAAAAACTGGGAAGAGAAATGAGAGAGATGCAAGAAAAGTATGAAAAATAGGTCAATACCTTGGTAAAGGAGACCCAAAAAAATGCTGAAGAAAATAACACCTTGAAAAATAGGCTCACTCAGATGGCAAAAGAGGTTTAAAAAGCCAATGAGGAGAAGAATGCTTTCAAAAGCAGAATTAGTCAAATGGAAAAAGAGGTTCAAAAGCTCACTGAAGAGAATAGTTCTCTCAAAATTAGAATGGAAGAGATGGAGTCTAATGACTTTATGAGAAACCAAGACATCACAAAACAAAACCAAAAGAATGAAAAATGGAAGAGAATGTGAAATATCTCATGGGAAAAACAACTGACCTGGAAAATAGATCCAGGAGAGACAATTTAAAAATTATGGGACTACCTGAAAGTCATGATCAAAAAAAGAGCCTAGACATCATCTTCCATGAAATTATCGAGGAAAACTGCCCTGACATTCTACAACCAGAGGGCAAAATAAGTATTGAAAGAATCCATTGATCACTGCCTGAAAGAGATCCAAAAAGAGAAACTCCTAGGAACATTGTGGCCAAATTCCAGAACTCCCAGGTCAAGGAGAAAATCTTGCAAGCAGCTAGAAAGAAACACTTCCAGTATTGTGGAAATACAATCAGGATAACTCAAGATCTAACAGCTTTTACTTTAAGGGATCGAAGGGCGTGGAATAGGTTATTCCAGAAGTCAAAGTAACTAGGACTCAAACCAAGAATCACCTACCCAGCACAACTGAGTATAATACTTCAGGGGAAAATATGGTCTTTCAATGAAACAGAGGAGTTTCAAGCATTCTTGATGAAAAGACCAGAGCTGAAAAGAAAATTTGACTTTCAAACACAAGAATGA
Organism: Bettongia penicillata ogilbyi; assembly: GCA_023548195.1. Lineage (NCBI taxonomy): Eukaryota > Metazoa > Chordata > Mammalia > Diprotodontia > Potoroidae > Bettongia > Bettongia penicillata. Next base: position 526,350 of record JAJHZJ010000959.1, on the reverse strand, counting down.
GAAGAAGCATGAAAAAGTAAACAGCAAAGAGAAGTCATAAGGGACTTACCAAAAATGAACTGTTTACATTCCCACATGGAAAGACAATATTTGTAACTCTTAAAACTTTTCGGTATCTGGGTAGTTGGTGGGATCACACACACACATACACACACACATGTACACACATGCACACACACATACACACATGCATGTACATACAGAAACAGAGAGCACAGAGTGAATTGAATAGGATGGGATCATATCTTAAAAGAAATTAAGGTAAATGGTGAGAGAGAAAGGTAGGGGGAGGAAAGAGGGTGAAATGGAATGGGGTAAATTATATGTCATTTAAGAGGCAAGCAGGAGACGTTTTAGTGGAGGGAAAAAGAGGAGAGCTGAGAAGAAAAAAAAAAACAAGAAGTTTACCCTCATCATATTCGACTAAAGGAAGGAATAAAATGCACACTCATTTTGGTATGAAAACCTATCTTACAATACAGGAAAGTGGGGCAGGAGATAAGCAAGGGCGGGGGGGGGGAATGATGGGAGGGAGGGCAATGGGAGAAGGGAGCAATTTGAAGTCAACACTCGGGGAGGGACAGGACCAAAAGACAGAACTGAAACAATGAGGGGCAGGATAGGATGGAGGGTAATTCAGTTAGTCTTACACAACTCGACTATTATGGAAGTCATTTGCAAAACTACACAGATAGGGCCTAGATTGAATTGCCTCCCTTCCCAAAGGGAATGGGTGGGGAGGGAGGGATGGGGAGAATTTGGAACTCAAAGTTTTAGGAAAAAACTGTTTAGTATTGTTGTTGCTACTAGGAAATAAGACATACAGTTAATGAGGAATAGAAAGTCATCTGGCCCTATAGGACAAAAGAGAAGATGCGGACAAGAGAAGGGAGGGATGATAGAAGAGAGGGCAGATTGGTGATAGGGAAAATCAGATTGCTCATTGTATTGGGGTGTGGGAGGGGAGAAAAGGGGAGAAAATTTGGAACCCAAAATTTTGTGAAAATCAATGTAAAAAGTTAAATAAATAAATTTTTATTTCAAAAAAAAAGAATTTATTAAGTAAAACTTCCCTTATTTCTTGAAGTCAGTGGACATAGTAAGCCTTGAAAGAATACCCCAGGAAAGAGATTACCTGATTGCCTCAAGAAAGGAATCCCAAAATAAAATCTTGAAGGTATATTACAGTAAAATTTCAGAATGATTAGGTCAAGGAAAAAATACAAGTGGCCAGAAACAAACAATTCAAATATCAGGGAGTCACAATCAGGATTACACATACTTGGCAGCTGCAACACTAAAGCATCAAAGGTCATGGAACACAACATTCCTGAAAGCGAAGGAGCTAGAGCTACAACTAACAATCACCTACTCAGCAAAATTAAGCATAATACATCAAGGAAAATACGGTCATTGGGGGAAATAGAAGAATTTCAAGCTTTTGTAAGGAGAAGACCAAAACCAATCCAGAAATTTGACCTCTAACATCAAGACCCAAGAGGAACATCAACACATAAAAAGGGAAAATAAAACAAGGAACCGACTAGAGCTAAACTATTTACAACCCTACATGGGAAGATGATGCTTGAAATTCATTTAAAAATGTGTCACTAATAGTACAGTTAGTAGAAGTATATATAAAATACATAGACAAAAGGTGCAGGTATAAGATGAATTTGAGGGGATGACATGAAAAAATTAAGGGATGAGAAAGAGGAATACAGTATATGCAGAAAAAAGGAACAGGAAAATGGAATAAATTATTTCACAAGAAGAGGCATGAAAGACCTATTCCAGTGGAGAGGAAGGTGGTAGGGTGGGTGATGAGCATCTGTTACTCTCATCAGTATTGTCTAACAGAGGGAATCATATACACAATCAGTTGAATATTGAAATATTAATTACCAAAAATGGAAGCAGTTGGTGATGAGATCAAGTAAAAGGACAAGGTGAGACAAAAGGGAGGGCAGATCAGAGAAAGTAGTAGATAGAAGCAAAATACTGGTGAGGAGGAAAAGGGTGAAAGGAGAGAGAGCACAGACAAGAGGTCGAATAGGATGAGGGAGAAAGGCAGATAGTGATCATAACTGTGAATGTGATTGGGATGAACGTTCCCATAAAATGGAAGCAGATAGCCGAATAAATTAAAGAAAAACACAGAATCCTAAAATATTCTGCTTACAAGAAACACACTTGAAGCAGAGTACCACAAAGTAAAACAAAATGGACCTAATTAAAGGAGATAATGAAGGAAATTATATGTTACTAACTGCTCTTTTGAGAAGAGGGGAGGGGAGTGAGAGAGGAAGAAAATTTGGAACTTAAAATGTTGTAAAATAAATGCTAAAGATTTTCTTGATGCATAGCTGAGGAAAAATAAAACACTATTCAAAATAAGGGGAAAAACACCTTTCCACTACACCAAATTAAAATACATTAAGAATCCACAAATATCTTCTTTGATCAGCTCTCAGGACTGAATGTCCTTTACCTGTTGCCATAACCTAGTATCTATTTTTTTGCCTTTATTGTAATTATGTAACATTGGGTTTGACAGTTATCTAATCCATATTTCCTACAGACATCCCTATTTCTTATGATAGCATTGATTTTTTCATTCACCTACATTGATAAACTTGGATTTATTTTAGACCCCTTTCTGCCCCTCAATTTCACTATCCAATCCATGGCCAAGTCTTATTTACCCTGTCTTTAAAGCATGACTCATGTTTGTGTCCTCTGCATTTACAAGGCTTCCCCCCAACTTTAGGATATCAACTTCTCTTGCCCAGAATGTTGCAATACTCTCGTTTTATTTGTAGGCCTTCTTCAGTCTCTCTCCTCCATAATCATCTTTCATATAGCTGTCAAATTGATATTTCTAAATCCCTGATCTGATCATGTCATTCCTCCAATCAAAATATCCTCCATATTTCACTACTGCATCTTCAAACTCTTCAGCCTGACATTTACTGTGTGAACAAATTACTCAGTACAAATTATAACTTTGAGTTGGTTTCATTTAATGACAGTTGAGGTTATGTATCTCCTTCTACTGACATTATTTTGGCTCTACTGTCTACAAGTGACCAGATAATAATGACTTCAGCAGGTTTTCCCATATTTACTTAATTCTCTAAAATTTAAGTGCTAGATTTCAAGACACATATGCATTTCATTGCTCTTTTGTTGTTTAATTCAACATTTAAAAATTAATATTACTTCAAAAATATCTGTTAGGGGCCAAGCTCTGGACCAGCCTTCAGGAGCTGGCTCCACCCTCAGGGAGCTGGCTCTGCCCTCAGGGAGGAACATGGGCGGGGCTCTGGCTGGGGATATAAAGAGCTGTGGGGAGGGATCGGAGAGAGAGATGTAACCAAGAAAGAGATGTAGAGGACACCATCAATAAAGTGAAGAGCACTGACATCCTTGGGTGCGTGTGTAGTCATTGTTCCCTCCGTGGAGGAGGGGATAGCCCTGTCGCGCAGCTAGGCCATACGGTCACACGGCAGGGACCGGAGACTTCCGAAGACCTGGAGGAAAGGTTTCCCAAGCGAAGTCTGGGGTAAGGAAGTGGGCCCTGTGTTAGAGTGCCGCCTGGAATATTGGGCGAAGACCCCAGAGAGATTACCGCCTGGAATAGTGGGCGAGGCCACCTGGCTTAGTAGCCAAGTGAAGGCCGGGGATTAGCCCCGTGCAGCTGGCGCCCAACGTGGGGCAGCAAATTTTGGGTACCGCTTGGAAGGACTACACAACCTCGCTGTTGAGCAGCGGGAAGCCGGGAAGGGGTCCCGGGATTATATTATGGGTCAGGGAAGTAGCGTTCCGCTGATCCGGCCCGAGGATAAAGAAGTGCTGGCATATCACCTGTATAAATTATGTAAAAAGGAAGGAATGCATCCTCATGTTAAGACATGCCGTAGCTTTGTTGAACAGAGTTGGGAGATAGTGAGCCAACAGATGGCCTCTTATGTGGACGCCACCCCTGGGTTGCTCGTTGAGACTGATTTTGTCACATATAGGGTGGAAAAAGTAGCCCTTGTGGGCTCTCCACGTCCAACTTGCTCAGCCACCGCTTGTGTGATACAAACGGGAGACTTCCTAGTGGAGATTTCTGACGAGGAGTCGAGACCCCCACCTACCTCTCTCCCTTTTTTATCTTTGGAGCATTGTCGGTCACGGAGCTCAGGAGGCAATCACGACCAGATAGGACAGAGAGGAAAGAGGGAGTTGGTGCAGTCAGAAATTCAACCAGGAAATACATCCAGAGTTGGCCCAGGGCCGGGATTTGTGGCGCAGCAAAAAATTTGCCCCAAGGCCTGGATTTGTGGCATAGCAAAAAATTTGCCCAGGATCTGTGGTGTGGTGACGAATTCAATGGCCCGGATGTTCTTCCAGCCCTGGCACTCGGCACAGATCTATGGTGCAGTAAAAAGTTGCAGGAGTAAGTCTAAAAAGGGAATCTGGTATGGGAGAATGTCTAGACAGGGAATCTTATACAAGGCTTAGTTACACAGTGATAGAAAGTAAGCCAGAGTTATAATGTGTACAGAGGATTTCTGACAATTTTTCTCAGTTTTTGGATTCTTTTATTGTCTGTATATGTGTTCTGTCTTTACATGTTCTGTGTGCGTCTGTTTGTGAGTTATTACGGTCAGCTCCATGGTAGCTGGACCTTGGAATGTTATCTCTTTTCCTCCCCCTCCTCCCTTCTCTCTGATGGCTGCAGCATCGGGGAGAAGCATGGGAGAGAGAAAGAGAGGAACTACTCTTATATTATTTAGTTTATATGACTGCAAAAATGCAGTTTTGGATAAAAAAATGCAAGGGAATATATAAGTGCAGTTTTAAAGGGGCTTTAATCAAAGCCCATTAGGAAGACAACATGGATATGAAATTTAGGGAAAGCAAAAAAGTTTTGGAAATTAATGGAAAGTTTTTGGTAAAACTCTCTCTCTCTCTTCACTTTCTAATCCTGGCCAGATTGTGAAAGTGGAGAGAAAGACAAGAGGAGATCAGAGGCAGGCTGATTAGCATTTTCATTATCTCATGCCTCATCTAAAAGAAAAGTTTTTGTATAATGAGAAATAACCAAAACGTAGTTATTCTGGTCATATTTTAAGTGAAACGTGTCACTCCCAATTGGATGTTTTAAACAGATCAGGATTTGTTATATCATTTGGCACTAAGGCAAATTGGAAAAATGCATATTAAAGAGACACCTCAACAGAGATAAAGCTTTTGAAACTCTGCAGCAGAACGGAACAGACTTGGCGCCACTGGACAGTTGTCCAGAAGTCTACCCCGCTTTGACTGATGAATTTCAAAAGTCCTCTTGTTCAAAGACCTTTTTAAGGAGTGGACACAGAAGTAAAATCTATTTGAGTAAATGTTAGAACCATTAAGATTTTTGCCCTGCAGTCCCAAATCATCATTCAGCTGGGTCTGCAGTGAATTGTATCTCTTATCATTCCAGATTAGATCTAGGGAAGAGAACTATCATTTTGAAGGTTTTCAACTAAAATTTTTATAAAAGTTTGGTGACTGTTAACAACAGAAAAAAAATTTTAAAAACAGTTTTAAATTTTCCTTTTCAAAGTAATGTATCAATAAGTTAATATGTAACACTCTATAGAGCAAAAAAAAAAAAAAAATCTTGCTCTTTTAATCTGAACTCGTACTCATTCCCAGGCCCAATTGCAACTTTCCTACAAAGAACATCAGTATCTGCAGGAACATCAGGTTCCAGGGTCATAGTTCCTGAGTTCCCAGACCCAATTGCAACTTTTCTGCAGAGAACATCACTATCTGCAGGAACATCAGGTTATCACGTTCCTGAAGCTAGTTCCAAGCAAAAGTTAACTTTAGCATTTGAACTTATTAGCAACCTGATTTCTAAAGAATTTTTCTTCCAGAGTATAGGTAATCAGAATAGGAGAAACTAGCCTATGAAGCAATGATGTACATCTATTCAGTGGTAAGGTCTAAGTTTGAAATCCCCTATCTTAGATTCTACAAAGGTTGCAACTTTAAATGAGAAAAAGAAAGAATCACTGGAGTTTTTCATCAGAAACAAGGAGTTGTTGAGTGGGTACATTTAGCCCACATAAAGCACAGAGCCTGTGTGCCTTATCCTGTGCTAGTAGCCCAAGTAATACATGAAGCAGTGGAAAGAGTGAGGATGTTACTAAGACAGGAACCTCACACGATATATACTATGTATACAGGTCAACAAATAGAGAACTGCATACAAGACTTTGTAGAATGGCAGATATTGATCAATCACAATATTCAACATGGCCTCCCAATTCCTTTCGGCCAGCAATTTCCCACGTGGCCATGGTCTTGGGCTGGAAAAATGCTCTCCCTCACCAGTAAAGGAGTTGATGTTTTTACAGATGCAACCAAATTTTAGGGCACCTATGTATATTCCATCCACAAAGGAGATGCATAAATTTAAAACAGCATTTAATTCTACACAGCAACATGAATTACATGCAATGTTGCAGGCATTATTGTATGTTAAGGAACCTTCCAATATCATCACAGATGGCAAATGTACAGCACTATTGTTACCTAGATTACACTCAGCTTATATCCCTGATAGGGCAGAAAGTATTAAACAGATAACTATGAAGTTCAACAGGCAATAAGGGCCAGAACAACAATATTTTATATTATACACATTCAGTCGCATTCTAATTTACCTGGACCACTGATCAAGGGCAATGAGATGGCAGACAATGCACTTCAAACATTTCATTCTACTGAATTGGCAAGGCAAGCACACTCCAGATTACACTTGTCTGCATGGTCTTTAAGACATCTTTATGGTATTTCCAGACAAGAAGTTAGATCTATAGTTAAGCAGTGTGTACAATGTGTTCCATTTTTACCCCCACCTTCTTGTCACCCTGTAAACCCTAAGGGTGATGGTCCAAATTCTATATGGCAAATGGATGTTCCTCATTATCCATCATTTGGAAGAGCAAAATATATTCATGTTACTGTTGACACATTTTCAGGTTTTATAATGGCAACAGGTAAGTGCGGAGAAGCTGTTAAGGATGTGAGAGCACATCTCTTACATTGCTTCGCAAATCATGGAGTACCAAAAAGCATTAAAACAGACAATGGTCCAGCTTATATCAGTAAAGCCATTGAACAATTCATGGTGGAATTTTCCATTTTACGTGTCACTGGAATCCCCCATAATCCCACTGGTCAAGCTATAGTGGAACGAGCAAATCGCTCCCTGGACACCTACTTGCTTAAACAAAAAGGGGGAGTTGGACCAGGAGTTGCTGATAAATTACAATTGGATGTTCAGCTGTTTATACTCTACATTATGTAAAATTGTGTATATTCTAAATTGATGAAAAATTACAATTGGCTGTTTGGCTGTTTATACTCTGCATTATTTAAAATTCGATAATGATGGCTTATTGGCTGCTATGAAATTCTTAACATTTCCTAATAAGGAGTCTACAAAGAATGAATCAGCAATAACAAGTGCCCTGAAAGCAGCCAGTAAAGTAATGTGGCACAATGAGAATAAAAACTGGTTTGGTCCTCATACAGTGTTAACGTGGGAAAAAGGGTATGTTTGTATTTTAAGATGATAATAAAGAAGTTTGGGTTCCAGTGAAAAGGATAAGAGTGATAGAGGACAACCGTCAAGATGGAGTGGTCACAGGGAGCAAGGAGGCGCTATCAGCGGCAAATGAAAAAACTTCTGGAGAAATTCACTCAACTAGGTCACGATGACTCCTCTCATTCTTCTCGTATTTATCATGACACTCAACAACACTGTGTCCTTCAACCCAATGCTAAAGGAACAACAGAGATGGGCATTCATCACAAATCCACCATGGTTAAGGGCCTGCTTACAATCTATTCACATGGAGGATACATGGGACAATAGTAGTTTGGTCAAACAAGGACTTTGTGGGACTTGCTCGTGGGATGAAATATAGACCATTTTGTAACTTACAAAAGATGAGAAATGTAACCCTTTGGCATCTGTATATAGGGTTTTTACCATTTAAGAATTGTCACACACGCACTTGACAGGAGACAGAATTGATTATGGGAAACCACACAGAAATGTTGTATTCATGTCACAATTTTGCATACTTGCCTGATGAAAAATATGCGCCAAATTTTCCTAGACAAATGTACATTACTTACAAGGGATATCCTGAAGTTGGAAGGCCTGTTCAGGAAATAGATAAAGTTATCTTAGTAATGGGAGGACAAACAGTGTGGAGAATGCCTGCTGTAGTATCACCAAGTAAATCTAACAATGTTACTTTAATGGGCAAAGTATGTCTAGGGAACAAATATATATATTTCTATGGGATAGAGACCAAAGATATAAATCAGAGGCATATCGGAACATGATGGGAATTTTCAATTTTACATGCCAGAATTGTACTGCACAAGAATGTATAAGACCAAAGACAATAGGGAGAGGGTTTATTCTAACAAGACCTTGATATGTCATGACAGTAATTAAGGATAAAGGATGGTATGGAACACCCCGTGATAAGTTCTACATATTTTGGACAAGCAATTAATCCCTATAACTACTGAAGTATGTGGATGTGTTTTTGTGTTAGGAATCATGTTATTAGTAGAAGCTATTTTAGCATCCACTGCATTAGCTGTATCTATCTCTAATACACACAACACAATAGTTCAAGCTTCTGAATTGCATTCCCTTATGAAAAATGTATTTGCAGGCTTTAAGCAACAAGTAAAATAGACAATGAATTTTATGAAGCCATTCATACACTCCAAAAGGTAGCTGAAGTCATTGGTGGAGAAGTGTTTATGTTACAGTTACAACACAAATTGCAATGTGATTATAGATATAATGCCTTTTGTTTGACTATGAAATTGTATAATGGGTCACAAGTCCAAAGGGAAGAAATTAGAGCTCAATTGAATGGGCTAATTCCAGATCATGTCACTCTGGAAATCCAGAGATTAATTGAATTGGCAGAAGAATTAGATGAGGAAGCAGATGTTGATTTTGCCCCTGAACAAACGGCTTCAAAAATACCTCAGTTCTTCGATAGCTTAAGTTCATGAGGTCATGTAAAGACCTGTTTTTCACCTTTACTGATAGGTTTTGTAGTAGTATTGTTAGTACTGCTGCTTATGCCACTATGTATCAACCTTACTTTGCGTAGTGTCCAGGACTCCCTAGCATCCGGTAGGCAGAACATCATCGAAATGAGGAAAAGACTGAGTCAAAACAACAAAGGGGAATTGTAAGGGAATTGCCAACCCCCAGCCTCTTGGACGGCATTCATTGGTCACGGCTCAGGTAAACTGAGGGGGAGACCGGTAGGGCATGAACAAGATGGCGCTGGGAGGAAGGATTCCGCCCCTGTTTTGCTCAAGGCTATTTTCCCAGGCTTTTCTGAGATCAAGGAAGCCAAAATGTTTTTCTTTCTTGGGGCTATGTGTCCGGGGCAGTCCTGATTGAAGGTAGAATTGCTGCCTTTTGTATTCCTTTTTGCCTCCTTCTCACATGTTGCATTAGATGCCTTTGCACAATGATAAGACAGGCAATACTAGAAGCCAAAGCATATTTGCGTACCCTCCTGTCCTCCCCCAAACTCCCTACCCCTTATGATACTACTTCTGTTTAAACAAAAAGGGGGAGCTGTTAGGGGCCAAGCTCTGGACCAGCCTTCAGGAGCTGGCTCCACCCTCAGGGAGCTGGCTCTGCCCTCAGGGAGGAACATGGGCGGGGCTCTGGCTGGGGATATAAAGAGCTGTGGGGAGGGATCGGAGAGAGAGATGTAACCAAGAAAGAGATGTAGAGGACACCATCAATAAAGTGAAGAGCACTGACATCCTCGGGTGCGTGTGTAGTCATTGTTCCCTCCGTGGAGGAGGGGATAGCCCTGTCGCGCAGCTAGGCCATACGGTCGCACGGCAGGGACCGGAGACTTCCGAAGACCTGGAGGAAAGGTTTCCCAAGCGAAGTCTGGGGTAAGGAAGTGGGCCCTGTGTTAGAGTGCCGCCTGGAATATTGGGCGAAGACCCCAGAGAGATTACCGCCTGGAATAGTGGGCGAGGCCGCCTGGCTTAGTAGCCAAGTGAAGGCCGGGGATTAGCCCCGTGCAAATATCAAAAACTTCTAACTCTTAAAAAGTACCTTTTGATGCCTATCGGCAATGATGCAATAGATGATGATGTAGGGAAATAAGGGACTTAGAGGCTTATTCAAAAAATGTGGATCAGTCACACCAAAGCCCAAAAGAATATATGATGGAAAATGAAAAATAATATTAAAAATTGTCAAACTATTACAAAAATAGTATAACATCCTCAGGAAATAAGTAAAGATATGCAGAGGTATTTGGCAGATGGTCAAATTATTACTAAAATGTGGTGTACGTTTCTTGAATTTGGAAGAACTTTGAGAATTATTTTAGTAGAAATTTAATAGCATAACCATTGGTATGTAGATGAGGATATGGGTGTGTGTGTAATGGAAAAGCCAATAAAAAGACTGGATTACTCCTATTGGAATATACATACACACATATGCATATACACATGTATATGCATATACATATGTATATACATATACATGTATATGTATATATTATTGGTGAAGCCAGTTTTTTTAATTCAAGTCTATATGAAAACCATTGTCAGAAATATGCAAGTGAGAGTGTAAGATCTGAGCCTCATTTTTCAGACTATAATTTTTCTCCCCCTACACATAAAATATCTTTGGGATTTTGTTTTCAATACCAGTGGACATGAGTTTCTGATACATATTATGGAAATGAAGTCTAAAACATATTTTGCTATACAGAAAGATATAGGATTTTTCTGAAATTACATCAATTATGAAATGGAGATGGAATACTATGACCAATGTATGTATCTGGTTATGTATCAAGAATGGTTAAGGAATTTATCAAAGAAATGGAGATCAACCCATGTGAGTGACCAGTAAACTCTTCTGTTTTAACTCCACTGAAAACAAAACCAAGTTTCTACTTGGAAAAATTCACTGTAAGTTAAAAGTGCACACAATATCCAATACAATACGTGATTTCATCATGAAGAATTGAGGAATATGTCAAAATCTTGTGAAATCAAAGTCACTTTGCATGAAACACATTATTGTAGCAAAAGTATATATGTATAACATTAAACTAATCAAGATATTTTTAAAAAGGTATATGGCTTATGTGAATAAATTTATTTTACTTTTTCTTCTTTAATTTTATAAACAGTAGAGCACTATGCCCTGTACACTTCAGAACTCTAAAAATACATATTTTGTATTGGGAAATGTCCCAACCAAAAAAAATCAAAATCAATATTCCTGTATGACTTAGCAGATTGTCTTTCACATTTGTTGTGCCCAAATATTTCATTAACTTGAAGTCAACCTAATGATGAGAATTTCCAAGCTAGTATGATCCTCCGACAATTAACCCATACAGTATTTTTGACTTGATTGAATGTTCTAGATCTTAGACTTTTTTTGGAATAGTACATAAAAACTCATGGACTCTTCTATGCCACTATAAAATATTGGATTAGTTCTTTAGCAGAAAGGTTTGTATCTGGTAGACTTTTAGGAAGTTTAATGAAATGAATGAAGGAAAGAATGAGGAAAAATTCCCAAGATTTCTCTATAAAAGTTCATAGACCTAAAGGAGTTATAGCTGTTAGGAAAGGCAATCTACAGTATGAAAACTAATTGTAATCCGTGATCAAAAGTTTGGGATTGAAGTCAGGATTTCATTAATTAATTCTTGAGAGTCTGGGTACCTGTCCAGGCCTCAGATTCCTCATCTATCAATTCAGGACCAGGTAGTTGCCTATAGTATTACAATGGTCATCAAAAGTCATTCAGTTCCATTTCCTCAATTTGCATGTAAGTAAATGGAAGCACACAGAATAAAAAGAAATGATACCCTTGAGTGATTTAAGAATTTAGGACATCTCTTACTATATGAAATACCCAATTTAAAAATGTTTAAGGCATAGGCCAGTACCAAAGTGATTATGAAATCAAACTGAATGCAATTTAAGTAGAAGATTCTAAAAAGACCAAGAATTTTTGCTGCATATATATACACACACACCTACATATATACGTATTTATATACATATATTTTTTTTTTCTTCCAGTGGTTTGGTCCTATCCATTAAATATTAATTTAATTATTCTGTATTTTGTAAGAATATCTATCAGGCAGAAGGTGGAAAGTGTAAGGCACTTCAGAAAGCATGGAATAATGAATGTTTATCTTTTTCCCTAAAAGTGACAGGAAAAGGCAGAGTTGGGGTAGAGAACAGACTGAAAATCTCCAAAGAATGTACTAATTACTAAGCAGAGGTGTATTTCAGTTTCTAGACATAACTACATGAGAAGAACCCCAAGGAATATTAAAGAAACATCAGGCAAACAATTTGAATGTCTGTCAAATCCTATTTAATATATCAAATGAATGTACAATACATAAAAAAGCCACAATTGGTTCTCTCTCTCTCCAGGGAAATCAAATACTGCTCTGTTTCCCAGCAGGATATTTGTATAATGTAGACATCTCCTAAGGTGGATAATACCTCATCTCTCTGTACTTGCTGGGATCAGTTTAGCACATCAGCAAAGTTACTAGTCAATATTATCTCATATAGCTAACCAATATAAAACAACGTAGCAAACGGAAATGTTTCCTATTGCTTTTGATAGCCTCACTATCCTTCATTTCAACTGTTTTGGAAATCTAAGAGTTAGGTATAATGTCTCCTTATCCTATTCCCTCTCATCCTCTTTATTTTAACTCCACATTCTCTCTCCTGTCTATCCTCTCCCTTACATTTACATTGCTGATAAGTAATTTTTTTTTTCAATTTTACTAGCATGTTTTAAGCACCTACTACATATTAGAACTATGGATAGAAAAAGAAAAAAAATTAATTGTCCCTGCCCTCAAGAAACTTGGACTCTACTTGAACCAGGTTAGGTTTATAACATGTACACAGACGGTTCAGTAGATAGAGCTTAAAAGTTTAAATCTAACTTCATACACTGTATGTCCATGGTCAAGTCATTTAACCTCTCTGCTTCAGGTTCATCACCTGTAAAATGGTGATAATAATAGTAGATACCTACCATGGATGTTGTGAAGATAAAATGAGATATTTTATTTTTTAAATTTAGTTTTAGTTTCTAATATCCATTTTTATCAGATTTTGAGTTCCAAACTTTCCCCTTCCCTCCCCAAGACAGCATGCCATCTGATATAGGATATACACATACAATTGTATTAAACATATTTCCACATTAGTCATGTTATGAAAGAAGAATCAAAACAAAAGGGAAAACCAAGAGAAAAAGAGAGAATAGTATGCTTTGATCTGCAGTCAGACTTCATAGTTCTTTCTCTGGATGTGGATAGCATTTTCCATCATGAGTCTTTTGCAATTGTTTTAGCTCATTGTATTGTTGAGAAGAGCTAAGTCTATCAGAGTTGATCCTCACACAATGTTGCTTTTACTGTGTTACAGCAGATAGACTTCTGGATCTGGAGTCAGAAGATTCATCTTCCTCAGTTCATATCTGATCCCAGACACTTACTAGTTATGTAATCTTGGGCAAGTCATTTAACGCTATTTACTGTTTGCCTCATCTTCCTCATCTGTAAAATATGCTAGAGAGGGAAATGGCAAACCACTCCAGGAGGTGTTGTGCACAAATGAATAACAGGTGTTATCCTATTTTCTCCAATCTGTCCCATGCACCCATTGCCTAATGAAGACTGGTTATGTGGAATTCTGATCAAACGACCCCACTCTTCACAAAGTTTCAGTCTTACCCATTGCTCACATAAGTAAACACTGCAGTATGATATTCAATGTTCTTTACCATAATTTTAATTTATTTTTCAGGACTTATGTTCGTTGATAAAGTCATCATATGATCATAGATTTCATGCTGGATGTCATCAAGCCTCGTTTTTGTTTTAAACATGATGAAAATATGCTCTAAAGAAGCAACCCAAGATGACACAATTAATAAAATCACATAAGCAGAATTTTAATGTGCCTCCTTTGATTACTTTGATGTGAATTCCTCTGATGTAATGTATTTGTGAAAGAACTAGACTGATAACTTTCCTCGATGACTATCTCATGTATGTATGTATATATGGTGTGTGTGTGTGTGTGTGTGTGTATGGGTGTGGGTGTGGGTGTATACACACACCTAATGTTGTTTGTTTATGCTATTTCATTTATCTGGACTATTTTATCACCTTCCCCTTCCTTTTCCATGTTTGCCTATTAAAATCTTACTAATCTTTAAACATACAATTCCAATATCATTTTCAAGATATCTTCCTTATCTCACTCAGCTAAAAGAGATCCAGAGATCTATCATATCATCCCATATCATCTATCACCTGGTATACATATCACATCATCCTTCTTTTACTACATGTTGTAACTAGCTATGTGTGTCTTACTGTCTTTACTAAATAATCTTTATTATTATTTTGGGGGGAAGTGATTCTTGCCTGATGGAACCACAAAGGACTTTTCTATTATCATTTCTAAACCACTCAAAATGATGCCAAATACTCTCTTTAGTCACACCAGAACCTCTAGTCTTTGACCCCGCTCAATTCTCTGCCAGACTATCTCACTTGCATAGCAGCTTTCTCACCTTTACCATATCTTTATTCCTTGATCAATAAATTCAGCTCTACATTGACCTTCTTCCTTGAATCCCCAACACCCTAACATATCAAAAACTATGCCTTAGCCTTGGATCATTATCACCATTTGTGGCTTTTGCTCCCGCACACATGCAGCTGAATAAACATTACAAAATGCAACCATAATGAATGGATCCACTAAAAATTTATATTACGGAATCACAACTGGTCCCTCACTATAGACAGGTAATCCTACCGTACCTCTGTTATCAATTTATTATCCCATTCTACAGAATGGCTCTTGCAAGCCTCTTCCTCTTACCTCAAACTCCCCATGGCTACTCTTCTCCCTCTTTCTCAGCTGAGAAGCTTACCTCATATTTCACAGGAAAAACATTGATGCCATTCCCTGTGAACTCTCTCTTCTCCCCTCTTCGTCTCCTGTCACTCAGGTGCTTTCTGCTACTTTCTTCTCCTTCACTCCTGTCTCACATGATGAAGTGACAGTATTCCTTACCAAAGTAAACCCCTCTCCTTGTTCAGGTGACCCCATTGGAGCAGCTAGTACACTGACACAAACAAGATGTTCTGCTAGCACAGGTTCTTAGATCTGCTTTTCTGTAAGGTGAACAACTTTTGAGGGCTCAACAATCTTCTTTAATCACATATAACAACAGAGAAAATATAAGCAGAGAAATAAAGACCAACAGACAGGGCTTCTATCTGACCATAAACAACGCATACATCCCAGATCAATAGAGAGATTCAACTGTCTGATTATTACATGTATACAGAGTTACCAGAGAGAGAAGTACCAACATCTGGGTTTCAAAGTGTGTGGGGAGGCAAGTTCCTTAATGGCTATCCAGAATCTCATGTGGTACATGAAGCTTCTTCCAAAGTAAGCCCCCAAAGCAAAACCTCACCTCAGAGTGTGTGTGTGTGTGTGTGTGTGTGTGTGTGTGTGTGTGGAGAGAGAGAGACTTTTCAGAGCCTGAGTGCAGGATCCTCGTGATCCAGTACCTCATTAGCAATTAATAAAAAGCATGGGCCTTCCTAGAAAGCAAGCCTCCTCTAATCAAACTTCTGTTAATGGGATCCACCTAAGGCCATTAATAAATGGGCAGGGGAAGAAAATCTTTAACTCCCATTATTAGACCTATTCCATTCTATCTCTTAGATTATTTCATACGCTCTTCTCTCTAGATTTTTGTGACACTACCTTCCGCTTTTGCTTCTATCTATCTGACCGTTGCTTCTTTCATGGATTCTCCTTTAGATCATACTCTCAAATTGTGTGCCCTTTAAAATACTATCCTGGTCCTTTATCCATTTTTCCCCCTCTATACTAGTTTACTCAGTGATCTCATCAGCTGCCTTGGATTTAATTAACACATCTACCCTGATGATTTTTAAATCTATCTATCCTCTGTCAAACTCTCTGCTTACCTCCAACCTCACATCTCTAGATATCTTTCGCATATCTCAAAATGGATGCTCAGTATACATTTTAAACTCAATTTATTGAAAGCAAAACTCATTATCTTTTCCCCTAAATTGTCCCTCCTTTCTGTCTTCAGTAGTAGATATTCTACAGGGTAACACTATCCTCCCAATCCCCTAGGCTTGCAATATAGAAGTCATCCTAGAGGCCTCATTATCTCTCATTCTCTACATCCAAGCTGTCTCCAAGTCCTTCTTACTTCAGCTTTGTAAACTCTCTCAAATATGTCCCCTTCTCTTCCCTGACACCAGCAAGATTCAAAAGTCTGCTGGCAGGTCTGCCTTCCTCAAGTCTCTCCCCACTCCAATACACTCTTCAATCCACTAGTAAAATGATTTTATTAAAGTGTCACTGTGATCATAACACCCCTTTTCTCAAACCCCCCATCTCACTCAATAAATTCTAATGTCTTCTTATTGACTCCAGCAAATACAAAATGCTGATTTGGCATTTATACTCCTTTGCAACCTAGTTCACTCTGAATTTTCTAGTATTCATACACCTTATACCCTCCTGGATGTTCTATTCCATCTCTCAACTCTGGGTATTTTCTCCAGCTGTCCCACACACCTATGATGTTCTGTTTCTTCTGCTCCAACTACTGACTTCCCTGACTTGAAGTATCAACTAAAATCCTTTCCCAGTATCTCTGAATTCCAGTGTTTTCTCCTTGTATATATTTGTTTGCATGTTGTGTTCTCCATTAGACTGCAAGCTCCTTGAGGGCAAGGAGTATCTTTTGTCTTTTCTTTATTTTGTGCCTCGAATATAGTAGGTCCTTAAAAATATTTGTTGATGATGTCAATGTTTGAATGACCAAAATTACAAAATAATTATCAATGAAACAGGCAAAGGTAAATACATTTGATGTTTTAATATATTGACAAGCATATTTATTTAAGATACTTTTCCCCTCCTCCTCTATTTGTGTGATCCAAGTCAATAGGTATACAATAAGTTTCTATAAAATCCAAATCTCTATGGGTGAAATGTAAAACAATCTTGATTCACTTATGCTGCCACAGAATCCTTTTCTTCTCATATTAAATAAAAAAATGGAATTTATTGTCCAAAAACTCTAACTTCCATAGATTTTCATGAAATTGATATAAATGGCTTAATTGATTGTTGAAATCAGACTGTAGAAGCATAGTAAAAAAAATCTTTCATTTTAGTTCAACTGAAAAATATTGCAAATAAATATTTCTCCAGTCTAAAGTACTTTCCTGAGTTTATCTTTAGGAACATGTTCAGAGGTCAAGAAAAATAGGCAAGGTCCAGAAACATGGATTAAGGAAAATAATAATATTTAAAGTAAAAATTATATGTTGTGTTATTGAGATCATTGTCTCCCCTACTCTGTAAGGGGTATATAAGAGCAGCACTCTCCCCAGTCTGTAAGAATTAGGGTATTGATTCAAGAGGAGGTCCCTTTGACTGCTCCAATCAAACAACTGATGGAAAGTGCTCAAAGAAAAAATTTAGTACTTTTTAAGTAACTACAATTCCATTAGATCAGAATGATAAATCTTTTAGATGATGCAAACTCCCAGATTGTATTTTAATACATTGTAACCTTTTCTTCATTCAAGATTCCTATAAATTGCACTTCAGTATTTCTTGTGGGAGAAAGATATTCAAGTTCATGGGGGAATAGGGAAGTGGTAAACATATATTGGTTTGTGCTTTCTCTAAACTAGAAATATTAAATGTAAAATAATATTTAATACATTTAAAACTATTTCTGGCAGATTTGTGCTTAATTCAGGGTACACAGCAGTACATCTCTTCTTTAAAAATAATATATAAAGCAATCTGTTTAGATTGTTTTCTCATTACAAGATCCATCATAGAATACTGTCAAGAGTCATGGACTTGGAGTCAGAGAAATGCAATTTAAAATTATAATTGTCCCATTTATTTCCTTGGTAACAGTGAACAGGTCATTAAATTGATCTTGGTCTCAATTTCCTTATTTGAAAATTAGAAGGTTGGATTAGAATCTATCTTTCAGGTGTTTTCCAACTCTAAACCTTCTGATCAAAAAACAGTATATTTTAACATTTTCTCGATTACTTGATATTATGCTTTTCTCCTATGTTTTTGAAGGTGTAAACACTGATATATATATATATATGTATATACATATATATATATATATCAGTTATATTTTAATGTAGCTCACACATACTATTATCACAAAATTCTCTGCTTAGGAAAGATAAGGTTAAGTTCATTTGTCTAGTTACCTAGAACACTGATATAAATCATACATACTGGCCTATACATCATCTATGAGAATACAGATTTTAATCACTTAGTAACAGAGTTCACTTGGGAGATTCTTTAAGTATGAGGCATACGTAGCCTCATATCACCTTTTTTGTGGGGCCAATTCAAACATTATTCTCCCTCAAATATTGGAGTATACTTCTTGGGGGAAAAGTTTGCCTCATTATATCAAAACATGCAGGATTGCAAGCAAAAGTCCCACATGCTGTGAGGCTAGATTCACTGAGTTTAGAGAAATACTTCATTATTAAGTGGATTCTACTGAATTGTAGGGCATAGATGGATTAATATCACAGGGAGAATGGGTGGCACAGAGGATAGTTAACGGGACTTGGAATCTGAAAGACTCCTCTTTATTAGTTTATATCTGGCCTCAGACACTTACTAGTTGTGTGATCCTGGGCAAGTCAGTTAACCTTGTAAAATGAGCTGGAGAAGTAAATGGCAAATAACTCCAATATCTTTGCCAAGACAATCACAAAATGGAGAGTCACACACAAGTGAACAACAGCAATTGACCCAAAGTTGAGTTATAGACTTGGTATACACATAAATACACAAAAATAGGATAAATTTTCCCCCTGAGGATTTCTCCCAGTTTATACAGTGATTGAATCTTCAAATATAAAGACAATGATACAAGTCTTTACTATGGAGAAAACTTTTTTAGGGTGTGGTTTTTCTTTTTTTTTTAGCTATTTATAAATTATCCAGGGGAGGGGTGATGTATAACTCTTCTCAGAAATCTGAAACCTTTACATTAGCATGGTTAAGAGGCATGATTGTGGACCTTGACTTTTTTTCTGTCTGTGTCTCCTCTATCTGCATCTAACACAGTATTCACAATCAATGACCATGGGTAAGAGAAAGAAGAAAAATCAGAAAATGAGAAAATATCATCCATAATAATAACAGTAATAACTGACATTCACATAGAGCTTTCAAGCTTGCAAAATACTTGACATGCATACCTCATCTGATTGTCATAGCAGGTCTGCCTTAGATCTTAAAATCTCAGTTTTATAGATGGATAAATTAAGGATAAGAGAACCTAAACAATTTGCCAAAGGCTACAAAGTGTCTTAGGTAGGATTTGATTTAAGATTTTCATGATTCATAATTCAGTACTCCACTAATTGTACTATAGAAAGTTCTAGACATTAAGGGTACAACTTAAAGACAATATTTAAGCAGTACCTAAAAGCTGAAAATGTGTCTACAAATAAGTGCTTGGTACTATTACTGTGTACTAATAAGTGATACCTTTAACATCTGTGCTGAAGATCCAATTTTGATAATACTATGGTTGGATTTATTGGGATCCCAAACACCTAAAGGATATGAATTAGTGTAGACTTTGAAAGATTAAGTGAGGGGCTTAGCTGTGTGACCTTATTCAAGCACAAAACCTCTACTGTCTGCCTCAGTTTCTTCACTTCTAAAATGAAAGTTTTAGTCTAGAGAAACTCAAAGATGTCTTTTGTGTACCCTTTTATGACCTTTTATTTAAGCTCACACTCACTAGAGATATTTAATTCTGACTTTACAGGAATTCTCCTAGCATCCAGGGATTTCCTTTTATGATCTTCTGGAACCTTTGGGATCATGAAGTTCAGGAGAGTATTTGAAACTTTCTGAGAAAAACATTTGTCAATATGAGGTATCATCATATAAATAAGAACATACAACTTTTTATTTCTTTCTGATTCTGCTCACCTCTTTTAAGAATTCAGGATGAATCTATCATTTTTATCGTGGAATGGCTGAAATGGCATTATGAAACAGATTATTTATGTTTGAACATATATGGGTGAGTATGCACATATAGGTGTTTGCATGTATATATTTGCACATATACCAAAATATTTTCATAAATGCATATATACATTAATGATTATATTTTAAAATAAAATTTAATTAAAAGGGATAATTATGTTTTGCTGTCAGTGGATCAATTTTCTAAAATGAACACAAAGTTTCTAAAAGTGGCATTGATTTGAGGGAACTCTTTTTAAACTTCCACTATCAGTAACTCTTTTGTCCTATAAAATTGAAAATGTGGGGGCTTTGCAGAGAAGACATAAAAATCCTCATCTCCAGGCATGTTTAAAACTTTTTCCATGTGACCCCCTTAGTACTCCTTAAGCTGTGGTTCCTGACCACATGAGGTTGGGACCCACAGTTTAAGAAGTATTGCATCCCTATTCAGTAAAATAGCTTCATTATAAGATATCAGAACATTTAGCTTCATAACCAAGTCATGAAACGATTATCAAACCATTTAATACTTTACAACAAATCTAACAGAGACTATCTCTACATTCAACTAGTTAACAAATATACTTAACAAATGCATTTCAAGTCATATTTAAACAGCTGGAAGGGGATCATCTTGGTACAGTTCAGTGAATACAAGTGATTTGTCACAGAACTTCTTTTGAGACAGTGCTGCTCTCAGAATGTCCTGGGTCCAACTCAGCTTTTTTTTCCCCTGATAAACTGGATATCTTCTTGGCACTTCAAGAAGGCTTCAACCCAGTCTATAAATAACTAGTTCTTAGAATGCATTACAAAAGTTTTCAGTTAATTTTCTTTTATTTACCTTTGTAATTTTTTCTTTTGCTTGAAAATATTCATTTTAGAAAAAGTAAGAGAGGATTCACAGAGATTAAGTGACAGTGTATATGTATATGTGCATGTGTATGTATGTTTATGTCTATATATTATGTATAAATATATTGTGTATAAATACATCCACACATTATTTATATTATATTATATTATAGATATTATTGGCTAAATACTCTTGACCCTCATGGTCCTGGTTTTGGGGAAGTTTAACTTAAGTGCAACTTAAACTTTCCCAAAACCAGGTCCATGAGGGTCAAGAGTTTTTAGCCAATAATATCCAAAGGTTATTAACTCTATTTTGTTCCATACAAAGGGGTCAACTGACCCCTTTGCATCATTTTCCAGCTACTATCATAGCTTAAATAGTAAAAAGCTCAGTTAGTCCAATATATTAACAGATTACATAGTTACCTATTTGTTAGGAACCAAAGATTTTGGAACTTAAAAAAAGGTCAGAATTTATGTAAAGTTTCATTACTTTATAGACAAGAACAATAATAACAAAAAAGTTATAATTGAAGCTATGATTGGCCCAAAGGGCAAAATAAAACCAACAACCATCTTCAAAAGATATAATCTTCCATGGAGCAATCACAGGTCTTGTTACTCAATGAAAACCACTGCACTACAGTCTTCAAAATCTGAGTTAAAATTTTAATTATAACTGATATGCATATAACATTTTAACATTTGCCACTCTACTAACATTATCTTGTTTCATCCTAATAACAGATCTGTGAAGTAAACATTTCTACCTCCCTTTTGTGGCTGAGGAAACTGAAGACCATAGAAAGTTTCACGATCACAAATAGTAATGGAAAGAGATGAAATTCAAAGTGGCTGTTCAGTCATTTTATATTCATGCCTGACTCTTCAGGACTACATTGGGAGTTTTCTTGTCAAAGATGCTAGAGTAGTTTGTCATTTCCTTCTCTCACTGTTTTTTAGAGATATAGAAACTGAAGCTCTCAGAGTTAGGCAACTTGCCTAGGATCATACAGCTAGTAAGTTTCCGAGGCCAGATTTCAAATCCAGATATTAATTGGCATCAAGTTCTTCCAATTTACCATGCTGCATCTACACATCTTTAAGGCATTAATATTTCAGTATAAGTTAATGGATAAGGTTAACTTCTCTTATTTAAATAGGCTTTTACTAGACTGAAAAGGAAAATAATTTCATTTTGATGGAGATGAAAGGGAGGAAGAAGGGTTAAGCTCAAAGGACCCAGGGAAAGCAAGCTCCGATAAAATGACACAATTAACAACTTGGTCTATGTTTTCACTAACTTCTAACCCTAAAAACCCTCATTTCTTTCCTTCGTTCATTATGTTGACTAAGGTATATTCCCATTGATTTTCTTAGTACATATGACTTTTTCTATCAAAATTATAGATAGCTAAAATTTGGGATATGTTGAAGCTAGCTTAAAGTAATGCTAAATTTTCATTAAGGGTATTGATAGGTTAGAAATCTCAAATACTGTAATTCAGGGTCGATTGATTATTTTGTTGATTGATTAGGCGTAAGAAAGTAGTAATGATGCAGATTATACTTAAAAGTCTGTCATGCCCACTTTTTTGTTAGCATTCAGAAAGCTGGTTACTACACATTCACCAGCACATCAATAGATCTTTGAGGCCTTTTCCACCCTGAACATTTTAGATATGAAGAATATGAAGCCCAGAGATTTTTAATAAATGATTATTAAATTTGTGATGGCCACATCAAGTAATATTCATGAAGCACACAGAGAAGCATACTATAACTTCAGCATGCTATAACAGTCACATCATTCTAAACTACCTTCCTAATTTCAAGCTAAATGGTAAATGATATGAAGTCCTTTTTTCTCTTCAGATGAGCAATAGTAAAGTCGCCTTACTTTGGCTTTCCCTCCTTTCCTCTGCCCATTTCAAATAAGAGAAGATTTAGAAAAGAATGTACCATATATCTGAGATGAATCCAGATCCTCTAGACATTGTACAACCTTTTATAACCAAAGTTTTCACTAAGGAAAAAGGAAGTATATTATAAGGGAAAGCACCCATACATGGATTTTGGAAACCTAGGCTTGATTTCTAGGTATGTCACTAATGAGCTCAGTGTGCGAAATTGAGGGAAAATTGTTCACTGCTCCGATTTTTTTTTTTTTTGTAAAATGAAGAGACTAGTCTAGATGGTATCTTACATTTCCTTCTAATTTCATAGATTTCTCTGACTCAAAAGAGAAAAACACAGATAAATTTCCAATTACAGTTTCAAGTCAGAAAGACAGAAGTAAAAATAAAGAAAAATGAGTGATCATCTTTTAGAAGATGAAACATAATTACTTTTCCAAGAAGTTTTTCTTAGATACTGAAATGATGTTCGTATAAACTCCACATTTCAATTCATCAATGAAATAACTACTTTCTATGAGCCACAAAGTCAGTCAAATATTGATTGTTTTTACTAATGATAGAAGTGGGGAAAGCATAACAGAATGAAATTAAACTCACAGTAAAATAAAAAAAAAAATTATTGATTTTTTTCAATCTTATCCCCCCAAAACAAATTGACCCCTTTACTAACACACATGAGCCCATCTCTTAATGAGGGGCCAATTGGATTAAATTTAATTTTTCCATTATCTTCCTAAAGATCAAGATTCTGAAGATTCAATTATCCTGTTCAGGACTCAAAATGAAGGTCAGCTTCACAATAGCTCATCGGGGTTCAAGCCAAAAATTCAAAACCTTCCTGATTGAGGAAGGAGAGTGAAAGTAATGATGAATTTCCAATAGAGAATTTGGACAACAGGATCCTTATATGCACTGGTCCTCCTTTACTGCCCTAAGGTCATCCTGATGATAAAATCATGCTGACTAAAACAAGTTTATGCAGTATGCCAGGTGTTTTCAATTCACCTAGGTGGCTAATTCTTCCTGCCCTGAGGGCACAAAATAATAGTTTAGTAGTGACTATACTAAGAAACTTGCAGACCAGGGAGTCCCCATATATCTTTGAGAGATCCACTAAAAATTACCTAGCTTTTCAATGTCTTAACAAGGTCTTGTAAGTAGCCATGTATGCTCTGTGTGCTTTCCCTCCCAAGACCACTCACACTTATTAATTCCAATATAAATGTTGTGAAGGTTAAACATGTATACAGAATCCTGAGCAGCCATTTCTTGAATATTTTTCTCTACTGGGGAATGGGACCAAATGATTCACTACTAACACATGACCACATTGATCAGTTAGATAATCAAAAATAACAAATTAGTCCAAAAGATTTGCCCTTCTAAGAATGGATTGGTACACAGTCTACCTTTGCTAAGAAGCAGATCCCCATAACCAAAGAGTAACATATTTTAAACACATGTATGTGTGCTTGGAATAAGTGGTAAAAAACAAAATCTGAATTTCTTTACGTTCTTTTCAACTTTAAACCATTTTGTCTTCAAAGGCTTACCCAAACCCTCTAGCTACCACTTTGGCTTTCTTCTATTTGCTACATAACCTCATAATTTAAGTGTCATCTTTGATATAATTGATGGAACTGCTCTCCTATTTTGAACCCTGATACATATTTAGCAAGTTAGATATTGTAATAGAAATTGGCCGCTCCCTATCAAAATTGGCCGCTCCCTATCTGAGGCAGCATCATTGACTGGAGGTAAGGGGGGGCGGGACTCATTTTAGGATTTTTCTTAAGTAAATAGCCCTTCATTATCATAAAAAATAGTGCCTTTGAATTGATTTCTGAGATGAGGTTTGAAAGGGGAAAAATGGCCCATTTATACCCAGTGATAGGGCTTGATGGAAAAGCAAAAGCAGCCAGGTATAATGGCTAGATACATGGCATAAATCATAGCTTACTTTTGTTTCTCATCTCCTTTTTTCTCCAGATCCTGAATTTTCACATTTTTAATAAGAAGAAGGTGTTCAACAAGAAATAAAGGTAAGTCTTTGCAAAGCAAGAAATAAGTATGTCTTTGTTTCCTTGCCAGCTTTTCATCCCTTCCTAAATTTTTCTATGTTCACATGTGGGTCATTCTCTACTCCATGCACCTGGTCAGCCAACCAAAACTTTTAGCTCGCCTCCCTTGCCAGTATCAATATTACTTGATATATAACTGTCACTAGTTGGAAAGTAAGTCCAAGAGCACTGGGACTGGCAAGCACTTCCCAAAATACCAATCCTGCTTCCATCCCAGCACCTGCAGTCATCATCATGGAAAAATACTGAATACAGCAGCCATAACTACTGAAGAATCAGAAAAATTTTTTGCCAACAAATTCCTTGGCACTGTCAAATCATTTGACACCAGAAATGGAAAGAATTTCATCTCTGGGGGAAAAGAAGGCATTACCATTTGTCTAAGGACAATGGAATCATTTCATCTAATTTGCACCTAAAGCATTCTATGTGTGTTGGCTCTTTGAATGGAATGTGCACTATTTGAATATAATAGCTATTACTTTTCTATAATAATCCAGCTATCATGTCACAATCTCACTTTTCCCTTTTCCAGGCTAAACATCTTGAGTCCCTAGAATCATAAATTTTGAGCTAGAAGTGTTTAAGAGACCATTGAGTCTAATTAGATAATTATATAGAAGATAAAATTGAGAATGTTGATTGGTTAGGAGGGAGCAGCTCGATGGCAGATCTGATAGAGAAACAGGTCTGGAGTCAATAAGACATCTTCCTGAGTTCGAATCTTGCCTCAGACACTTACCCTCTGTGTGACCCTGGACAAATCAGTAAACTCTGTTTGCCTCAGTTCCCTCATCTGTAAAATGAGCTGGAAAAGGAAATGGTAAACCACCCAAAGATCTTTTCTAAGAAAACCCCAAATGGGTTCACAAAGAGTTGAACATGACTGGAAAGGACTGAACAAAAACATGGTTAAGAGATTTTCACAAACCATACCAATAGAAAGAGGTAAAGGTGAAATTTTAACACATATAATCTGACTCAAAGTCATTTTAATTTACCCTGTACCATGCAATCTCCAGAACCCCTGCTTTCACCATTCCAGTTCATCTCCTCTGATTATGCTCTACTTTGCCAAATTCCTTCCTAATGTGTGACTCCAGAGTTGATCAACATAATATATGATCTGATCCAGAACAAAGTGCACAGTGTCTGTCAATTCTTTATTTCAAGATGCTGCCCAAAATTGTATTAGTAATATTGGCTGCCTAATATACTATGAGTTACTCTGATCTTGTAGTCTAGCAAAACAAAACATCTTTGTTCAGACAAATTGCTTTCTAGTCATGTCTCCACCATCATCAGTTTATGAAGGGAAGTTTATAGTCTTGGTGTAAGATTTAACATATTCACTTTTAAATGTCATTGTGGTAGATGTGATTCAATGTTCTAGTCTGTCAAGACTTGCAAATCTTAATTGTTATCCTATTTGTTAGGTAATCTCCCAAATTTTGTGTGATATGAATATTGTTATAAACACACAATTCATGACCATTCAAAGTCATTAATAAACATTTTAAACAACATAAGATGAAGCATAAATTTATAGGGCAGTCATGGAGAGACTTCCTTCCATCTTCACATTAAACTTGTCAGAAAAGGAAACAAAGTTATTCTTATAATACCTATTCTGGATCAATCTATTATGTTTCTTGACAATCACTATTTTCTATTGCTTGATATTCAATAAACGTATTATAAAACATGCTAGATTTTTCTCAGCAACTAAAGTCAAGTTGATTGACTTATGCTTTATATAATTAAAATATTAACAATGGTTAAAATTATCACCATTATTATCAAGTATTATATTATAAATGGTAATTATAAGAATAAAACAAAAAAATGAAATATAAGGAACAAAAACAGACAACAAGGAAACAAACTATCACCTTTGGCAGATGATATAATAATATTCTTAGAGAACCTTAGAAAATCAACCAAAACTAGTTGAAACAACTAAGAACTTTAGCAAAAGTTCAGTGATGTAAAAGAAAACACATAAAAGCATTTCTAAATATTACTAACAAAAATCAAGAGACAGGAAAAAATTGATTTAAAATAATTGTGGACAAGGAACAGGGCCAATATGGTGGAGTAACAGCACAGACTTTCTAGAGCGGTCTCACCAAGTCCATCCAAATATCTGTAAAAAAAAAAATGGCTATAAAAAATTCTGGAGGCGTATGACCCATAGAATGATGGAGTGAAGCAAATCTCCAGTTCAAGACAGCCTAGAAGTTTGCCAGGAAGTGTCTATCACATCACACTGGGAGCAGAACACAATTCAGCTTGGGCCATGCCAGCACAGGCAGGACCTGAGCAGGCCTTGGGGAGACTGAATCTCTCACATATGTGGTGGTTTCCAGGCTTTAGGACTCAAAAGTGCTGAGGATAATTTGGAATGTCAATGGAAAAAAGCCTATGGGACCAATGCAGGAGAGTAGAATATTCTGAACCCAGTCCCACGGCAGCAGAGGGAGGAATCCCAGCAACAGACACAGCAGCAGCAGGGGCAGCTGCAGTCAGTGTTTCTGGAACTCTAGGTCCACAGATTGAGAGGGGATCAAGCAGCAGACAGTACAACTCTCACCCCAAAGGAAGGAGAAAACTACCTTGACAAAGAGTGCAAAAGTCAAGTAAATGGCTGCGGAAATGAGAAAAAAAAATGGAAAATGAATCAGACTACAGAATCCTACTTTAGTAACAAGGAAGACCAAAGCATGCAAACAGAAGAAAAGAAAGTCAAAGCTTCTCCATCCGAAGCCTTGAAGAATTGGCCTCAGGCCATGGAAGACCTCAAAAAGGATCTTGAAAATCAAGTAAGGAAAGTAGAGCAAGAATTGGGAAGAGAGATGAGAGTGATGCAAGAAAATCATGAAAAACAAGTCAACTGCTTGCTACAGGAGACAACCCCCCCCCCCAAAAAAAAAAACATTGAAGAAAATAACACATGAAAAAATAGACTGATCCAAATGTCAAAAGGGATCAAAAAAGGCAATGGGGAGAAGAATGACCTAAAAATCAGAATTGGCCAGATGGAAAAGGAGATCCAAAACTCACTGAAGAACATAATTCCTTAAAAGATTAGAATGGAGGAGAAGGAAGCTGACTCTTCAAAAAATCAGGAAATTATAAAACAAAACTAAAAGAATGAAAAAATAGCAGACAATGTGAAATATCTCATTGGGAAAAAAAAACTGACTTGGAAAATAGATCCAAGAAAGACACATTAAAATTCTGGGAATACCCGAAAGTCATGAGAAAAAAAAAAAAAAACAGACCTAAGACAACGACTTTCATGAAATTATCAAGAAAACTGCCCTGATATTCTAGAATGATAAGATAAAATAAATATTGAAAGAATCCACTGCATCACCTCCTGAAAGGGATCCCCAAAGAAAAACTCCTAGGAATATTGTAGTCAAATTCCAGAGTTCCCAGTTCAAGGGGAAAATATTGCAAGCAACCAGAAAGAAACAATTAGAGTACAGTGGAAATAAAATCAGAATAACACAAGATATAGTAGCTTCTTTATTAAGGGATCAAAGGGCTTGGAATATCATATTCCAGAAGACAAAGGAACTAGAATTAAAACTAAGAATCACTTATCCAATAAAACTGAGTATAATACTTCAATGGCAAAATGGTCACTCAGTGAAATAGAGGACTTTCAAACATTCTTGATGAAAAGACCAGAGCTGAGTAGAAAATCTAACTTTCAAACACAGGAATCAAGAGAAGCATGAAAAGGTAAACAGAAAAGAAAAATCATAAGGGACTTATGAAATTTGAAGTGTTCACATTCCTACATGGAAAGATAATATTTGTAACTCTTGAGACTTTTCTCAGTGCTTGGGTAGTTGGGGGGATTATATACATATAGACAGAGGGCACAGGGTGAGTTGAATAGGAAGGGATGATATCTAAAAAAATAAAATTAAGTAGTGAAAGAAGAATATGTATTGGAAGAAAAAGGGAGAAATGGAATGGGGCAAATCATCTCTCATAAAAGAGGCAAGTAAAAGGTTTTCAATGGAGGGGAAAAAGAGGTGAGGGAAAAAGTGAAGCTTACTCTCATCACATATGGCTTAAGGAGAGAATAATAGGGACCCTCAATTTGATCCGAAAATCTATCTTACAGTACAGGAAAGTAGGGGAGAAGATGATAAGTGGGATGTGGGGGTTGATGATAGAAGGGAGGGAAAATGAGAGGAGGGTGTAATTAGAAGAAAATACTTTTGGGGAGGGACAAGAGAGAATAAAAGAGAGAATAAAAGGAGAATAGAGTAAATGAGGGCAGAATAAGATGGAGGGAAACAGTGTTTCACAACATGATTTTTATGAAAGTTTCTTGCATAACTACACATGTATAACCTATACTGAATTGCTTGTCTTCTCGTGGGGATGGGTGGAGAGAAAGGAAGGGAGAGAAAGTGGAACTCAAAGATTTAAATACGAAGGCTAATAATTGTTTTTATGGGGAGAAACCATGATGGCAGAATAGAAAGTGGATTCTTTCAATATTTACTTTGCCCTCTGGTTGCAGAATATCAGGGCAGTTTTCCTTGATAATTTCATGAAAGATGATGTCTAGGCTCTTTTTTTGATCATGGCTTTCAAGTAGTCCCATAATTTTTAAATTATCTCTCCTGGATCTATTTTCCAGGTCCTTTTTGAGCTCTTCAATGGCCTGAGCCCACTGAATATTTATTTTGGATGTTTGGGATACAGAAGCCTTGACTTCTACATCTTTCCCTGATGGTAAGTATTGTTCTTCCTCTTCTGAAAGGATGGGAAGAGATATCTGTTCATCAAGAAAGTAATCTTCTATGGTCTTATTTTTTTTTCCTTTTTTGGGCATTTTGCCAACCAGTTACTTGACTTTTGGGTCCTTTGTCAAGAGTAGGATATACTCTGAGAATCTGTGAGATCTCAGTTCCTCCAAAGTGGCACAATCAAGCGTGTACTGGTCTGGATGGAGAGAGTGATTTTGTGCCCAGAATCTTAGCAGATACTTCTCCACAGCCCCTTGGCCTCCAGTTCCACAAAATCAGCACTTGGGGCTGAATGGGCAGGGCCACCATTCAGTTTGAGACAAAGACGAGCTCAGCCAAGGCCTCTACCCAGGGCTGAAGTAAGACTTAGATCTTCAATGCCCCCAGGAGTTTTTACACTCCAATGACTGAGCTTCCGTAAGGGCTGCTGTGCTGGCTCTGTGGCTGCTGCCTGCTGCCAGAGCTATGGGAAAGTCCTTCTCCCTTCCTGGCCCCCTGATAAAACCCCACCACTGACCTTTGGAGCCCATGGGCCCAGAGATCTGAGTGACCACTACTGGGACTGGAGATTTTGCCCCAGAGGTGTCCTCCTCCCAGAGTCTCGTCTCGTTGAGCCACGCAGCTTGGCCAAAGCTGGGCTGGGCTCTGTGCTCAGCTCTCGCATCGGGCACAACCAAGGTATCCGTGGGCCTTTCAGGTCTCCATGGGCTGGAAATCTTCTCCACTCTGTGGTTCTCCACTTCTGCTGCTCCAAAATTTGTTGAGAGTCCCTCTCTACAGGTATTTTACGGGCTGTGGGAGGAACCTTGCATAAGTGTGTCTTTCTAGTCTACCATCAAGGAACTTCGATCTTACAGGTGCCCAAAGTATACCCTACTCTTGAGAAAGGATTCAAAAGTCAAGTAACTGGCTGGGAAAATACCCCCAAAATAGAGAAAAAATAAGACTATAGAAGGTTAATTTCTTGGTGAACAGGTATTTTTCTCCCATTTTTTCAGATGAGGAAAAACAATGCATGCCATTAGAGGAAGCCAAGGCTTCCAAAATCATCAAAATGAATATGCAATGCTCTCAAGCCATGTAACAGCTCAAAGAGAATTTTGAAAATCAGGTAAAAAATTGGGAAGAGAAATGAGAGTGATGCAAGAAAATCATGAAAAGCAAGTCAACAGCTTGCTAAAGAAGACCCCCCCAAAAAAAAGCTGAAGAAAACTACACCTTTAAAAATAGGCTAACTAAGGGAGGGAGGAGCCAAGATGGTGGAGTAGAAAGATTCACATATGCTAGCTCCACGCCCACAGCCCATAAATTACCTGTAAAAAGAACTTCCAGCAAATTCTGGAGCAGTGGAAACCATGCAGCAACAGAGTGGAGCAGATTTCTGTTCCAGAGAGCCCTGAAATCCAACCCCAAAGGTCCATCGCACACGGGACCGGGAGTGAAGTCCAGCCCTGCCCTGGTCGCGCGGCACCAAGAGGAGCAGATCCGAGCAGGCTTCAGGGACGGAATCTCCAGTGGCCACAAAGGTCCCTCAAATCACAGATGCTACAGGTCAGTGAGAGACTTCTGGGCTGGCCAAGAGGGGAGTGGGGTATCTCCATAACAGAGACCCCCTTGGGAAGCAGCAGCAGACCCAGGCTCCCAAAGCAGGAAAGAACTCAGATCCATTGTTGAAGGTCTCTGCATAAACCCCCTGAGGGAACAGGGCCTGGGAGGTGGCCCTGCCCCTACCTGAGCACCAGAACTTAATCCCACTGAATAGCAGCCCTGCCTGCCACTGAAAGCCCTGAGGCTGGGAAGCAGCATTTGAATCTCAGACACCAAGCAATAGCTGGGCGGATCTAGAGGTGAGGCAGGGGTGGAGAGGAATCTCAGAAGTCAAGTAACTGGCTGGTAAAATGCCCAGATAAGACCATAGAAGGTTACTTTCTTGGTGAACAGACATTTCCTCCTTTCCTTTCAGATGAGGAAGAACAATGCTTACTATCAGGGAAAGACATAGAAGTCAAGACCTCTGTATCCCAAACATCCGAAATAGATATCCAATGGGCTCAAGCCATGGAAGAGCTCAAAAAGGATTTTGAAAATCAAGTTACATAGGTGGAGGAAAAACTGGGAAGAAAAATGAGAGAGATGCAAGAAAAGCATGAAAAACAGATCAATACCTTGGTAAAGGAGACCCAAAAAAATGCTGAAGAAAATAACACCTTGAAAAATAGGCTCACTCAATTGGCAAAAGAGGTTCAAAAAGCCAATGGGGAGAAGAATGCTTTCAAAAGCAGAATTAGCCAAATGGAAAAAGAGGTTCAAAAGCTCACTGAAGAAAATAGTTCTCTCAAAATTAGAATGGAACAGATGGGGGCTAATAACGTTATGAGAAACCAAGAAATCATAAAACAAAACCAAAAAAATGAAAAATGGAAGATAATGTGAAATATCTCATTGGAAAAACAACTGTCCTGGAAAATAGATCCAGGAGAGACAATTTAAAAATTATGGGACTACCTGAAAACCATGATCAAAATAAGAGTCTAGACATCATCTTTCATGAAATTATCAAGGAAAACTGCCCTGATATTCTAGAACCAGAAGGCAAAATAAGTATTCAATGAATCCATCCATCACCACCTGAAAGACATAAAAAAGAGAAACTCTTAGGAACACTGTGGCCAAATTCCAGAATTCCCAGGTCAAGGAGAAAATATTGCAGGCAGCTAGAAAGAAACAATTCCAGTACTGTGGAAATACAATCAGGATAACACAAGATCTACCAGTTTCTACATTAAGGGATTGAAGGGCGTGGAATAGGATATTCCAGAAGTCAAAGCAAATAGGAATAAAACCAAGAATCATCTACCCAGCAAAACTGAGTATAATATTTCAGGGGAAAAAATGGTCTTTCAATGAAATACAGGATTTTCAAGCATTCTTGATGAAAAGACCAGAGCTGAAAAGAAAATTTGACTTTCAAACACAAAAATCAAGAGAAACATGAAAAGGTAAACAGAAAAGAGAAATCATAAGGGAGTTACCAAAGTTGAACTCTTATATTCCTACCTGCAAAGACAATATTTGTAACTCTTAAAACTTTTCAGTATCTGGGTAGTTGGTGAGATTACACACACACACACACACACACACACACACACACACACACACATATGTACGCACACAGAGAGACAGAGAGCACACAGTGAATTGAATAGGATAGGATCATATCTTAAAAAAATTAAGGTAAACGGCGAGAGAGAAATATATTGGGAGGAGAGAGGGTGAAATGGAATGGGGCAAATTATCTCTCATAGAAGAGGCAAGCAGGAGATTTTTTAGTGGAGGGAAAAAAGAGGAGAGCTGAGAGAAAAACATGAAGTTCACTCTCATCACATTTGACTAAAGGAAGGGATAAAATGCATACTCATTTTGGTATGAAAACCTATCTTGCAATACAGGAAAGTGGGGGAGAAGGGGATAAGCAGGGTGGGGAGGATGATGGAAGGGAAGGCAATGGGAGAAGGGAGCAATTTGAAGTCAACACTCAAGGAGGGATAGGATCAAAAGAGAGAATAGAAACAATGGGGGGCAGGACAGGATGGAGGGAAATATAGTTAGTCTTACACAACACGACTATTATCGAAGTCATTTGCAAAACTACACAGATAGGGCCTATACTGAATTGCCTGCCTTTCCAAAGGGAATGGGTGGGGAGGGAGGGAGGGGGAGAATTTGGAATCCAAAGTTTTAGGAACAACTGTTGAGTATTGTTCTTGCTACTAGGAAATAAGAAATACAGTTAATGGGGAATAGAAAGTCATCTGGCCCTATAGGACAAAAGAGAAGATGGAGTCAAGGGAAGGGAAGGATGTTAGAAGAGAGGGCAGATTGGTGCTAGGGGAAATTAGAATGCTCGGTTTATTGGGATGAGGGGAGGGGACAAACGGGGAGAAAATTTGGAAAGCAAAATTTTGTGAAAATGAATGTAAAAAGCTCAATAAATTAATTTTTAAAAATAAATAAATAAACTGAATTGGCAAAAGGGTCCAAAAAGTCAATGAGGAGATGAATGCTTTAAAAAGCACAATCACCCAAATGGAAAAGGAGGCTCAAAAGCTCACTGAAGAAAACAGTTATTTAACAATTAGAATGGAGCAGATGGAAGCTAATGACTTTATGAGAACCCAAGAAATTAAAAACCAAAACTAAAATAATGAAAAAAATAGAGGCCAATATGAAATATCTCATTGGAAAAAACAACTGACCTGAAAAATAGATCCAGGAGAGACAATTTAAAACTTATGGGACTACCTGAAAGCCATGATCATAAAAGAGTCTAGATATCATCTTTCATGAAATTATCAAGGGAAACTGCCCTGGTATTCTAAGAATCCACCAATCACCTCCTGAAAGACATAAAAAAGAGAAACTCCTAGGAATATTGTTGCCAAATTCCGACTTCCTAGTTCAAAGAGAAAATATTGCAAGCAGCTAGAAAGAAACAATTGAAATATTGTGGAAATACAATCAGGATAACACAAGATCTAGCAGTTTTATGAGCAATCTCATTAAGAGATTGAAGGGCTTGGAATGTGATATTTCAGAAGTCAAAGGAACTAGGATTAAAACCAAGAATCACCTACCCAGCAAAACTAAGTATAATACTTCAGGGAAAAAATGGTCATTTAGTGAAATAGAGGACTTTCAAGTATTCTTGATCCAAAGACCAGAAATGAATAGAAAATTTGACTTTCAAACACAGGAAACAAGAGGGGCAAGAAAAGGAGAAATCATAAGAGACTTTATAAAATTGAACTGTTTACATTGCTACATGGAAAGATAACATTTGTAACTCTTGAGACATTTCTCAATATTTTTGGTAGTTGCAGGGATTTTACACACACACATACACACACATATACATACACACACAGATATACATATACATATATATATATATATATATATATATATATAGGCAGAGAGCACAGTGTGAGTTGAATAAGATTGGATGATATCTAAAAAAATAAAATTAAAGGGCAAGAGAGGAATATATTGAGAGGAGAAAGGGAGAAATGGAATGGGGCAAATTATGGCTCAAAAAAGTGGCATGAAAAAGCTTTTTCAAATGAGGAGAAAAGGGAAGAAGTGAGAGGGAAAAAGTGAAGCTTACTCTCTTCATATTTGACTTAAGGAGGGAGCAACATGCTCACTCAGTTTGGTATGAAAATCTATCTTACTCTACAGGAAAGTAGGGGAGAAGGGGACAAGTGGGGTGGGGGGATGATGGAAGGGTAAATGGGAGGAGGGAGCAATTAAAAGTAAACACTTTTGTGGGGGACAAATTCAAGAGAAATAGTAGAATAAATGGGGGGGCAGGATAGGATGGAGGGAAATGTGACTATTATGGAAGTCTTTTGCAAAACTATACATATATAGTCTATATTGAACTGCTTGCCTTCTCTGTGGGGATGAGTGGGGAGGGTGGAAGGAAGAGTAATTGGAACTTAATGTTTTAGGAACAAATGTTGAGAATTTTTTTTGCATACAACTGGGAGGTAAGAAATACAGGTAATGGGATGTAGAAATCAATCTTGCCCTACAAGAAAAGAGAGAAGATGGGCATAAGGGAAGAGAGGGGTGTGATAGAAGGGACGGGAGATTGGGTAATCAGAAGAGGTAATCAGAATGCCCAGTATCTTAGAGTGGGGGAGAGGAGAGATAGGGAGAAAATTTGGAACTCAAAATCTTGTAGAAATGAATGTTGAAAACTAAAAGTAAACAAATGAAATTTAAAATAAAATAAAATAATTGTGGGCAATATAAAGCACTTGGGAGTCTCTGTGCCAACACACATATAGCACCTCTATGAACCCTATTATGAAACAAGTTTTACACAAATAAATACAAGACTAAAGAATTAGAGAATTATTAATATTTTATGGGTAGACTGAACCAATAAATTGATGTCTACATATATTAATCTACTTATTTGGTGTCATACCACACAAACTGGTAAAGAGTTATTTTATAGAGCTAGAAAAATATAACAAAATTCATTTGGAACAACTTAAGTTCAAGAGGAGCAGGGAATCAATGAAAATAAATATGAATGAAGGCAGCCTGAGGGTATTTTAAAATTATATTTCTAAATGATAATCATTAAAATAATGATTCTGGCTAAAAATAGAGTGGGTAATCAGTGGAATAGATTAATACACAATACACAGTAGTAAATGAGCACAGTGTTCAGTGTTTGATACACCCAAAAATCCAAGAATTTGGGGTCAGAACTCACTAATTTCTTGGAACACTGGAAAGCTGTTTGGTAGGAATTGGGCATAGACAAAGATCTAACTTTACATACAAAGATCAAGTCAAAGTAGTATGTGGTTTAGCAGTGGTAATAGTATAAGTAAATTAGGACAGCATTGAAATATTTACCTTTCATATATGTGTGTGTGTGTGTATGTAAAGAGTTTTTGATCAAACAAGAAACAGAGGAACTCAAAGGAGATGAGTTGGATAATTTGAAATTTTACACACACACATATACACACAGAGAGAGAGAGAGAGAGAGAGAGAGAGAGAGAGAGAGAGAGAGAGAGCAATGCAGTTAGAAGAAAAGCAGAAACTTGAGAAAAATTTTACAGCAATTATCTCTGATAAAAGTCCAATTTCTTAAATATGTAGGGAATTGAGGCACATTTATGAAAATAGCAACCATTCCCCAAGTGATAAATGGTCAAATGAATAGGTAGCTTTCAGAGGAAGTCAAAGCTATCTCTAGTCATGAAAACATTCTGTAAATCACTAAAAACTACATAAAAGAAAAATTAATTCTGAAGTACTTCTGTATACCTATAAGATTGTCTAACATGAAAGAAGAGGAAAATGGCAAATGATGGAAAGGATGTGGAAAAATAGAAATACTAATGCACCTCTGGCAGAATTGTGAAATAGTCTAGCCATTCTGAAGAACAGTTTGAAATTATACCTAAAAGGATATAAAACTACACATACCCATTGACCCAGCAATACCACCACTAGGTCTACACCAAATAGATAAAAGAAAGAAGCAAAAGGGTTTGTATAGACCCTGTTATATCTTTATAAATATTTATATTTATATCTTTTGTGGTGGCAAAGAATTGGAAATTGGATGTTTATCAATACAAAAATGGCTGAACCCGTTGAGGTATATAATTGTGATGGACTAATATTGTGCTATAAAACTAATGATGGAAGTAATTTCAATGAAACTTGGAAAGACCTATATGAATTGATACAGAGTGAATTCCTATTGTACATAGTAATAGCAATATTGTAGTGATGATTAACTGTGAATGACTTAGCCAATTAGGTCAATGTAGTGATAACAGAGAATTTCAAAAATAACAATGAATATTATCTACTTCCAGAGAGAGAACTGACGAATTCTGAATGCAAAATTAAACAAACCATTTTTATTTTTATTTTTTTCCTTTTTTTATATAGAAATACATTTTGCATGGAAGAAAAGAAATTATATGTCAGTCTTTTTACACTCTGGGATGATGTCCATCTAGTCCATTGACTAGAATTCAAAAAGGGCAACTTGACTCATTAATTTCTTACTTATTTTGAAGAACTCTTCATTGACTATATTGATATCCCTAGCTATCATAGGCTATTACATTCTCATTGGCAGAACAAAAGTAAGCAGACAAACAAACCAGAATCTTTGCTTTTTTGTTTTTCTGTTTATGCCTTCAGAAGTTTATTCAACCCCTTTAAGTTGACTGTTGATGCTGTGTTTTGTTTTTCTTTGTAGATTTTAAGTAATGAGATTATATTCTCTTTGAATCCTTTGAAATTTTTTTTCTTAAGATTTAAAGTTATTTACTTATCTTTAGTTTTCAACATTCATTTCCATAAGATTTTGAGTTCTAAATTTTCTCTCTATCTTTACCCTTCTCCCTGTCCTGAGATGGCATGCATTCTGATTGCCTGTCCCCCAGTCTGCCCTCTCTTTTATCATCAACCCTCTTATCCTCTTCCCTTTTACTTTCTTGAAGGGTTAGATAGATTTCAATACCTCATTGCCTATATATCTTTTTTTTCCCCAGTTGCACATAAAACAATTTTAAACAATTTTAAACATTTATTTTTAAAACTCCGAGTTCCAAATTATCTCCCTTTTTCTATCCCCATCCACCCCCATTGAGAAGGCAAGCAATACAATATAATTTATACATGTGTAGTTATGCAAAACACCTCCATAATAGTTATTCTGTGAAAGACAGTATTTCCCCCAATCCTATCATGTCCCCTACTTATTCGTTTTTCTCCTTTGACCATGTCTCTTTTGTAAAATGTTTCCTTCTGACTCCCCCAGTCAGTCCAACTTTCTATCATGACCCTCCTTCTTATCCCCACCCTACTTTCCAGCAAGGTAAGATACCCAATTGAGTAGGTATGTTATTCCCCCTTAATCCAAATCCTATCAGAGTAAGGTTCAGTCATTCCTTCTCTCCTCTTCCTCTTCCCCTCCCCATTGTAAAACCTTTTCCTTGCTTCTTTTATGGGAGATAATTAATTTTATCTCTTCCTTTCTCCTCCCAATATATCTTCTCACCCCTTAATTTTATTTTTAGATATCATCCTTTCATATTCAACTCACCCAGCACCATCTATCTATCTATCTATCTATCTATCTATCTATCTATCTATCTATCTATCTATCTATCTATCTATCTATATATCATCTCTTCCAAGCACCTCAATACTGAGAAAAGTCTCATAAGTTACAAGTATCTTTCTATGCAGGAATGTAAACACTTCAACTTTAATAACTCTCTTTTGATTTCTCCTTCCTGTTTATCTTTTCATACTTCTCTTGAGTCTTGTATTTGAAAGTAAAATTTTCTATTCAAATCTAGTCTTTTCATCAAGAATGTTTCAAAGTCCTCTATTTCACTAAATGTCTGTTCCCCCTAAAGTATTACACTCAGTTTTCCTTGGCAAGTGATTCTTAATTTTAATGTTATCTGTCTCTGGAATATCATATTCCAAACTCTCCTGTCTCTTAATATAGAAGCTGCTACATCTTTGGTAATCCTAATTGTATTTCCACAGTATTCAAATTGTTTCTTTCTCACTGCTTGCCATAGGAATTTGGCTACAATATTCTAAGAGTTTTCTTTTTAGGGTCTCTCTCCAGAGTTGATTGTTAGATTTTTTCAATTCCTATTTTACCCTCTGGTTCTAGAATATCAGAGCAGTTTTCCTTGATAATTTCTTGAAAAATTATGTCTAGGCTCCTTTTTTGATCATGGCTTTCAGGTAGTCTATTAATTTTTTTAAATAATCTCTCCTGAATCTATTTTCAGGTCAGTGTTCTTTCCAATGAAATATTTCACATTGTCTTCTAATTTTTCATTCTTTTGGTTTTGTTTCATACTTTCTTGATTTCTCATAAAGTCATTAGCTTCCATTTGCTCCATTCTAATTTTGAAGAAATAATGTTCTTCCATGAAGTTTTGGGCCTCCTTTTCCATTTGACCCATTCCACTTTTTAAGGCATTCTTCTCTTCATTGGCTTTTTGGACATCTTTTCATCATTTGAGTTAATCTATTTTTTAAGGTGTTATTTTCTTTAGTATTTTGGAGATCTCCTTTAGCAATCTGTTGACACAGTTTTCATGATTTTCTTGCATAACTCTCATTTGTCTTCCCGAGTTTTCCTCTGCTTTTCTTACTTTTTTTTTCAAAATCCAATCCTTTTTGAGTTCCTCCATGGACTATGACCAATTCATATTCCTTTTGGAAGCTTTTGACATAGTAGCTCTGACTCTGCTGTCCATCTCTTGTTGTATACCCTGATCTTCCTCATCACCCAACTAAGATTCTATGGTCTCAGTTCTTTTATGATGTTTACTCATCTTCCCAGACAAACATGTGACTTTCTAACTCTTTGTCAGGGTAGAACTTTACTTCCACTGGAAGTGGGGGTGTAATATCCCAGGCTTCAGAGATTTTGTATCAGTTACTCAATCACCACCATTTGGCTGGGCCAGACCTGGACAGACCAATTGTTCCTCTTTCTCCCAGGTCACACAAAGTTTTCTCACTGACCTTTTTGGTTTTCTGTGGGTTGAAAAGATTGGAAACTGCTACAGATGCCAGTGATTCAATCCCCTGAGGCAGATCTGGGTTGCTGCAGCCACACTGGACTACACCTCTCTCCCTGCCTGGTGCAAAAGACCCTTTCCATCGACTTTCCAGTTTGTCTTGGACTGGGCATTTGCTTCACTTTGTCATTTTGTGAGTTCTGTAGCTTTAGAATTTCTTTATAGTTATTTTAAAGATATTTGGAGGTATTTGGGGGAGAGCTCAGAGAAGTCTCTGCTTTTACTCCACCATCTTGGCTCCACCTCTTGAAATTTATTCTAATAAAACCTTGGGTCACTTCAAAATATAATGTTTTCTTCTCCTATATTACAAATTCCAAAATGGTTCCCCCTATTTCCCCCAAAAGGCTCTCATCATTTGTATTGTAGGAACTAGTTCCTACATGTTGGTAGTAATAAAGTATGCAATATTTACTCCTCTCAGTTTCTTCAACTTCTGAAGAATGAAAGTTTGGTTAAAGAAAATGAAGAAATTAGCAATTGTTTTGTTTTGAGGATAGACACCCAAAGCATAAGTGAATAAAGAAAATTTTGTAGAACTATTAGCAAGCTTGCACGCCAGGATTAAAATATATTTGCTTGATCCCTCTCAAATTTCATCTTTCTGTCAAGGTTTCCTTTAGTGTAATTGTGTGAAACTCAAATAGAAATGAATCTTTGTGGCTTCCATATTTCTTTGTGGCTTAGAAAACTACAAATCAACATTATCTTTGTTTTCTTTTATTTTCCTTTATTTTGTTAAACAATTCTCACTTATGTTTTAATCTGGTTGTAGTCTAAGGCCAGTGTTGTCAGTGCTTGTACCCCATGTGGACAATTTTGACACCTCTACAGTATTATATGCCAATGGTGATATTACTATTGTTTTATTTTTCCATATTGATCTACACTTCATGTTCTTGACCATATTTTTCCTCTGTGATTCCAAGAGCTCCTCACATAAATATACTATAGTG
Source organism: Bettongia penicillata ogilbyi (assembly GCA_023548195.1). Taxonomy (NCBI): domain Eukaryota; kingdom Metazoa; phylum Chordata; class Mammalia; order Diprotodontia; family Potoroidae; genus Bettongia; species Bettongia penicillata. Next base: position 485,333 of record JAJHZJ010000959.1, on the reverse strand, counting down.
TTCAATTTTACTACTCTCTAACTTCTTCATCCTTTTCTATATCCTATTACTTTCTAATAAGATTAACTCTTCTATAGATATATTCCAGTAATAGGTCTCTCCCTACCATGTTTCATTGATATCTATTTGTATCCTATTATTTATATCTCTAGTTCACTTTGCTTTTTTGCTCAAGCCTTTTTGCATTTGTATATTGTCCTTAGATGTGGCAGTGTTCATTACTGGCTTCATTCTTGTATATTTTTTCCTGTAAACTTTTGGGTCTATCTACCACTATTTGTTTAATGTTACAGCTGTTCTCCATAATAGACAGCTTGCTTGGTAAACATAGTCAGCGTTCTTCATTTCTTTTTCAGTTTAAAGTCTTTTATTGAAATAAACTTTTCAAGTCTCCATGCAAATACATTGATATGAACCTTTGTTAAGCACTCACTCTCTAATGGCTAGAAGATTTTCATTTTTTTATCCTTTGTCTAGAAATTCAAATGCCCTTTATGAGATATCTCCTCCTAAGCATTTTTTTTCCAATTGCCAGATCTGTCTTACTCTTCTGAAACCATTGCCACTGATGAGGAGCAGTGATGAAAACAGCACCTGTTTTCCATAAGACTTTCAATATCATTAATTTCTGTTTCTTCTGTTTGGAGAATTCTGTCAACCCATTACAGATGGAAGACCATAGGAATAATTTCCCCCTTATTCCCATGAACTTCATTCTTACTATTTGATTTGCTGAATTTAGTAAAAAGGGGAATATATCAAATCAGGGCCTCTTGAGGTAAAAATGAGAAATTCAAGAGTTACAAAATAGAAGTTGAACAGATTCTTGTAGTTAAAGCCTGATTTTTCATATTAGGTACAGGGTTCTTTGGACTACTTTCTTTAGCTTTTTTCTCTCTAATTTTATTTTTTTTCTACTTTTAATCAGAATGCTAAATTCATTTCTCATTCTATTTTTGATTGAAATACCTGACCAGGGTTGTTCTTCCTCTGGAAACTTTTCTTCAAATTCTTAGATATCTCATTTTCCATCTCACGTCCCTCGTTTGGGACTTCTTTAACTTCTCCAAATTGCCCCTAGTAAATGCATCAGGAAAATTTCATCATCTTGTGAATTGTAAACAGTCTTGGTATTCATACCTCCTCAATATCCTCTAACCCTCTGATTATGGAGGGTAGTGACATAAATATGTTGATTTCCATTTTAGGAAGGGAAACAGGAGAGAAATATTCTCTTTTCCTACTTTTCTGCAATTATTTTGCATTTCTTTGGTATTTCTAGCTGCACTTATTTTGGATTTTTTTTTTATTCACCATTCCCCCATACTTCCATGCTCAAGAAACCCTGTCTCCTTTCAACATTTTTTTGTGTGTTAGACTGCAAGCTTCTTTAGGGTAGGGGCTTTGCTTTACTTTTGTACTTGCACAAAGTACTTAGCACAGTGCTTAGCACAGGGTCTAGGTGTAGGTCTTTAATAAAATGTTTATTTACAAACATAAAACACTTTTTATGCAAAAAATGTAAGTAGCATTTATTGTTCATGTGTAGGTAAAGTCAATATAAAAAAATGACAATTTTACCCAAATCATCTATCTATGTAATATCATCCCAATTCAATTACTAAAAAAAAATCTTACTGAGTTAACAAAAATAATAGCACTTTTATTTGGAAGAACAAAGGGTTAGAAATATCAAAGACACCAAGGGAAGAAAGATGCAAAGGAAACATAATCAGTAGTATGTTATTATAATGTGAGAGCATTGTTGTGACAGTCTCTTGGATTGAATGTCATTGGGTTGGAATACTGTTGTGGTGCAGGACATGATGAGCTGATTGAATTAGAGAAGCATGGAAGGATTTGAAATTTTGAAGGAGGATGCTGTTAATCTTCTGAGAACCAGATGACAGAGATATAGACAAATACATGTGTATGAGTATAAACACCTGTATGTATGTGTATATATGTATGTGTGTATATGCACATATATGTATATGTGTGATTATAAATATATAAATGTATTGTATATAAATAGATATATTACATGTATGTATACGTGTATATATGTATACTTAGATGTATATATATGTACACATTTGTATTGTGTGTGTGTAAGATGAACAGCTCTGAAAACAATATGTAGTATTTATTATATAGGCTTTCTTGAAATGGAAATTTATTGCTATATATTTACAATCCTCCCATACATTTTCTGTGAACACGGCAATGATTTTTTTTCCTTTTCTTATTTTGTATCTAAGTTTTAGTATTTAAGTTTCTATGTTTCTTTGTCTTTTTTATTGTATATTTGTTTTAGTATTTGTTTTAGTATTTAAAACAAATAAAAGAAAAATATGTATTGATTATTGACCATTGAATTTGTTTCTTTAGTACTCAATATGCTAAAGAAGTATAGGATCAAGGAAAATACTTTCCTCACGCAACCTCTCAAAGCAATCATTTCAAGTTGTCGCTTATTTGCTCATATGTCTTGACCTAAGACTATTCTGGTCCTCAAACCCTCTTGCCAATGACCATTTTTTCTGTATGAATTTCAAAGTAAGTAATTTTCAGGAATTTAAGGAACAGATTCAATAGTCTCTTACAATTTTTCTCACTCCTCAAATTCCCCATTGCCTTATTGTCATTATTAACATGTATTAAATTCTCGATTTGATTATTGCCAAAATAGAATTAAATGTTCAATGTCTAGAGCCTAGATAAGATTACTCTAGCCCTCAACTCCTCTTGACAAATGTCATTTCATTATATGAATCTCAAAGTTAGCAAGCTTCAGAAGTTTAAGAAACAGACTCTTTTACTCACTCTTCTAATTTGTAGTTTTGCAGAAGCTAACTAAATGACTACTTCTCATTGTTTTTCAAAGTATTTTGTTTGAATCTTGTAAGGTCTGCCTTTTCTCAGCCTCTCACATCAACCCCTCCCCCAGTTAGGAAGACAAGAAAAACAAAACCCATTACAAACATATATAGTAAATCAAAATAATTTTCCACATGGAATATGAGTCTTTCACCTCCCTATCAGAAGGTGATTAGCAGGTTTCATTCATAGTCTTCTGAAATCCTGCAGAGTCAATATGATGGTAAGAGTTCAGTACAAATTGATCTACACTATAGATTGAGAAGAGATAATTTGAGATTTGACTACTTGAAAATCATTATTTAAAAAAAGAGTCTAGACATCATATGTCAATAAATTATAAAGGAAACCTGCCCCCATGGCTTAGAAACAGAGAATAAAAATATCAAATATAGAAATCCACCAATCACCTCTCTAAAAGAGACCCCAAAATGAAAACAATCAGGATTATTATAAAGAAATAACAAGAATCCCAAGGTGAAAAAGAAAATAGTGAAAGCAACCAGAAAGAAACCACTCAAGGAGTTACAGTTAGGATTACACAGGTTGAATTAGCTTCAATGTAAAAGGAGTGGAGGACTTGAAATATGATGTTCTTCTGAGGAAAAGGAGCTAGGGTTGCAACTAAAAATAATCTACCCACAAAATTAAGTATTGTTTTTTTTTTTTCCTCCAGGGGAAAATTGGCATTCAATGAGAGAAATTTCTAGCATTACTGATGAAAAGATCATACCTAAATGGAAAGTTTAATATTCAAATCCAAGACTGAAAAGAAAAGATTAAAAAGATAAGCATGAAAGAAACATCACAAGTGACTTAATAAAGTTAAAAGATTTCACATTTCTATATGGGAAGATGGTACATGTGACCCCTAAGAACACTGTCATTATTAGAACAGTTAGAGAGGCAGAGCCGAAATGGCAGAGAGCAGGCAGGAAGTTGCCTAAGCTCTCCCAAGTTTCTCACAGAAACAACATTAAATCAAGCCTCTAAATGGATTCTGGATCAAAGGAACCTACAAAAAGACAGAGAAAAACATTTTATCACCCTAAAATAACTTGGAATGACCTCAGGAAAGGGCTGTCACACTTGGGTAAAAGGGGAGTACAGACAGTACAAACTGTGTCCTGACAAGCGAGTGGGAGACTCTTAGTCACAGCACAGATCAGAAACCAAGCCCTGTTGGTTCTGGTTCAGCAGGCTAGCTATGAGGCCTCCAGTACCAGCAGTGAAGGCATGTCAGCAGCCTAAAAACCAGGTAACAATAGGTGCTACTGGGCCAGTTTACCTAGGCAAAGTGAGTAAGTCACAAGAATCTGAGGCCTCAGTGAAAAAGCCAGTCACCAGGCCCTTGGTCCTCAGTAAGAGAAGCTTGAGGCAGTGTCCTTTGAACCCTGGAGGTGGAGCTCAACTTTAAAACCTACAAAATAAGGGGAAATGAACAAAAAAAAGGAAATTGCCTTGACCATGGAAAGCAGCTATGGTACCACAGAAGATAAAAACACATATTCAGAAGAAGAAAACATTGTCAAAATGTCTACATGTGAAACCTCAAGGGGGAATATGAGTTAGTGTCATACTCAATAAGCCTTCTTGGAAGAGATTAAAAAGGATTTGGAAGTTAAATAATATGGGTAACAGAAAAATTGGGGAAAGAAATGGAAGTGGTGTAGAAGAGAGTCAACAGCTTGGATAAGGAAAAAAAATATGAGAAAATAATTCTTTAAAAAATAAAATTGGCCAAATGGAAAAACAATTCCTTAAAAAGTAGAACCGGCGAAATGATAAAGAAGGTAACAAAGCTAACTAAGGAAAATAATGCCTTAAAACAATAAAATTGGGCAAGTGGAAGCTAATGACCATATGAGATCAAAAATCAGTCAAACAAAATCAGAAGAAAATGTAAAATACTTCATTAAAAATCAAATGCCCTGGAAAACATATCTATGATAGATAATTTTTGGATGACCCACAAGCCATGATGAAAAAAAGAGCCTGAACAGCATCTTTCAAGAAATTATCAAGCAAAACTGTCCTGATATCATAGAACCAGAATGCAAAATAGCCATTAAAAGAATCCATCAATCACTTCTTGAAAGAGATTCCAAAATGAAAAATCCAAGAAATATTGTAACCCAGTTCCAGAATTATCAGCTCAAGGAGAAAATACTGCAAGGAGTCAGATTATTGAGGAGCCACAGTCAGGACTGCACAAGTTTTAGCAGCTTTTAAATGAAAGGATAGGTGGCCTTGGAATATGATATTCTTTAAAGCAAAGGAGCTTAGATTATACCAAGAATCAACTACCCAGCATAATTTGAGCAGAATCTCTCAGGGAAAAAGATGGATATTCAATGAAATAGGGGACTCTCAATCATTCCTCTTGAAAATACAAGAGCTCAGCAGAAAAACTGATCTTCAAATACAAGATTCAAGAGAATTTTAAAAAAGGAAAAAAATAAAAAACATGTTAGTCAATAAGGTTAAATTAATTGCATGCTAACATAGGAAGACAATCACAACTCAAGAACTGCATCTTTATTAGGACAGTTAGAAGGGGTGTACATAGACAGGTTGTAGGTATAAGTTGACTGTGATTTAATGGTAAAAATAAATATCACGAGGTAATAAAAAGTATTGTACTGTGAAAATAAGAAAGGGAGAGGAAGGATAGGGTAAATTATATCACATAAAGAGGTAATGAAGACATTAAAGTAAAGGAAAAGAAGGTGGACATGAGCACTGTTTGAAACTTACTCTCATTAGATCTGGCTAAAAGGGAATAGAATACACAAAGAGTTGGGTATAGAAATATATCTTACCCTATATGGAGGCGGGAGGAGACAGGGAAAAGAAAAGGGATAGAAGTGAGGACAGAAGAGAAAGCAATTATAGCAAAGGAAAGGGGAAAGAAAGGGGAGGGGCTGATAGAATGGGAGGCAAACTGAGTGAGGCAGTGGTCAGAAGCAAAGCACTGGTGAAAAGGGAAAGAGTGACAGGAGAGAGAAAAGTATGAACAGGGGGAAATAACATGTAAAGAAAGACAATAATCTGTGAATCAATGAGATGAATTGTCCCATAAAATGGAAACAGATAGCAGAGTGGATGAAAAAAAACATATGGGTTGTTTACAAGAAACATGTCTGAAGCAGAGAGATACACACAGAGTAAAGGTAAAAGGCTGGAAAAAATAAATATTGTGCTTGAGCTACAGTAAAAAAAAAAGGACACAAAACAGGGGTAGCAATCCTGATCTCAGACAAAGAAAAAGCAAAAACTGATCTAATTAAAAGAGATAAGGAAGGAAACTAAATCTTCCTTTACAAAAAGTACCATTGACAAGGAAATATTATCAATATTAAACATGAATGCACCAAATGGAATACTATCCAAATTGATAGAAAAGAAGTTAAATGAGTTACAGGAAGAAATAAAAACCAAAACTATATTAGTGGGGACCTCAAACTCCCCCTCTTAAAACTATAAAAATCTAACTATAAAATAAAAAAAAGAAGTTAAGTAAGTGAATGGAATTTTTGAAAATTTAGATACGATAAACTTTTAAAGAAAAGTGAATGGGGATAGAAAGCAATATATTATTTTCTCAGTGGTACATAGCATGTACACAAAATTTGAACATGTATTAGGAAATTAAAACTTCATAATCTAAGGTTGAAAGGAAGAATTACTGAAGGCATACTTTTCAGATTATGATACAATATTTACCATAATCAGAAAGAAATACTTTACATGTTAATGTATCACTGGCAGACAAACTGTAGAGTTTAGCTAGTGAGGGAAAATGCATGTCTTATCATATCAAGTGACTTACTCATGGCAGCTTTGTCTGCCCACCTGCTCCCCTTGTGCCTATGTCTCTTCGTTGGGTTGAGTGACAATACCATTAATACTGCAGTGCTCTAAACAAACCACACAAGTTGGATTTTGGAAATATATTTAAAATGTGCATGCACTGGAATTCTAGGCTCATGACTCACAATACACAAGAGATAAATGTATATTTCTATGACACTGGTGAAAACATTGCTGCTCTGTTTACCTTTTAAGTGGTATGATGAACAAAATTATACCATGTGATAATAATGGAATAAAAAGTTGTAAGCCAATTTCTGGACTGAAAAAATAGGGTGTAATAATTATATAGTGGTGACAACTATGCAGTGAAATATGGTACTTGAATAACCCTATTACAGAAAAAGATATTGAGCAAGCCATCAACGAACCTCCAAAGAAAATTTCTCCATGGCCAGATGGATTTACAAGTGAATTCTACCAAATAGCTAAGGAAAATTTAATTCCAATATTATATAAACTATTTAGGAAAATAGTCAAAAAATTACTCCTACCAAATTACATATCGAATACACATATGATCCTAACATCTAAACTCAGAAAACCCAAAACGGAGTAAGAACATTATAGACCAATTTCCCTAATGAATATCGATGCAAAACATTTAATTAAAATATTAGCAATGAGATTACAGCAACTTATGACTAGTATTATACACTGTAACTAGGTTGGATTGATAGCAGTAATGCATAGCTGCTTCAATACTAGGAAAACTATCAGCATAATTGAACACATGAATAAAAATCTAATAGAAATCATATTATTATCTCAATAGATGCAGAAAAACCTTTTTGACATAATATAACATCTGTTCTTATTAAAACCCTACAGAGCTTAGGGATAAATGGAATCTTCATTAAATTAAAAGTGGTATCAGGAAGCATTATACATAATTGAGATAATCTAGCAGCATCTCTAATAAAAATCAGGGGTGAAATAAAGATGTTTATTATCACCAATGTTCCCCACCTCTAGGACCAAAATCGTTTACTGTATTCCAAGGTAAGGTCAAAATGGTTATATGATAACATAAGCAAATTAGGAGAGCAAGGGACAGTTTACCTTTCAGGTCTATGGAGAGGGGAAGAATTTATGACTAAACAAGAGATAGAGAGCATTATGAAATGAATAATGAATAATTTTCTTTACATTAAGTTACAAAATTTTTACACAAAGTTAATGTAACTAAGACTAGAAGGAAAGCAGAAAACTGGGAAACAATTTGTACTTCCTGTGTTTCTGATAAAGGCCTCATTTCTAAAACATATGTCAAATTTATAAGAATTTATGTAATTTTCCAATTGATAAATGGTTCAAAGATATGAACAGAAATTAAAACTATCTGTAGTCAAATAAAAAATTCTCTAAATCACTAATGAATGAAGAAATGCAAATTAAAATAACTTTGCAGTACCACCTCATACCTATTTGACTGACTAATATGAGGAAAAAGAGGAAAATCATCAATATTGGAGAAGATGTTGGAAAATGTGAACTCTAAAGCATTGGTGGTGGAGTTGTGAATTGATCCAACGATTCTGTAGAGCAATTTGGAACTATGTACATAGGGTTATAAAACTACATGTCCTTTGACTCAGCAATACCACTACTAGATCTGTATCCCAAAGAGATCATAAAAGTGGGAAAAGTACTGATTCATGCAAAAACATTTCTTGTAGCTCTTTTTGGGGTGGCAAATACTTGGAAATTAGAAAAATAATCTTGATGAAGGGGAAAAATGAGAATTATCCAATCCTTGTGGATTTGTTTACATAATGAGGTGAGAATGGCAAAGAAATCTAAAAATGACAGTAAAATTTATTTTGTTTTAGCAGATATTTGGGGAGAGGTAGAAGGGAGGAAGGTTTTAAAAAAAGGTCCATTGGATTGCATTGCACAATGATGATTAATGACAAAGAAAAGGCAGCACTTCTTAATTATCATTTTATATATGCTTCTTCTGCAAGGAAAAATAAAAGCAACCTAGATGAGAAACCATTGCAAGGAATATAGTAAATCTAAATGTTTTTAATGAATTTAAGTCACCAGATTCAGATGAACTATATCTAAGATTATCAAAAGAAGAGGCTCATATTGATTATTGAACCACTATTCATGACTTTTGAAAGATCATGAAGAACGACAGAATAACATTATTGAAAAAAAGTAATTTTTCAGATGTTCTAAATCAGATAGAATCTGTACATACTGAGGCAATGCGCTTGACTCTGATTCGAGAAAAAAAGTCTAAAATGGATTCTTAAAGGAATGGCTATACAAAAGAAGAAACAGATTTTTAAAAACACCATTATTTACAAAGAATGAAACCCTCCAGACAAGCAGGGCAGAGAAATGCTAAAGATAAAGACCTATATTTGGTAGTGAGTTGGAGTCAGATCTGACTCTTTATGAAAGTTGATTATTCAATATAAGTGTGAGCATTAACAACTTGGTAGTCAAATGCTACCAATAAGGATTTATGTTCTGTTTTGCTTATTGTCTAGACTTTATAAAGTTATCAAAACTGAAAATACTGCAGATTGTACTTAAAACTGAGTCAGATACACTTCTCCTCCTCCCTGAAGAGCTGATTGTTAAGCATTTACCAACCAAACTCTTCTACTGAATCACTGTAAATGATTTTCAAGTGGCAGTATAGGAGAGTGGACAGAAATGTGGCCTCTGAGGCAGGCCAACCTGAGAACTGATGGTTGTGTAAATGGTTAAGTAACTTAACCTTTCAGTACCCCAGACAACACTCCAAGCTTGGAGATTGCCCATGGGGTATTAATCTGCATGGGTGGGAAACTTCCCTGCTGGTAGTAGGGCCAAAATAATTATAGAGCAGATGTCTTAAGCATTTCTAAATTTGTCCCTCAAAAATCTCCTTATATAGCATATCTCATATTCTATAACTCTGTTATTGGGTGTGTGACTCTAGACAAATGACAACTTCTGTCTGCCTCAGTTACCTCCATCTAAAATGGGGAAAATAATAGCACTGAGTTCAAAGATCAAATGAGATAATACTTATAAATCACTGAGTATAGTAACTGACACATAGTAGTTGCTTAATAAATGATTATTCCTTCCTTCTTTCCTTCTTGATGTCAGCAAGTGGAACTTTCAGGAAGGAACCATGAAAACATAAAGAAATCAATTTTTCATCAATATTTTTCTACTCTTTTCTGCCACATTTTTGTTGTATTTTCCAAAATAAAAATAAATTAATAATAAATAATAGAATGGGAACTATCAGGTACAGAGTAGGGATTTCATAAATAATAAAAGTGAAGTGAATCCTACCATCTTATTTTTTATATTTATAATATAATAAATAATAATATAAATAAATAATAAAATTAAATGAGTGAATTTTTTCTATCCTTCATGCTCCTACACCCCATTCTTTCAATCTTTTGAGCCCCAAGAGCAAACCCAAAGTAAATTGGATGAGATTTGTAAGGTTAAAGAATATAACAGAGCACAGTATGGAAATTCTTTCCTGTCCTTTAATGCAACTATAGTATCATATATACTTTAGGTTTTTAGTTTGGACAGGATCTTGGATAGCGTCTAATTCAAGTAACCCTACAGAAATGAGAAAATTGAGTAGCAAATAGATTGTGAACCCCAACTACCACCTCCTCCCCACATTCATATATCTAGCTAGTGACATAGCCAGAGCTAGAACCCAAATCTATGCATTCTCAATCTAGTACTGAGCCTTTCTAAACAGTAAAGTTTTATAACAGCATAAATAAATCTATGATTTCTTCCAGAGGTGACATCACATAAAATCACATTAATCAAAGAGAGTTTTTTAAATGAAAAATATAATCTCAAGTAGTGTAAAAAAGAAAGATAATCTCTATGAAGTCTTTAATACTACTTATGGGAGTACTCAATGCATTACTAGGAAAAATGAATTTATTCTCTCAACTAAAGCCAATAACTCTCCATTATCATTTATGTTCACCTGATATACCATCTGCCACTCATGCATAATTCTTTTAACAAATTAATGCATAGATTCCATTGTACCTCTCCAAATATAATAAAATAGCGTTTTTGCCAATTGCTATTGTAACTAATTTGCATCATTTCCATGGATAAAATGAAGATGTTATAAATGACTTGCCTAAGGACACACACTAGACCAAAAAAAATAAGACAGTAGGATTCACTTCACTTTTATTATTTATGTAATCCTACTCTGTACCCGATAGTTCCCATTCCATTATTGCTTCTCTTTATCAGGATGTTATCATTAAATACATATTTCATTAACAGTTATATTTTTAATGTAAAAAATCTTCAAAGTATGGTCATTGTGAATAAAATCTAAACTTTATTTGCTTTTAGCAGTGGTTTGAAAGGAATCACATAATGAATTTTGAAATCTAAATGGTTTTCATTGTCATATCTCTTAATGAAACTTCTGATTTTGACACATGTATAGGACACTATTTCCTTCAGGAGAGTCCTTAAGTTGGTGTATTGCTCTACCAAATACCAAATACGCTAACTGTGTTAACAAATAATAAGCACATTGTGATCTGTTATTGTCTAAAACTTTTAGTCGATTATGTCACTCTAAAGATGTGGTCTACTCTAGAACATCACTCGTGAAAGCTTCCCTGACCCTTTTTCATATTTTCATAAAACTTGTCCTTGGTCCATACATTTATTTTGTAGTGATGAGAAGGTAAGCTTGTGTGACAATAGTCTCTGATGTTCTCTTCAATTTTTTTCTTTTGTTTTGTTTTAGTAATAGAGGAGAAAGTAAGGCTGGTGACTTTGCATAGCTCCTCCCTCACCTAGTTCCAGTTCACTTGCATGTCATGGCATTCCCTCCCTGGCATCATGGTCCTCTTTGAGAACTGAGGACAAACAACAACAGCTAATTATGGATGAATCTAAACCTTAAAGGGAGAAATGCATTTGAGTCATGGGAACAAAAGGGATGTCTGACAGTGGAATTTGTCATGGAACTTTAATGAGTCCATCTGAGGGGCAACGATACTTAAAGATACTTAGCAAACAGAAACATTCAAGTTACAAAGACAAAAGAGGGAATCAGCTTATTTAAGAAGTTCTACATTCTTTGTTTCACCTTGCTACTATTCTCTAGAACATTTTTTCTATTTCCTCCAACATCTTGTTCTTATATACAGAGATTAGACATAAATATAAGTAAATGTAATTCATGTATGAGTCTTACATGTGCCTAGAATGCCCAAATACAGAGTTTTAGTTTGGAATAATTAAAGTTATATAAAAGTGTCTCTAAATCCAATTTAGTAGTGTTTTATCAAGTAATAGAAAACCATAAATCAGACTTTAATAGGATAGCACAAGGGAACGTCCCCTAGTCATGAATACACAAATGGGTACTCTCTCCCACAGTTTCCCACCTTGCTAGCACAATAAATGCTACCTGTATAACTGGAGCTTCTTGGATTGTGTTTATGCCAGAGCACCTTTCAAGGCTGTCCTATAACAAAGCAACTAGATTATGTCCCTACTATTTCCCTGAAACTCCACAGCTTGGATATTCTTTTATTCTGTAGATGTTAGTTCTTTCTGAGATGAGTTGTGAATAGACTGCTGTTTTCATTGCAGATCTGGTTCTTCCAGTGATGACTAAAGCTTTCCTTAGACTGAGCTGCTGCTGCCAAATACAAAAGGTATTTATCTTTAGGCAGTACTATTCTTCATAATGACATTTATGCTCTTCTGTAAGATAGATCAACCGAGAAAATCAACGTATTTTTCAGCCCTTTATTAATGAGACCCACAACCATACCATGAACTTCCAGTGTACCTCTTTTTCCCACCCTAACATATACTGAATTTATTACCATTCAATTTTTATGAGGAATCCCTCTCCCAACCCTGAATATTTAGACTGGAGTGAATAAATTCCTTTAAAATTAAATTTATGTGTCTCCCCAACTTCAGATAATACCAAGAATATATAAATTGTGCTGAATCTTAAGTAGGCCTCAGAAGTATGGAAAACATTGAAAGGAGTTGTTGAATTGACAACATCTCTCATACTCAGTATTTTTAGCTCACTGTTAATTGATATATGTAGTAATGTTAGTTCATCAGAGGGGTGCTTTTTGAGATGCAAGTCTAACTCATTAATAATAAGGGAGATCTTTTGATTCTTTATGATGGGAATATTTAAGCTGCGCTTTAATAAACTGAGTAGTGATTCAACAAAAAAATAAGAAAAGTTAATATTCCAGACAGCAAACAGTATATTTACTTTATATTATTTTTGGTGTAATTAAAGCAAGCCCTGCCACCATACCCTTGTCTTTTTCCTCCAGAAATAAGAAAAGAATTACAACTACATCACTACGATCTTGTGCTCCTCCCTTCTATCTTCCCCCCTTGTCCTTTAACCTCAATGTAGGTCCTCTTAAATTGCAGTGATGGAACAGAAAGTGATGGAGAGAAACTGGCGGGATGCACTTGAATATCAATTCTTTTGCAATGTGGCCCTAAAGGAGAGCTCCTTGACGATTTTCTAGGAGTTGGTATGAATGTAGTACAAGTGAATGACTATGATGAATCTGTCTACTGAGAGATATTAATTGAATCAGATTGCTTCTAGTGCTACTGTTATTTAAAGAAGGAGCAACCTAAATTTCATTACTACTGCCACAATAAAACTGGTCCAGGTATCAAGTGGTTTTGCGTACTTTTCTCCAAGGAAATTATAAAAATAAAACATATACTTTTCCATAAATATTTTAAAAAAGGATTTCTCATGAATTCAGACCTGCTAACTGTTTGAGTAGGTTTAAAATAGCTGCCCAGTATCAGAATTAGATCAGCAGGTCAAGCAGTATTCTTCTGAAATGTTAATAAAAAAGCACCATTTTGTTAGCTCATATTCTATTATTATTACTGTCATTTCTGCATTTAAAAGTCGTGACCTGGATTGCTATACTGCATTAATAGTGCTTTCACACAATAGCCCCATGAAATATATAGTGAAAGCATGGTGAGCTGCCATCACTCCCCAGATGTTGGTGGATACCTAGTGCCTACCCATCTCGTATTTATACCTATTTAGTCTGATGTCAGCAGATCATTTAACTGAACATCAGCAAAATGTCCTATTCCCAAAAGTGGAGGTAAGAGCTGTACACTAACACCAGCACACCTCCACAAGCATTGATTTGTCTCTTTATTGTCCCTGGTTTAAGGAGGACAGAACTCCAGGTCTAGACTTAATATGGCACTGGATTTGAAAACTTCCTCACTAAAGGCTTTATTGCCAATTGTAGCAGTACTGCATACACTGCATAATCAATAAATATACATTTATTATGTGCTTGCTATGTATTAGGCATTGTCCTAAGCATTCAGAAACAAAAAGAGGCATAAGACAGTCCCTAGACTCAAGGAATTTACAATTTGACGGGGGAAACAATATACAAAAATATACACAAACAAGCTGTATATCAGATATAGTATACAGGAAAAGTAATAGCAGGAAGGCACTAGAATTAAGAAAGGCTTCTAGTAAAAAGTCAGAATTTTAACTGGAACTTAAAGGAAACCAGGAAGCTCAGAAGTCTCAGTAGAGGAGAACATTCTGGCATGTATGGGGAAAAGTAAGAGAAAATGGCTTCAGTCAAGAGACAGAGTGTCTTTTGCCTAGAACAGCCAAGATGTCAGTGCCACTGGATTTATAACATGTGTGGGGGAGTAAACTGTAAAAAGACTGGAAAAGTGGGAGGGGCTGGATTACAAAGGACTTTGAATGGCAACCAGAAAATTTTGCGTTTTATTCTGATGGTCATTGGGAGCCACTCATTGAGTAAAATGGTGACATAACTTGAGTGACTTGTTGGAGGATGAATTGGAGTGGGGAGAGATTTGATGCAGGCAGATCACAAGAATGTGATTATAATATGCTATGCATGAGATTATGAGAGCCCATACTAGAGAGGCGATAAAGTTAGAGGAGAACAGTGGGCAGATTGGAGAGATGTTGCAAAGGTGAAATGGCCATGGCAACAAAATAGATATGAGGGGTGAGAAAGAGGAGGTTGCAAGTTTGAGGGACTGAGAAGATGGAGTTGCCTTCTATGATAATAGGGAAGGAAAGAGTTGGGAAAAGGATTAGAAGTAAATGTAATGAGGTCTATGTTAGACATTGAATTTGAGATGTCTGAAAGGTAGTTGAAGGCATGATAATAGGGGTCAGCAGAGAGGTAGTATAGGTAGATTTGAGAATTACTAAAATAGACCTGATAATTAAATTAATGGGAGCTGATGAGATTACTAATTAATGTTACATAGAGAAGAGGAGTGGGCTTAGGACAGAATTCTGGGGGAAAATTATAGTGTACCTTAGCACTACATTATTGGAGAAAAGAGAAGGGAACTTTTATCAAACACCTACTATGTGCTAAGTATTTTAAAAATATTTATCATTTTATTTATTACCACAAAGTTCACTGGTAGAATAGACTATGTAAGAGTCGGCTGCCATATACAGTGCTGAATTGCTTCACTGTGCTCACAACTGGCATTTGAGAAAATAGCATCATTCAGCCCCTCCATAATTATATGCCAGGTCTTTCACTGGAGTCCACTGAGGACCAGATCCACCTACATGTCTAGTGTGCAATTTCATATATAGGGCATCTTCTGGATATGCATTAATTCCTCTACTGCTCCTAAAATCTTAAAATCATCATAGGAATTGGTGTCAAGTGTGATTTCAATGTCTGATCCCTTGAGGCCCTATGTATTACCCAGTTTTTCTACCACTTCTGCTTCCTTTCATTAGGTATTTGGAAATACAACAGACTGTGGAAACCATCCCATAGCACTGGAACCTGAAGGAAAGGACCTCTAATCAACTGCTATTTCTCCTATCCAATAACCAACAAAATTTCAACTCTTCTCTTCCTCTCCTCCTAAATGATATTCACAGCAGAGGTTTGTTGCAGCAAAAAGTCATTTCCAGGTTATTATGCCATCCTGTCTCATCCTTACTTACCTCTGCTCCAGCAAGTCCCGGCCTCTATCCTCTTTCTGTTGCTACTTTATGCAAGACATTTTCATACCACATGTCCCATCTTGCCTACTGGGAAACTTAGCTCCTTCCAAGGTGCTTCATTCATGAACACCAACCCTCCACTTGTATGTGTTCCTTCCCTCATGAGTCATTCCTCCAAACATAAAATAAAATCAATTGACCAAGGAAAGAGATTGGCATATAATGTGCTCCCTATTGCCATTTTAGGTCTTATTCTTGCTGCTATTACTGAGTCATCATGCCCCTTTTGGGGTTCATTCGACCTCTATCACATGTCAATATTCATATACTTGTCAAATCTAATGATTCCAGGTCACTTTCCTTCACTTTTCAAGTAGTTCATTTCCTGGCTCAAATCTTCTGTTCAATCCAAAATTTGACCTTTGGACTAGAGGACTCCAAAAACTTCTCAAGATTACCCCTCATACATCCAAGTTCATCAAAGTTCTCAATATATGGAGTTCATGAACAAAATGTAACTCCAATTCAGATACCCAGAGGAAACAAAAACTGAGATCTCATAAGCACCCTACACTGTGCTACCTCCATGAACTTTGACCCTCAAATTTGCAAGTCCCCTCTCTGAACACAATTGTCCATCATGACATATGCTCTGTCTCTCCTCTTGAGTTATTCTTTATATTCACTATGACCTGTCACAAAATCCTCCCTTGTCTTCCTAATTCATTCACTTTGCACTGATCTCATTTCCCTCCCTTTGTTCTCACGGCCATACAGTTGATTAGTTCATATATTCACTGTCATCGGTCCTTGAATGCCTTGGACCACTTTATCTTTTATCACCATCCTCCTCTAGATGTCTCCTGTCTCCCCCACATCATACATGTATCCAACTTCTTGGCTACTACTCAAATGCAATTGAACATTCCTAGAGTAAGATACAGCCATATTGATGTTGTCCCCTACATATTTATATTGTGTAATCTCACTGGGAATCTTGCTGCTGCCTTCCCATTCTTTAATTTTACACTGATTGACTATCTACTGTACTCTTCTCAGCACTATTGCCAAATTTCTTCACTTATCAAGCTACACTAGATTCCTTCTCCAGAGTCAATCTCAATGACCACTCAACTGATAAAGTTAGAATCATCTACTATTAATTCCTTATTTGCTCCTACTCTACACTTTGACATACCTCAACATTTTTATCCAATCTATTCTCCATTACTCTAGTCCCTAAGGAACAACTGATCCTTTCTGCCAAAGTAAATCCTTCTCATTATACCCTTGATACCATGCCCCATCAATCATTCCCTTTCTCCTTTTCTGTTTAGTCTTTTTTAACTGCCTATTTCTTGTTGCCTAAAAAATATGTCCAGACCTTCCATATACCAAAAGACTAAATGTAAAAACAAAACCTTTTCAACTGCTCCCTTTATACTTCCTTCTCCTTTTCAAAGTCAAACTCCTAGAAAGGCCTTGATGATCATTTTTTTGACTCTAATACATTTCTTAACCCCTTGAAATCATTATCCAATCCATCTATCAGCTGAAATTGTTCTCTACATGGTTAGCAACAATCCTTTAACTATTAATTCCATTGCTTTTCTTTATCATTCTTTTGACACTGTTAAACACGATAATCTCCTGAATATACTCTTGTCTTAGCTTCTATAAAATACACCTATTTAGATCTCCTCTAGCTCCTCAACACTCAATTTCTTGTCTCCTTGTCTTTGAACAGGTGGTCTCCTATGTTTTCAATGAGTTCCTTTCTCAAATGTACTTAGAATCCCTAATTTCCTTCCAAATCTTCTACATGAAGCATTTCCCAAATTACCATATATTTATTTTTGTGTACACTTATGTAAGATACTATCTCCTTAACATTTGGGCATTTCAGTTGCTGAAAAAGGCAGAAAAATACCATTTGTTTAAGGAAAGCAGAAGAAAGCATCTGGAAAAGAAATGCATACTTCTAGATAGAATGCTCAGGAGAAATACAGACCCTTCTCAAATTCTGAAGTCAGAGTAATGACTGAGATAATGATGGATGTAGAATATAGCAATGAACCACCTCATTTGCTGTTTTCAGAGATTTCAAGATTATAACTGGAAAATTATAAATCAAATCATTTAAGTTAATGAGAAGATTATATAAGGTCTACAAAGGCCATATTTAGAAGAAAGGTGGATCTTTTTTGGTTTTCATATTAGCCAGTCATTATGTACCAGTTCTGTGCTAAATGCTGGGGATATAAAAATAGGTAAAAGGCAGATCTTGCTTTTGAGGAGCTTACCATCTTAAAAAAAAAAAAAGTGTTCAAAAAAAGTCATATGCAGCATAGCCAGGGAATAATTAATTGAAGAAAGGCACTACAAGTAAGACATTTGGAAATATTTCCTGTGCAAGATGTGGTTTTAGAGACAGCATTCAAAGTAAGCAAAACAACTAGAGAAAATACCCCAAAGGACAGAGATGAAGGGTCTTGTTCATAGAATGGCAAATAGGTCAGTATCAATGGACCAAAGAGTAGATGGAGGCAATGTAAAGTAGAAGATTGGAGAAGTGGAGGAAGAGGGTGGGGTTGGGCTGTAAGGGAATTGCCAACCCCCAGCCTCTTGGATGGCATTCACTGGTCACAACTCAGGTAAACTGAGGGGAGACTGGTAAGGCATGAAGAAGATGGAGCTGGGAGGAAGGGTTCCGCCCTTGTTTTGCTCAAGGCTATTTTCCCGGGCTTTTGGAGAACAAAGAAGGCCCAAAATGTTTTTCTTTCTAGGGGCTATGTGTCTGCCTCTGGGCAGTCCTGGTCAAAGGTATATTACTTCCTTATAAGGGCAAACTAATTGGTTATAGGTTCACTTAGGGCTCTAGTGTCAGAAAAGAGATAAAAGCACCACTCATGGCTTCAATTAACAGAGTTCTTACTATCTTGTCTCCCGCCTCGGTCATTGCTTACAGCTAACTCCACCAAGGCCTGCAGGCCTCTGCTGGTCAGATAAGGCCTGTGGGCCTGAGAGATCAGGCCCAGACTCCCAGGCACCTAACACTGGGCCATGAAAGTGTTTTAATGCCAAGAAGAGGATTTTGCATTAGACCCTAAAGGTGACAGGGAATTATTGGAATTTGATTATGGGGGTGACATGGAACAGTGCTTTAGAAAAATCACTTTGGTAGATGAATGAAGGATGGACCAGGGGAAGAAATAATGGCAACAGGGAGACCAACTAGTAGGATATCGCAAAAGTCCAATCATTTGGGGATAAAAACATGTACTGGGGTGATGGCATTATGTGGGCAGAGGAGAATATTGAAGATATATTGTAAAGGGAAGTGGTCTTGAAAACATATCGGACATGGAGGATGAGAAACAGTGAGGAATCCAGCATGACTCCTGGATGGTGAACCTGAGAGATTGGGAGGATAGCGGTGCTCTCACAGTAACAGTGACATTAGGAAGGGGAGTAGGGAAAGATCATGAGTTCATTTAGAGATGGTTCACTGGTTGTAAAAACACTAATCTGAAGGATTAGAAAATAGTAGGTGGTAGAAGAAGTGAGAAAGAGGAAGAAAAGCACAAGAAAGTTCAAGAAAATGCAATAAGAGTAATGGATAGAACTCAAAGAAAGCATAAAGAAAAAGTTGCTTAATAGAAAACAGAAGTTAATGGGAGCTGAACTGGTAAGGCAATCAGGCTTTGAAGCTGGAGGGTTGTGCTGATTGAAAGACAATTAGTACTTCATTGAAAATTCATTCACTCATTGGAAAAGAGCTGAATCCTACTGCAACATGGACTTTCCTAGGCTTACTGCTCTTTAGAGCCTTCTGTAGATTGAGAGAGGTGCAACACTTCAGGTGTGTCACTACAACATTTTCTATGCTATAGGAACAGCCTTGCTTTTCTACAGTGCCAAATGGGCAATAGAATCCCTTGCTCTTTGAAGGGGTGGGGAAAGTCACCATAGCACTGTCACTTCAGTTTGAGACAAATCTGCAGAAGCCTTAAGGGACTTCGGACTTCTCTGTCTGATGGAAACTGTTCATTACTGAGACTGTAACACTTATTCAGCATCATGGCAAGGGTAGCAGTGTCTTAGAAACATCTCAAGGGAGATCACTCGAAAATCTAAATCTATTCCTCATATTTCTTGAATCCCTAGCTCACGTACTTAGCTGTCTATTGACTATGTCTATCTGCATACATTGTTGACACATCAAAGTCCCCAGCCTGTTTTAAATTCCATGGTCTTCCACAGTCTAGCTCCAATCTATCATTACAGACATTTCGTATTACTCTCCTTTATGAACAATACACTCTAAACAAATTGCACTTATTCCCTGAACTTGGCATTATGTTTCCATTTTCTTCTTAGTCTTTCAGTAGGTTATTCTCTCCCTTCTTTCCCCTCTCCCCTCCAAATCTCATCTCCCTATGCCTGAAACACATTGTTATAGGTATAGGCAGTAGGAGAGATTTCAAGGGCAGGGGTGGGATACCTTTGGCCTCAAGGCCACATAATCCTTGTATACAGCCTTTTGACTGAGTCCAAGTTTACAGAAGAAATACTTTTATTAAGGAAATTTGTTCTATGAAGTTTGGATTTAGTCAAAAGGCTGCAGTTAAGGACCTAGAGGGCCACATGTGACCTCAAGTCCACAGGTTCCCCACCTCTGGCCCTAGAGTCAAGAAGAAATGAGTTCAACTTTTGTCTTACACAATACTTAGTTTTATGACCTTGGGTACATCATTTAATCTGTTTGCCCCAGTTTCCTCAACTATAAAATGGGGATAGTAATAACATCTACTTACAGGACTGTTGTGAAGATTGAATAAGATGATATTATTAAAGTGCTTCACACAATGACTGGCACATAGTAGGCATTAAAATTCCTTATATCTTCCCTTCCTGTTATTATTATATGCATTTTAAAGATGAAGAAATTCAGAAATAGTATTTGACTTGTCTATGGTCATAGATCTAGCAATTGTAGGAGGCAGATCTCAGGAGTTTCCCAAATTGGGCATCTTTCTAGTATACTAACTAGGCTACCAGCTTTGTAAGGGTTAAATCCAGGTCTCCTGACACCAAGTCCAATGCATAATCTGCTCTATGATGTTGTACCCTAAAAAAGTACCCACATAAGAAACAGAAATATCAACTAGAGTTAAATGTACATTTTAAGTGAGTCCATATTTTTATCTGTGACCATATTTGAAATTGACATTTAAATATGAAAATGACTACTCTCTCTGAGCTCTGAATGGGCTGAATATCTAGCAGAAGGGCAATGATGCAGAAGGTATATGTATCAAATTCACAGAAGGATTGAGGAAAACTGGAGCTAGCACATCTGGATAGGCTCTGAAATTCACTGGCTAGGAAGACTATCTTCCTTATTTGTCATTTATATAGTACATTTGCCACAAGGAGACAAAAAGGAAATATACTGATTTCCTTAGCAACCACCTTTGCGCACTAAAGTTATTCACTTCCAAGGAAGTGAGGCATAGGAAGAAGGTACACAAATGAAGGGCTTCTTTATGGATGACGAATGGAACACAATTTTTGTCTATAGAAGGAGGGCAAAATATTTTCCTTAGTGCTTTCATTCAAGTTTATAGTATCAAGAACTGGAAAAGCATTAAGACAATCTAGTCCAACCTTCTCATTATAAATATGAGAAACCTGTAGCCAGTAAAACGACCATACAAGATCACTTAGGTAGTTGTTTCACAGGTACGATCTGAACACTTGTTTTCAGACTCCAGAGGAAGCGTCTTTTCCATTGTACCATATGCCTCATGTTAAAGCATAAAAATTGGTACCATATTAACAAGGAGATGATTAAGCCATAATGATATGGTCTGTGTCCCACACTAACTGCCGAAAGGGTGAATTACTTCCCTGAAATTCCTCCTCCATAAGTGGAATGAAAGTTAGAAGAGGGAGATTTCAGTTCCCAGAGTGATGACCCCAGAAAAAGGAACAGGTACATCTGGGGTTTTCTAGAATGGTGTTCCTGGAGCCCAGGTTTAATGACCAGAAAACAAGGCAAAGAACATCCCTGGCATTTCAGGGACATGTGATACATAAGGGTTTGGTCCCCTTGATCACTTTCTCTCGCTCAAGAAGTGGCCCTTTGTCGCCCCTCCAACCCCCAGCACTCTATATCTTATAAGACTAGTACAAAGTGCAAGCCAAGAAGCAGGCAAAGAAGCACTAGTAAATGTTCCTTTCTCTCACAAATAAATTTGATTCATGTGCCAGAATTCCTAGTTACAACACTGTAGCTCAAGGATTGCTACATGGGAATTAGGAAACTACAGTTCTGGTCCCAGGTCTGCAACTAGCTAACTGTGTGAACAAGTAAATTAACCTCTCTGGGTGTTATCTAAAAAACTGAATATTATAAGCTCCACTATTTTAACCTCACAAGGAAGTCATGAGGATCAGATGAGATGATGTATAAAAACTGCTTTGAAAAGATAAACTGTTATATTGAACTAAGTAATATTATTACATCTAGTGCAGAGCATTCATCCCAGGGCCCCTAGTAATGGAGAGAGACAGGGAGAAGCGCTAGTTTCTAGTTAAAACTTAATCACTTAATTTCACAAAGCTAGGAAAGTGCTGGCAAGCCTTCCCCTGAGAAGTCATGTGGAGAAGGTTGGGTGGGCTCTCTGCAATTTTCACAATCCATCTGATATTTCATTAATCAACATTGGGCATTTAAAAAGGCCACCTGTCCTTGCCTTGTTGTTGCTTAAAATGAAAAATGCCTCCCAGGATGACTGCTCTGATTAATCTGAATATTTACTGCCAGATTTCCGACACATTGTCATTGCTTGCCTTCAGAAGTCTGAAGTTTAGGGAGCTAAAGATCTCATTGTTTTTTGCTAATGACAATCTAGTCGTGCCTCTTCTTCACCCTTCCCTCCTCCGCTGAAAAGCAGCCAGAAGTTACTTTAGATAAATGGCTCTGACCTGTGTTTCTCCCTATGTGGGCATGTGAGTATATGTATTCCTTTATTCAAGAACAGATGACCCTTTTGTATGCGCTATATAACTTAATATGCCACTTGATACTTATAATCAGATGTGACTGTACAAATACCAAGATTACTTCCTTCCTCTTTACAACTGAGCATCACTGCCAATTAGCAAGAATGGTATAAGGAAAATAATCTTGAACTGGGGATCAAGGAATCTTGGTTCTTGCCTTAATGCTGCTACAAAATGGATGTGTTAAATCTTACAAGTTTCTCCATGTTTCTGGTCCTCAATTTCTTCATCTATAGGATGAAGAGTTTGGACTCAGTGGTCTATAATATTCCTTCATAGTATTCGAGTTCTATAAAAATTCTATTCTTATTAGAAGGAGGAAGATAATTTGGGAACTAAAATTAAAACAAAATAAAGTAAGAAACTTAAAAAATAACTTGTTCAATAGTTTCTAAAATACCTTTATCAGAATGCAGTTTTTTGTTTATTCATTTTTGTGGATCATGTTGACAGAAAAAAAAAACTTTAGATGTAATTTCTCTTGAGAGTGGGAATCACAGAAATTTACATTAACAGTAAGTTATAAAGGACACTAGAGCCTTTGTAGATACAGGATTTGATTAACAGAAGGAAAAACCTACTAGCAGAGAGGGGAGAAAATAGCTGCAGTTGGGGGGAAGGAGAGTGATATAGAAGAGACCAATGTTAAACTTCCCTCTCTTCACAGTATTGGCTCTGGTTGGTTTCATGTGTGAAAAAGGTTAGATGGATAAATGATGCCAATCCATTCCTGTTAAAAAAAATGACAAATGCTTGTGCTGCTGACAATATATCAGCAGTCTCGTTTTCATTTATTAAGTTTAAAAGAAAGCTCAAAAGGCAGTTCAGGGTAATACAATTGGCTTTGAGGTCAGTAAGATTTGGGTTCAGGTCCTAACTGCAACACATATTAGCTGTGTGGTGTAGCAGCAAGGACCCCAACATACACAGGAAGGTCTGCTGTACAGGTCCTTAGATCTGCTTTTCTAAGGAAGGTAACTTTTGAAGGGTTAACAATCACTTTAATCAAATACATATATCATTCAATTAGTTCAGGGGGAAAAGTCAGCACCCTGAACTTCAGAGAAAATACAAATAGAAATTACAAATAAAAATGTGTGTGTGTTCGTAATCTGCTGCCAAAGAAGACCATGACATCAGAGAAATAATGACATGACTTGCACTTGACTTTGATTTGAGTGAGGGAGGGCTGTGCAGGTCACCAGCCTCACTTCTCCTCAAGAGTCATCTGAATCCAGTGACCAGATATTCATCAAGATGATTGGAGATGGCCCAGGATGAGGCAACTGAGGTTAAGTGACTTGCCCAAGGTCACACAGCTAGTGAGTGTCAAGTGTCTGAGGTGAGATTTGAACTCAGGTACTCCTGACTCCCATACTGGTACTCTATCCACTATACCACCTAGCTGCCCCTACAAACAAAAATACCAAAAAACAGGATGTCCAACTGTCTGATCATACATCATTACATACATCGTTACCAGAGAGAGAAGCACCAACATGTTGATTTTCAAAACTGGGGTTAGAGGGGTCCACAGTGGCTACCCTGATTCTCATCTGGCACACCAACCTTCTTCCAAAAAATAAGCCCCAGAAGCAAAACCTCACCTCAAGGCATATATACTCTTCTCAGGGCTGGAGGGCATGACCCTCCTCACCCATTGCCTTGCTTGAAATGAAAAAAGATATCTGAGGTCTATTAATGGATGGGGAAGATCTTCAACTCTTCTCCCCACCCACCATTAACCTTACATTAACATGGGCAAGAAACCTAACTTGTAGATGCCCCCTAACAACTGTTCAAAGTGAAAAATGAGGCTGGTTGGTGATATGCATCAGTGGAGGGGTGTTTCAAAACTGAACCAATAAAAAGACATGATTAGACAAAAATAACAAGTTCAAAATCTACATGCCTCCCATGTATAATTCCTAATAATCTAATCACTCAGGGGGAAAATAACTATATTAAAAATTGTGGCTTAATAATAACATCTAAAGTACTTATTCAATGGAGGAAAATAGCTGTATGTTGCTAAAACTTTCTACCATTTGTTTCCTCCAGAATTATTACTAAGTATGTCACATTCAAACACAAGTTAACTCAGGATATCAAACACTGGTAAGTGCTTAAAAATGTATATAAATCCCAAAGTGCAAGAAGGATAAGTGTTAAGGGTTCACAACCACAGTCAAGTTTCAGAGAGACTGGATCTTACTCCAAAAGAAATTCATCTTAAGGAGAAAAAAACCTACACATCTGGGAAGGAAGACAAAAAAGGTTGTCACTTTTCAGACTACTCGTGGTTTTCACTTTGTAGAAAACATTCAGCAGGTGAAGTTATCAAACCATGATGTCACTGGTCCTCTTCAAAAATAAAGAACAGCCATGACAATAACAAGTGATCACAGCATACTTTGGGGTTTTGTCCAGGGTGGCTTGTCATACTCACTCCTGTTCTTGATTGCTAATCAGAAAAAGGATTGAAGGTAGTTGGGTAGAGGGATTGGATTTGGAAATAGGTAGACTTGCTCCCAAATCTTGCCTCAGACACTACTTGAATGGCCTTGAAAAAGTAATTTAACCTCTCTCAGCTTCCATTTCTTCAAAAGTCAAATGCAGGAAGTGGATTTGAGGGCTTCTAGGCCTTTCTGACTCTAAATCTACAATCCTATGATCAAGAAAGAGAAGAGAGTTGCCAGGTTACATATGAACTATTGGCAAAGTCGATAAAGAGTAACTTGAAAGAAGATTGAGAGAAATTTTTTTTAAAAAAAGCAGCAGAGGGCATTTTGTCCAAGATGATCTGGAATGGATCCGAGGATTCACAGCTCCCATTTTTAGTTTTTAGGTAGCTGGATGCTTGACTATCAGTATCTGCAAATGTAATCATTGTTACTGCCACTCATTGTCACAGGCATAGTCCGGGCTAGGTGTTGAGCGCTAATTATTTGTCTGAGGTGAATAGAATGTTCTTTTCCATGTTGCACTAAAGGATGGCACAGGGTTTTCAGTTTAGAAGCAAAAAGAAAAAGACTGGCAAAATGTTGATAACTGTACCTATTCTCCTTCTTTATGGCAGGTCTGACAGCAAGCCAATTAGAAGAGAAATCTAGCTGCGTCAGTGAATCTGTGCAGTAATCTATAAGTTATTACACAGGTCTGATGGTGAGAATTTAGCCATTTTTTAGGGCCAAAAAGAAAAGGAGTTATCATTTCACTTCTAGTAATAGGTCAATATGAAATTTAAAGATTAGTCTAATGTCTTCTGTGTTTGAACTAATACAACCATTTGAAACAGTAATTCTACCTGTCAATGTTTCAACAATTTTTCATGCAATTCTATATTTAAAACTTCATGTAAAGAACTGATTTAACATGTTTATATATAAACACACATACATATATATGCACATAATACATACACATGTACATAGAGGTACCATTATACTTCAGTGAGTATGGAAAGGATTAACCTACTCCCAAATAATCATGTCTGCAAAAATAAAATCTCATTTAAACTCTGTTGAGATTGAAAATATACCTTGAACTTCAAAAGAATATCAATTACTGAAAATATGCAGGAAATAAAAGTATGTTTCCTTCTATTACTCATCATTCTGATACTTCTAGTTTCTCATTTCTCCCCTTATCCCAGAGGCAGTGTAATAAAAATTCTAGAATCAGAGGTTCTGCATTCAGTATGTGGCTCTGGGATATGCACTTTAGATCTTTCTTATCAGATCTGTAAAATGGTGGCATTGAAACAGATGGTTTCTGGAGTCCTTTCCAGTTCTAGATCTATGACTTGATGAACTAAATTCTACATAGAAAGATCTGATTTGACCTATAGTATGATTCTTTTTCTTTTCTTTTCTTTTTCAACACATTGTTATCTAAAAACTATCTTTACTATCTGAGAGTAAAAAGGAAACCTTGGAATCTGGTCCCACCTTTGCAACTTACCAGCTACAATACATTATATAAGTAACTTAAATATATATGCTTCAATTTCCACATCTACTTAGCAATGATAATCCCAAGATTTGGGGGAGAAATTAATTAAATTATACATAGATGAAAAAATGCTTTGGGAAATAAAACCTTCTTATATTTTTAATAGTATAAGAGGGATACTAATTGGACCTTTGATTTCATTATTATTAGGAACACTCCTCTACTATTGCAGATTGTCTATTTCTTTGAAATTTACAGTGTGTGGATGTATGCATATTTGTGTGCATATGTTAATGTGTGTGTGGAAAGGGTAGCTAGGGGGTGCAGTGAGTACAACACCTGGAGACAGGAATACTTAAAATTTGGTCTCAGATACTATCTAGTTAGATGATGCAAGTCACTTCACCCTCTTTGCCTCAGTTTCCTTATTTGTAAAATGAGTTAAAGAAAAAAATTGGTAAACTAATCTAGTATGTTTCCCAAGAAAACCCTAAGTGAGGTCATGAACAGTTGGATGCTAGTGAGCTGACTGAAAAACGATAATGTATGTATAATCTACTTATTGAGAAAATAAATTCTCCCTATGATCATTTCTATAGGGTACAAAACTAAGTAAAGATTTTACTATACTTAAGTTTTTCTTAATCTTACAGACAGAAATAAAAACACAAAATCCAGACTCAAAACCAATTTGTGCCTTTCCCATTACTGGTATTTCTACAAGGTCAAGTAGAATACCTTTGCCTCCTAATGCCTACTTTGACCTTTGTAATTCTCACTCAGATTTTACATTAAATTATTTGATTTGGGAGTCTAAAAGCTCATCAACTCAACAAGCTAATGAAACTGGATATCAAATACATCTTTGTTTTTACTAATATCTAGCTAAAACTAGAATTTTCTTCAGCTATGGTCTTAAGTGGGTTGGTGGGTAGAATAATTAGAGAAAGGTTGCAAAGATTTCTTCAAACTGTAACCAAAGGATTCCATGACTGACAAAACCTCAAGAATTTCTATTTTAGCCAGTTTTTCTTTACCTATCAAGCAATATGTCTTCAATACTTCAGGAAACGTGAGTTGTGTTTGCATGAAGGGAGCAGTAGGATGAAGAAAAAAATGATCTTGGCATCAAATGATTGACGTTGATGAGTTTGAGTTACTTCATATAAAATGAGGATATCAATTACACTATTTTTCTCATATGGTTATTTTCAGAACACTGCTTTGTACACCATGGAGCTCAAGAAGATTTCTTGTGAATTAACCTTCTATATGTAAATATTTTGCTGGACATATAATGTTATTTTCTTTACCATATATGACATAATTGTGGTACTGTGGTTATAATACTGCTCTTCTTATAACTGCTTATTCTTTCCTGTGATTTTCCATTTGAGGTTCCATAAATTTTTGGCTCCACTATATACTTACTTTTAGTGGAGCAACTTCAAGGCAGAAGAAAAATGTAATACAAGACTAGAGGATTTCTCTTCCACTTTCCCTGTGACTCATATTCCATAGGTAGAGAAGAAAATACTATCAGATAATTAAGAAAAGTCCACCCTGTGTACCTATCAAAAAGAAGACTGTGATTATAACATATTTCATAGCTATCAAAAGCCACAGCTAAGAACTAATGATGAGAAGGTTTAGAAATTAAGACTGAAAAGAAAGAAAATTATATGCTCTCATTTCAGGAATAACAATAACAGTTTTGAAAACTCATTGAATAGTTAAAGGGAAAAAATAGATAATGTGCATGAATTTTTCATTAACACTGAAAGTAGAAATACTGATTTTTGTCAGAAGAATTCTATAATGATATCTCAAGATTTTTTGAAACTGTGAATGGTCCAAAATAATTTATTTAGTGGAATAATTTTCACCCATAGGGTTTCTATCATCTTTGGTTTTGTAATACAACTAACCATTAAAAAAAATACCATGGGAGGAGGCAGAGACAAGAAGGCGGAGTGAGAGCAATTACTCACCTAACCTCTTAGATGAACTCCCTCAGATACCTCTGAGAAGAGAATGTGACCAAATTTTGGAGGTGCATTATCCAATAGGAGACAGACTGTGACAGATTCACAGCCCAGGACAGACAGGAAGGTCGACAGGAGTGACAGGTTCCATGGAGCTAGAGGAACACACAGCACAACATCCCTGCTGTGGTAGAGCTGAGCTGGAAAGCCAATGCGTGGTCTGAGGAAGTGGCAGCACAGCAGGATAGCATCTCAGGACAAGAGTCAAGCAGAATCAAGCAAGTGAGAGCCACACAAGGAAGCCTGGGTATCTGCAGCACTTGCGCCTGAGACTTTTAGCCCACAGATTAAATATCTGTAAGTCACCTACTTGAACTTCCAGTAGTCAACATGGTACAGTGATCCATAAATACTTTCCCCCACTCCCCTTGTTGACTTTGAAAGAACCATAAAATATTTCTCCAGAAAAATCCTGGATCAGTGGAATCAGCAGAAGGGCCAAACAGTCTCATAGCACCTGAGGCTAAGAAAAGTCCTAAAGGGGATTCCTCTTACTGTGGCTGAGGAACAGAGCTTCCCGGGGGTGGAGGCTTGCAAGCAGCATCAGGACCCAGATGCCTTAGTACTCCAGGGGAAACCAGAAGATGATAGAGCATCCCAGGATCACCAATCCCTGAGCTAGCCTTTGCTCTAGGTCAGCTGAGGAGATCCTCCCTGACCAGACTACCCCTCCCTTAACAATCCAGCTCCATGGCTAATACTGGACACAAACAGAATTCACCTTTGCTTTCTCACACCAGTCAGTTAAGCACTAGGTTCTTAAGCTTCTAGTAGAAAGAACAAGAGACTACAACACACAAAGCCTCACTATCATGAGCAAGAAGCAAAGGAGGAAGGAAAAGACCACAGAATCATTCTATGGGGACTAGGACCAAAACACGAATATCAAAGAGGTTAGCATTGAGACTGTACTCCCATCTGAAACTTCAGAAGGGATCATGAACTGCTCTCATGAACAAAGAGCACTCCTGGAACAACTGAAGAAGGGAATAGAAGAAAAAATGGCCAATTATTTTAAAAGTATGAAAAAAGAATACACTGAAGAGAACAGCTCTTTAAAAAGGAAAATTGAACAAATGGAAAAGAAAGCATAAAACCTAACTTGAAAACTGGACAAATGGAAAAGGAAGTACAAAAACTAACTAAAGAAAACAATTTGATGAAAATTAGAGTTGGAGAAGTAGAAGCTGATGACTCTATGAGACATAAAGAATCAGACAAACAAAATCTAAAGAAGGAAAAGATAAGAGAAAATGTAAAATATCTAATTGGAAAAACAGCTGACCTGGAAAATAGATCCTGGAAATAAAATTTAAGAATCATTGGCCCACCAGAAAGCCATGATGAAAAACAAAGAGACTGGACAATATCTTCCAAGAAATCATCAAGGAAAACTGCCCAGAAGTCCTAGCTCCAGAGGGTAAAATAGTCATTGAAGGAATCCACCTTTCACCTCCTAAAAGGGATCCCAAACCAAAAACAACAAAAAATATTGTTGCAAAATTTCAGAATCATCAAGTGAAGGAGAAAATTCTACAGGCAGCTAGAAAGAAGCCATTCAAACATCCAGGAGCTGCAGTCAGAATCACACAACACCTTGTAGCTTCTACATTAAAAAACTGAAGGAATTGCAATATGATATTCTACAAGGCAAAAGAGCTGAGACTACAAAGATCAATTAACCAACAAAGTTCAGCATGACATTTCAGACAAGGAGATGGACATTCAATGAAAAAAAGGAATTTCCAGACCTTCCTGATAAAAAGACCAGAATTGAATAGAAAATCTGTTTTCAAATGCAAATCTCAAGAAAGGCATAAAAAGGTAAAGAGGGGGAAAAGATAACTTGTTACTCAATTTGGGCAAACTGTTTACTTCCCTATAAGGGAAGATAATACTTGTTGATCTTGACAATTGTATATCTATTATGAAATATAAAAGGAATATATAGAGATAGAGGGAACGGGTATAAAGCAAATCATGTGGTGATAAAAATGTGATTTAAGCATGTGAAGGGATTGTAACAGGAGATGTGAAAAGGAGGAAGCAGAAAATTGTAAATTACATCACAGGAAGAAATACAAAATTATATTACAGTAGAGAGAAAGAAGGGAGGGAGATGAACACTGCTTCAGACATCCTCTCATCTGATTTGGTTCAAGGAGGGAACAACAAATTTAATTAAGTATATAAATCTACCTAGCTCTATATGTAGTAGGAGGGGAAAGGAGAAAGGAAGGGGTAGGGTAAAAGGAAGGGAAGAATTAGTATGGGTAAAGCACAGTAAAAGGGAGAGGGGCTGAAAGAAGGGAAGACTGAAGGAGGTGGTGGTCAAAATTTAAAACTCTATTGCAGAGGGGAATGGAGAAGGGAGAACTAAAAGCACAAACAGTGGGAAAGAAGATGAAGGGAAAGACACAGATATTAATCATAACTGTGAATGTAAATAGGATGAATTCTCCCATAAAATGGAGACAGAAGAATGCATCAAAAGTCATATTCCAACAATATGTTGTTTATAAGAAACTCATGTGAAATGGGGGAATACATACGGGGTAAAGGTAAAAAGGATGAAGCAGAACATTTGGTATTTCATCTGATGTAACAAAAGCAGGGGTGGCAATCCTAATCTCAGACAAAGCAAAAGCAGAAATAGATCTGATCAAAAGAGATAAGAAAGAAAACCATATCTTGTTAAAAGGCACCATAGTAAATGAAGCAATATCATTATTAAACACATATGCTCCAAGTGGTATAGCATCCAAATTCTTGGAGGAAAAGTTAAGGGAGTTACAGCAAGAAATATATACTAGTGGGGGACCTCAAACTCCCCCTCTTTGAAATTGATCAATCTAACCATAAAATAAACAGGAAATAAGTTAAGGAGGTGAATAAAACTCTGGATAAGGTAAATATGACAGCTCTGGAGAAAACTGAATGGGGATAGAAGGGAATACACCATTTTCTCAGTGGTATATGGCACATACACAAAAATAGGCCATGTAACAGGGCATAAAAACCTTACAATCCAGTGATGGAAGGGAGAGATACTCAATGCATCCTTCTCAGATCATAATATATTAACAATCATATGTAATAAAAGTCTATGGAAAGACAGACCAAAAATTAATTAGAAACTAAATAATCTAGTGCTAAAGGAGTGGGTTAAATAACAAATCATAGAAACGATCATCAACTTCATTCAAGAGAATCAGAAAAATGAGACAACCTACCAAATTTTATGGGATACTGCAAAAGCAGCTCTTAGGCAAAGCTTTCTATGTTTAAGTGCCTACATGAATAAAATAGAGAAAGAGGAAATCAATAAATTAGGTATGCAGCTGAAAAAAGACAGGAAAAGAACAAATTGAAAAGCCACAAGTAAATACCAAATTAGAAATAAAGAAAACCAGAGGAGAGATCAATAAAATTGAAATTAAGAACAAATAAATAAAACTAAGAGTTGCTTTTACACAAAAACCCAATAAAATTGATAAACCTTTGGTCAATTTGATTTACAAAAGAAGAAGAGAAGTAAAGTATCCATATTAAAAATGAAAAGGGTGAATTCACTTCAATAAGGAGGAAATTAAAACAATAATTACAAATTAGCCCAATTTTATGCTCATAAATTCGACAGTCTAAATGAGATAGATGAGTATTTTAAAAATGATAAATTGCCCAGATTAACAGAAAAGGAAGTGGAATACTTAAACAACCCAAACTCAGAAAAAATGAACAAACCATCAATGTACTCCATAGGAAAAAGTCTCAAGGCCTGGATGGAATTACAAGTGAATTCTATCAAACATTTAAAGAACAGTTAAAGTACTCCCAAATTCTTTTTAGGAGACAAATATGGTTGTGATACCTCAATCAGGTAGAGACAAAACAGAGAAAAAAAATTGCAGACCAATTTCTCTAACGAATATAGATGCAAAAATTTCAAATAAGATTTTAGCCAAAGACAATACAGGAACTTATCACATGAATGATACGTTATGATCAGGTAGGATTCATACCAGGAATGCAGGGCTGGCTCAATATTAGGAAAACTATTATTATTATTGACCATATCAACAACAAAGCTAACAGAAAACACATTGATTATCTCAATACATGCAGAAAAAGCTTTTGACAAAATACAACTCGAATTCCTATTAAAAACACTGGAGAGCATGGGAATAAAGGGAACTTTCCATAAATTAATAAGCAGTATCTTCATGAAACCTTCAGCAAGCATTATATACAATGAAGATAAGCTAGATGAATTTCCAGTAAGATCAGGGGTGAAACAAGGGTGTCATTTATCACCACTATTACTCAATATGGTACTATAAATATTAGCTATAGCAATTAGACAAGATAGAGAAATTGAAGGAATTAGTATAGGCAAAGAAGAAACTAAGTTATCACTCTTTGTAGATGATATGATATATTTAGAGAATCCCACAGATTCAAGTAAAAAACTACTTGAAATAATAAACAACTTTGGCAAAGTTGCAGGTTACAAAATAGACTGACACAAATCTTCTGTATTTCTATATATTAGTAACAATAACCAACAGCAAGAGATAGAAAGAGAAATTCCATTTAAAGCTAGGGTAGACACTATAAAATATTTGGGAGTTTACCTGTCAAAACAACCCAGGGCTATATGAACACAGTTACAAGACACTTTTTGCACAAATACAGTCAGGTCTAAGTAAGTAGAAAAACATTAGTTGCTCATGGGTAGGCTGAGCCAATATATTAAAAATGACAATTCTACCTAAATTAATTTACTCATTTAGTGGCATATCAATTAAACTATCAGATAATTATTTTCTAGGGCTGGAAAAGTAACATCAAAATTCATCTGAAAGGAGATAAGGTCCAGAATATCAAAGGGATTAATGAAAAGAAATGCTAGGGTAGGTGGCTTAGAGCTACCAGATCTCAAATTGTATTATAAAGCTGTAATTATCAAAACCACTTGGTACTGGCTAGGAAACAGAAGGGTAGACAAGTGGTCACAGGAGTCAAAGAATATAGCAATCTACTGTTTGATAAACCCAAGTACCCCAGCTTCTAGTATAAGAACTCACTGTTTGACAAAAATTGCTCTGAGAAAACTGGATAACAGTGTGACAGAAACTAGGCATAGACTAATGACTGACACAATATACAAGAATAAAGTCCAAATGAGGACATGATCTAGGTAAAAAGATTGATACTATGGACAAATTGGTGGGGAAAGGAATAGTACATTTGTAAGATTTATGGAGAAGGGAAGAATTTTTGACTAAAGAAGAGATAGAAAGTATTATGAAGTGCAAGATGGATAATTTTGATTACATTAAACTGAAAAGTTTTTGTACAACCAAACCCAATGCAACCAATATTCTCAGAGATGCAGAAAACTGGGAAAGCATTTTTTGCCACTTGGTCTGTGATAAAGGCCTTATTTCTAGAATATATAGAGAACTGAGTTAAATGGACAAAAATAAAAGCCATTCCCCAATTGACAAATGGTCAAAGGATATGAGCAGGCAGTTTTCAGAGGAAGAAATTAAAGATATCTGTAGTTATATGAAAAAAAGCTCTAAATCACTATTGGTTAGAGAGAAGCAAATCAAAACAACTCTGAAATACCACATTTACACCTATCAGATTGGCTACCCTAATTCATTGTTGGTGGAGTTGTGAGCTCATCCAACCATTCTGGAAAACATTTGGAACTATGCCCAAATGGCTTCAAAAATATTCACACCCTCTGACCCAGCAATATCACTTCTAGGAATGTATCTGCAAGAGATCATAAAAATGGGAAAGGGTCCCACATGTACAAAACTATTTATAGGAGTACCCTTTGTGGTGAACAAAAACTTGAAATCAAGGGGATGCCCACCAATTGGGGAATGGCTGAATAAATTATTGTATTTGAATGTGATGGAATACTATTGTGTTATAAGAAATGATGAACAGGAAGACTTCAGAGAGGCCTCGAAAGACTGATATGATCTGATGCTGAGTGAAAGGAGCAGAACCAGGAGAACTTTGTGCACAGTAACAACCACAGCATGAGTGAACTTTTTCTGGTAGACTTAGAACTTCATTGCAATGCAAGGACTTAAAAAATTCCCCATGTTTTTTTAAGGCAAAATGCCTTCCACATCCAGAGAAAGAACTACGGAATTCAATTGCAGATTGCAGCAGATAATTTTCTTTTTTATTATGTTTTGTTTTGTTATATGATTTCTCCTATTCATTTGAAATCTTCTATACAACATGGCTATGGTGAAAATGTATTTAATAGGAATGTATGTGTAGAATCTATGTAAATTGTATGCCACTCCAGGGAGGGAAGGGGGAGTTGGGGGGCAGAGGGAGACAGAGGGAGGGAAAGAAAAAATCTAGGCTGTACAGTAGTGATTCCAGAACACTGAAATAAATAAATAAATAAAGCATCATGTGGGAAAATGCATGGTAAAATATCATAGAATGCCAACTTTGCCACAAGTTTGGATGCATGCTTTTTATAGAATTCACAATAAGATGCTTAACAAAGAAGTCTTCATTGATTATTGATCCTTGGAATAGTTTTAGGTCTATTATGTACTGTTACTCAGTCTCAGAAATATCATTTGATCCATTTGACAAAATTTTTAAACAACTATTATATGCAATGCACATTGTTATAGAATCTTAGGTTACAAAGGAAAATGAAAAACACCTAATGTGTCCAAGGGGTTTGTTTTATATGGAAAAGGAGGGGGGAGTAATACAAGCGCAAAGATATATAAATACTAAATCTATGCATAGTAAGCACAGCTAATTTCTCTCAGATACAGATGCCTCATCAATTAAATGTTAGTATACTCCTGCCAATAAGATAACTCATGAGTTAGTATGTATGTAAGAGACAGAAAAAACTCCTAATAAATCTCCAATGATACTTTAATTCTCAATGCTATGATATATCTACCATGCAACATTCTCTGTTGTAGGTTAGCATTGGTTATTTGATTTTCCTAGGAAACTTAAACTACATCAGGGCACAGATAATCACTCATTTAAATTTTTTACTTCCCTAAGTGGATAGGACAATAACATTTACCCAGAAAATGTGTGTTTAAGTATATTATACTTTAGGTCATTACTTATATTATTATGTCAATATTTCTTTAAAGCAATATTGTGTGTATTTATAAATCTATCTACATATCTAGATTTTACACACACACAGGCACACACAGAGAGTGATCTGCTGGATTAAAAGAATACTTTTTATTGATATCTTTTAACTTTGCATTATAATCATTATTTGGAACCTCTCTTAAAGTGGAGGAAAGAAAATTGATCAATAATAGAAAGCCTTATATAATTGTAAAAACTCAGAAATCAGAGGATCTGAATGCTGACATCCTATGTTCCCATCTGTGTGACTTTAGATAAGTCATTTACAACCCCTGAGTCTCAGTTTATTCACTTGTAAATTTCAGAGATGACCACTAAAACCTCATTTAGCTATAAGAGCTACTATTTCATCATAGCTATTATCACACACGCACACACGCTCACACACACACACGCACACACACACAAACAGAGCACCACATTCTGGATCCATATTCCTGTTTCCCCTCCTAGATCACTACCTTCTTGTCATGGAAGGACTTATATAGCTCAATAAAACTATGAGCTATGCCTTGAAAGATTACCCAAAATACACAGGACAATGTGGAGTCTCCTTGAAAAAGTGGCTATCTAGGGAAGGAAATGGCAGGCTACTCCTCTATATTTGCCAAGAAATTCCAATGAACAGTATTGCAATGATAAAAGCGATGACACTGAAACATGAGCCCCTTACGCTAGAAAGCATCCAGCATGCTACCGAGGAAGAGTGGAAGACCAAGGACAAATAACTCCAGGACTAACGAAGCAACCGGGCTTAAACTAAAAGGAAGATCAAGCGTGAATTTGTCTAGTGATGAAGGGGAAGTCTGATGCTACAAAGATCAATACTGCATAGGAACACTGGATACAAGATTACGAACCAAGCAAGATGAATTGGTCAAACAGGAGATGGAAAGGTTAAATATCAACATCTTGGGTGTCAGTGAGCTTAAATGGATGGGAATACCAACTGAACTATTTAAAATCCTCCAAGGTGATGCTAACGTGCTACTCAATATGCCATCAAATTTGAAAAACTCAACAGGGGGTCACCAGGTTGGAAATGATCAGTTGATATCCCAATCCTAAATAAGAGCAATGCCAAAGAATCTTCAAATTACAAAACAATTGCGTTCATTTCATATGCCAACAATGTTACACTTAAGATCCTGGGAGTTAGGCTTCTGAAATATATGAACTGAGAATTACTAGAAGAGCAGGCTGATTTTCAAAGAGGCCAAGGAAGTAGAAACCAAATTACTAATATTCGCTGCATTATGGAGAAAGCAAGAGAGTTCCAGGGAAAAAAATAAAACATTTCTGCTGATGTCTTCCACTGTGTAGATCACAATAAAATGTGGCAAGTCCTCGAAGAGAGAGGAGTACCAGATCATCTACCTTGTACCACATGGAACTTTTATGTGGGTCAAGGAGTAATAGTTAGAACCAAGCATGGAACAATTGATTGATTTAAGATAGGAAAAGAAGTGTGATAGGGCTATATATTGCCACCTTATTTAACTGATATACAGAGTAGATCATGAGAAATCTCAGGCTGAATGAATCAAAAGATGGAATTAAGTTTGCTGTTAAGAACATCAACAATTTCAGATATATAGATGATACTGCTCTGATGGTAGAAAGTAAAAAATTAAGAAGTCTTTTGATGAAAGTGAAAGAGGAAAATGCAAAACTGACTTGGGGGTGGTGATATGACACAGTGAATAGAACACAGGCCCTGGAGTCAGGGGTACCTGAGTTCAAATCTTGCCTCAAACACTTACTAGTTATGTCACCTCCAGCAAGTCACTTAATGGTTATTACCAAAAGCAAAAACAAAACAAACAAAGAACAACAAAGTTCATGGCAACTGGTTCTATCTTTTCCTAGCAAATAAAGGGTGAAGAAAGCAGTGCCAGGTTTTATATTCATGGGTTCAAGGATCCGTGAAAATGGCAGCTCTTGCCATGAAAAAGACAATGGAAAATCTGGACAGCACACTAGAAATAGATATCACCTTGCCTGAAAAAGGTCTGTATAATCAGGACAATGTGTTTTTGTGTTTTCAGTAGCAATTACATTATGAGAGTTGTGCTACAAGGAAAACTGAGAACTGCAGAATAGACATTTTTGAATTGTGATGCTAGAGAAGACATTTGAAAGTCTCTTGAGTAGCAAGGTCAGATCAGTCAATACTTAAAGAAATTACTCCAGACTGTTCATTGCAAGGTCAAATACTGAAGATGAAACTTAAATATTCTAGCCACCTAATGAGGAGATATGAGTGAATAAAAAAAAGACCCTAACATTGGAAAAGAGTGAAGACAAAAGGAAAAAGGCAGAGGATGAAATGGATGGATAATGTCATGGAAGCACTGAACAGGAACTTCGA
The DNA here is from genome assembly GCA_023548195.1 of Bettongia penicillata ogilbyi. Lineage (NCBI taxonomy): Eukaryota > Metazoa > Chordata > Mammalia > Diprotodontia > Potoroidae > Bettongia > Bettongia penicillata. The sequence continues at coordinate 446,926 of JAJHZJ010000959.1, read as the reverse complement.
AACGTTTGAGGAGACAGAGGATAGAAGGGCTTGGTTTACTACTGTCCATGGGCTCACAAAGAGTCACACATGGCTAAACAACTGAACAGCAACAAAATTCTCGCTTCTTTATTCTGAGTAAGGAAATATTTGCTCTTTGGTACTTAAATTGTTTCTTTTTTTTTTTAATCCTAATACTCAGTTTGGTTTCTTTTCAATTTTCTTTTCATTTACCTTATTGTAAACACGTATATGGTTATTTTGGTTCTCCTTTAATTCTGTGTTTGTTCATATAATTATAACTTTGTTTCTTTGAATTCCTCATATTTGCCGTTTGATCTTGTTGTTTAGTCATGTTCGGTCATGTGTGACAGTTCATGACTCCATTTTGGATTTTCTTGAAAAAGATACTGGAGTGATTTGTCATTTCCTTCCTTGGTTCATTTTATAGATATGGAAACTGAAGCAAATAGGATTCAGTGACTTGGCCAGGTAAGTGTCTGAGGCTGGATTTGAATTCAGGTCTTCCTGATTCTAGATCTGACCTATATCCTCTGCACCATCTAGTTGCCAAAAATCATATGTTAAGTCATTTTATGCATGCCTGACCACATTTCTGGTTTTCTTGACAAAGATGTTGAAATGGTTTGCCATTTCCTACTCCTACTCATTTTATAGATGAGGAAATAGGCAAATGGGGCTAAGTGACTTGCCAAAGGTCACATAGCTAGCAATTGTCCGAAACCAGATTTTGAAGTCAGGTTTCCCTGACTCCAGAACCAGAGCTCTATCTACTGCACCACCTAACTGCCCCATAAAAATATTGGCATTATTGTTTTAAATTGTGTTAAGACAGCTAGTCATACTTTGGTGTAAGTCTATTTTCACTCATTTCTGATTCTTTGTCACCACATTGGGCGTTATCTTGACAAAGATACTAGAGTGCTTTGATATTTCCATCTCCAGCATCCCAACTGAGGCAAACAGGATTAAGTGATTTGCCCAGTGTTACACAGGTAGTAAGTGCTTGAGGCCAATTTTGAACTCAGGAAGATGTGACTTTGTGACTTCCAGCCCGGCACTTTCTACTGTGCAACCTATCTTACTACACAATTAAATTCCTTTATTAGTTTATTTGGTTCTTTATTATGTGGTCATTCCTAAATTTATGTCTAGATTCTGATTTTGTGTCTCACTCTTTGCTACAACAAAGATAGGTAATTGGACTTAGAGTCAGGAAGATGTGTATGTGTGTGTGTTTGTGTGTCTGTGTGTGCATGTGTGTGTATGACAGAGAGACAGAGATCCATGTTTATATAGACTTATTGAGAGGAAACTATATTCAAGTTTACATATACATATAAAATTTAACGATATGATATTTTGAATTTATATTGCATATTCATTTAGAACTCATGGTTTTATATGTTATTAGATCTTCCTCAAGTGCTGAGCATTGTACTCAGTATGTAATAAATACTTTATAAGTGTTAATTATATTTTATTCTGTATTATCTTTTTTTTCTTTAAAAAGAAACTATTAATATATGGGATATTCAATGAATTTTTAAAACAAGCACTCTAGATATATGATTGAAGTATCTTCAAGGAAGTCATTTTATAGACATTTACTGTCAGGACTATGGAGATTTTATTTTCCCATACATTTCCAAAGCATCAGTTATGTGCTAAATGTAATTATTAAGTATATATTTATATACAATTTTAAATGATGGAAACTATGCACAAAAAAATGTAGTAATATATACAATGTCTAATTTAACCCATAGAACCATCACATCTAAATCAGGAATGAAACTTAGAGGCTAGTCCTATAATTTTACCAATGGGGAAACTAAGACTTTTCAGGTAACAAAAAAAAAATTGTCCATGTTCATACAGATTTCCTGACTCTAAATTATGTTTTTCTGCTTTATCTTATACTGCAAAAGCATTATACTTATGCAGTGCAGATATCAACATTTTCTCCAGTTCTGATACTTCTATATGATGCTATTATTCATCATTTTATTCATTTATAAAATGAGATTCATAGTACTTATTCTCATATTTTCTTTAATAAAATATTCAGTCCTAGGGAGTAGAGCCAAGATAATGGACAAAAGACTGGACTCAACTAAGCTCTCCCAAATTTGGCCCAGTCAACTTCAAAACATAACCTCAAAATGAAATCTAGAGGGGCAGAACTAACAAAAGGATGGGGCAAAATAATTATCAAGCCCAAAACAGCTTAGAAGGTCAGCAGGAAAAATGTCTCACTGAGATGAGAATGGAGCACAGTTGTGTGCAGGCTGCACTCCTGCAACAGGCCTACAACAGGCCTTTGGGGTAATTGTGTTAAGTGAATTTCTTGAGCTCTCACCCCACAGATGGTTCAGACAACAATTTAGAAGGAGGTTACAGGTTTCCTTTGCTGGCACTAGGTGGAGGACTCTATTTCATTACCCACACTTGCTTCCAGGTCCCAGTCTCAGGATCAGGAAAAAGAATAACACACTGGATCAAGGGAGCATGAGTGCTGGTCAAATTTCCAGGGTAGAAAATGGTGTTTGTGATCAGAAGACAAGCCAGGAGAGCAGTGCCCACACCACTTCTTAGATCATACCACCTTGGAAGAACTGAAAATTTATAGAATTCCAGAAATAACTTTGAAAACATTAGCACACGTAGATGCATACACACATACACACACACACACACACACACACACACACACACACACACACACAAACCCTGAAGCCTGGAACAACCTTGGAGCAAAGCCCAATGTTAATATAAGGGTAAATATTAAAAAAAAAATAGACTGGAAGATGAGCAAAGAACAAAAAATTTCCTGACTGTAGAAAGTTACTATGATGACAGGGAAGAAGAAAATAAGCTCAGAAAAAAATAACAAAGATATTCAAAGTTTTGAAAAAATGTGAATTGTTCTCAGGCCCCAAAATAATTCCTGGAAGAGCTCAAACAAGATTTAAAAATCAAATAAGAGAGATAAAGGAAAAATTTTGGAAAATAAGACAGATGCAAGAAAATAAGAACAGAAGAGTTAACAACTTACTAAAGGAGGCACAAAATAAAATTGAATAAAATAGGTCTTAAAAAACAGAATAAACTAAAGAGAAAAAAGATGTGCATAAATTGACTAAAAAAAGAGAATACCTTAAAAAAGTAGAATTGGCTAAATCAAAAAAAAAGATATAAAAACTCATCGAAGTAAATAATTCCTTAAAAATTAAAATTGGGAAAGTATAAGCTAGTGAAATCATGAAACATCATGAAATAATCAAACAACACCAAATAATGAAAATAGGAGAAAATATGAAATATCTCATTGTTAAAATAACTGGTTTGGAGAAAAAAGATTCCAGAAAGGTAACTTAATATTGTTAGACTACCTGAAATCTATCACCAAAGAAAAATCTTACACATCATATTTCACAAAATTATCAAGGAAAACTGCCTTGATATTTTGAACCACAGGGCAAAAATAGAAATGCAAAAAATTCATCAATCACCTCCAGAAAGAGAATTCAAAATTAAAAGTCCCCAAGATATTATAGTAAAATTACAGATCTCCCAGATCAAGGAGAATATATTGCAAGTAACCAAAAAAGAAATGATTTAAATATCATCCAGAATCAGGATCACACATGATTTAGAAGGCTTTTTTTTTTCCATCAAAGTATCAGGGAGCTTAAAATATGATATTCTAGAGGGCAAAGGAGCCAAGATTACAACCAAAAATCATCTGCCCAGCAAAAGGAATATATACCTTTGGGGCAAAATGGATATGTAATAAAATGGAAGACTTAACAGCAGAGCTGATGAAAATAGCTAAGTTGAATGGAAATTTGACTTTCAAATATGACTCAAGAGAAGCAAAACAGGTAAATAGGAAAGAGAAATCATAATTGATTTAATGAGGTTAAACTTTGTTTTCCCACATGGGAAGATGATACTTGTAATTCCTAAGAATTTTATCATTTTTAAAGCAGTTAGAGGATACATAGACAAAGGGCATGATTGTAAGTTGACTATGATGGGATTATATCTAAAAATAAAACTAAGGAAGGAGAAAAATAAGGCACTGGGAGAATGATAAAAGGCAGAATGGGGTAAACTATCTCACATAAAATAGATACAAAACAGCTTTTATAGTAAAGGGGAAAATTTGGGTTGTGCAAGACATTACTTGAACTTTAATCTCATTGGAACTAGCTCAAAGAAGTAATAACATATATGCTCAGTTGTGTATAAAAATCTATCTTGTCCTATAGGGAAGTAAGAGGGAAATGGGATAAGAGAAGACAGAGACTGATAGAAGGAAAGGAATACGAGGGGAAGCTGTTATTAGAAGCAAAACACTTTTAAGGAAGGATTGCGTGAAAGAAGAGATTGAGAAGGACAAACAGGATGGATGGAAATGCCCAATTAAGCATTTTAACTGTGGAAAAGAAATTTTTCAAGTTTCTCTGATAAAAAAGCCTTATTGGTCAAATATATAAGGAACCAAAGAAAATTTATAAGAATACAAGCCATTCCCCAATTGATAAATGGTGTGAGGTTATGAACAGGAAGTTTTAAGATAAAAAAACAAATCATTTTAATAATCATATAAAATGATCTAAATCACTATGGATTAAAGAAATGCAAGTTAGAACAACTCTGCTGTACCACCTTCTAACTATCACATTGGTTAATATGACAGAAAAGAAAAAAAGACAAATATTGGGGGGAATATGGGAAAAATGGGACACTGTTGGTGGAGTTGTGACCTGATCCGGTCATTCTAGAGAGCAATTGGGAACGAGTCCCAAAGGTCTGCAATACTTTGTACACCCTTTGACCTGACAATACCTGGTCTGTATCCCAAAGGGATAAAAAAAAATAAGAAAGGAGATCTGTATGTAGAAAAATATTTATTGTGGCTCTTTGGTTGAGGCAAATAATTGAGGAATGACAACAAGATATGTCATATGATTTTGATTTAATACTATTATACTCTAAGAAATTCCAAGCAGGATACTTTGGGAAAAATCTGGAAAATCTTACACGAACCGATTCAGAGTGAAGCGAATGAACCAATGAACCAAGAACCAAGAGAAAAATATACACAGTAACAGTAATACTATACAATGATCTACTGTGAATGATAGCCAATCTCAATGATACAACAATCCAAGATAATTCCAGAAGACTCATGATGAAAAATATTACCTCCCCCTAGAAAAAGATGAAGTTTGAATGCGGACAGAAGTGTGTGTGTGTGTGTGTGTGTGTGTGTGTGTGTGTGTGTGTATGTGTGTGCGTACGCTCCACTGGGCACACACTTTATTTTTCTTCATTCTTTTGCCTGTGTTTTCTTTCATAACTTTCTCAATATGGAAATGTGTTTTGCATGACTGTACATTTATAACCTAAATTAAGTTGCTTGCCTTCTCAATGAGGAGTCAGGGGAAGAATGGATGGAGAGAATTTGCAAATCAAAATGTCAAAAAACAAATGTTAAAATTGTTTTAACTTGTGATTAGAAAAAAAATAAAATATTTTAAAAATAATAAAATAGTCAAATCAATTCAATTTTTGATTCCCTACAAAATTCTAAAATTTAGAAAAGAGTGGCTTATATTCATTAATTTTTTTAACATCACCATTTTTCTTGATAGGAATAGAGAAATGCTTTCTTGCTGAGGATAAGTCATAACAGGAGAAGGCAGAATTTGCTCTTAAATTCATCTGTTCATGGTCCCAGTTACACACCAACAAGAGTAGTGATGCACAGTAAGTATATGAACAGATCAGTTTCTTCAGTTCTGACCTAAATATATTTCTTTGGCCTGGACTCCATCAGGGTAACGCCCTTCTTCCAGGTATCTCCCCTTCTCCTCTCCCTTCTTCACTTCTTTTTACATGATGACTTCCCTCACTAAACTGAGAGTTCCTTAAGGGCAAACACTGTCACATATATGTTCTCATCGTTTAACATGATTCTCAGCACTTTGCAGAGATTTAATGAATATTTATTGACTCATTTAAAAGGGAGTCAACATTTTTCTTCCTCAGGAAAACCATTGGGCTTCCCTCCATTACTTTATATCAGTCCATGCTATCATCATAGTCTCTATTTTTAACACAACTCAAAATCTAGCTTTGAAATTTTCAAATACCTTTTGAAGAACAAAATATATACTGGGAAAATCATATTTAGGAAAAAATTACATGCATTTTCCTTAAGTCATAAGAAGATTAATTTTGTGAGAGATTCTGCTAGACCAGAAACTGAAGGTATTTAATAGAATTCATTTGTCAAAAAACTATAGCATTCTTTCAATTATAATGAAAAAAATGTATTTCCATTTTTTCCCTTCAGCTGGGGTGGTGTTTTTTTTTTCTCCAAAATGAATGTAAAGGAATTTGCTACATCAGCATAGACTTCAGTTTGAATTGGAATAGCTTCTTTAAATTTCAAAAGATAATTTAATATATACATTTATTTTTATTCTTCCTCTCCTCTTGATTGGTCCTATTTCTGTTTTCTCTCTGCTTTGTTTTCTAGAAATATTATCGTTCTCTTTTCTAAGAAGAAGCTGAATTTTAGTTTTTATAAGATAAGCACAGCATTTCAAAAAGTTTTAATCTACATGCATGTACAATATACATATACATTTGCTTATGTGCATATATATGTGTGTATATCTCATATATGTGTATCAGCTAATTGGTACAAGGGCCTGGAATCAAGAAGATCTGAGTTCTATCTAACCTTCCTTCCCCACCCCAGGAAAAGCAATTTCTCTTAGCTCTAGGTTTTCATATCACATTCATTCATCTCTCATCATCATTCTATTTATGTTCCCATAATTATGTTATAAGGTCATCACATCCCCTTATACTGTGACCTGTGCTTAATAGATACCTAATAAATACTTCTTTGGTTACGTCTCAAATTGTGATGATTCCTCTTGGGGCAAAAAAAGAAATATATCTCCAAAGATTTTCATAGATTTTCTTAAAACAGCCTCCCTTATGATAGTTGGTTCTTTTTGGCAATAATTGAACTGGAAAAAAAATTCAAGCATTCCAGAACATTCAACAAGGCTGATTGAAAATTATTCCAATCATGAGTGAAAATATTATGACAAATACCATTTTCACAAAATAGTTGCAAATATATGCACTCAACTTCAGGATGAAAAGAGCTCATCTCCTTTTATTTTGCCGCATGAATAACTTTCGTTTATCTTCCCACAAAAATGATAAGTTTTCAATTTCCTTCTCAAAAGTTCTAAATGCTGATCACTACACCTAGATGACTGACTCACTTTGGAACCTAACTGGATACTTTGGTTTATCCATGACACCTATCATGTGCACAATATTTTTCATAGATCCTATGCCATAAAAAAAAAGACTAAATTTAAAGATAAATCAAAAAAGGTTTGTAAAATGAGATTAAAAAGGAATCAAAATTAAAAAAATAAGTAGGCATTCATTTATAAAGATAATATTTGTAAAGAACTTAGCACAGTACCTAACATGTAATAGGTATTTATTTAAGCATGTTTGACTTATTCTTACCATTCTCACCGATATGCATCGTACAGGGATTTGGTAAGACATAAAGATAAAACAAAGTAGCTTTAAAGTACTTTCCATCTGATAGGGTAGCTATAATATGTATACAAGAAAATCAAATAAAAATACAAGTACATAAAATAAGTATAAAAATATGTCTATAAAAGTTCATAGCCCAGAAAAATAACGTGTTACTGTGGTTGGAAATTAAGGAAGAACACATTGGGTATACATCATTGGAGAAGCTGTGCAATGAGCCCAAATTAATTGCCTATTTGTGAGCTAGGTATTGTGGAACATTTCAAAGAAGAAGTTGAGGTTCCTGTTCATAAGGACTCTGGAAAATAAAGGTAGCACATGAAAACAAAGAACAATGGAAGTTAACATGATATGATTAAAGAAAACTAACCACTCACATTCACATGGTCATCTGAGTTTTATAAGTACTTTTATCACAAGAATGTGAAAAAATAGCTTAATGATTATTATCACTCTATTACAGATCTAGGAACTGAGGCTTGAGAACGTTAAAGACCTGGCCAAAAGTAGCACTTGTGAAAGGTTAACTAAGCAATGAATTCTATTGTGGGACAGAAATTACTCCTTAATGATTTTCCCCTAAAGAATTATTTATTTTTTGCTAGTGACACATCCTACAACATAGTCCCCAAGTCTCTTAACCTTTTTAAATTGGCATCATTCATGACATCAACATATTTTTTTCCTGTTGTCAGTTAAGAGGACTAAGGAAATTTTAAGTAAATACTTGTACTTTCTTTCCTAATATACTTTCCTGTAATTTTTATATACTTTTTACTACTACTTATAATATATTCCCAATATTTTAAATGAGTTATTTTTCAATTCCCCTCTTTAAAAAGGTGAGATTAAATTTTACATTATCACTGGAAGAAAATCGGTTCCTAAACCATATAGTCAGATTCTTAGCTTATCCTGAAGCATATAACAGGGACTGAGTAGAAATACATATCCACAGTACCTATTACCTTCAGGTTCCAGAATCAAAAGACCAAAAATTATGAGCTATTTTAAACTGAAGAAAAAAAGAAATGTTGAACACTCTGTTCCATTATTTGTTTTTTACTTTAAGATGAGATCTCTAATTAGCTATTCTTATCTACTCATGATACATTTGAATACTAAATGTGATCTATATCAATGTCTTCACCAGTTAAAAAGATTTAGAATTGTCAGTATTTTGCTCTACTATATGAATAGTGGACATTTACTGAGCAGCAAGCAAGATTGCTTATCAGAACTATGACTAGGGCAGGGACACTGCAGATTTTGCTCATAAGACTACATTTTAGAGGATCCAAAAGGAATCAAGGAAGAACAACTAAGCTTAGTACTCAGCAAGAAAGTCGGGGGGGAGGGACGGAAGCTGCCAGATTATGCAGACACTTATTAAATGTGTGATAATAGGCAAGTCATTAAACTTCTGTTCATCTCAGTTTCCTTATCATCACTCCTATAGTAATAGCATCTACTTCCCACAGTTATTTTGAGGAACAAATGATAAAATAATTTTAAAAATCTTAGGACAGTATCTGATAGGTGTGTGTGTGTGCGTGCACACACATCAATTATTATTAACTTTGACACTTTCTTCTCATTCTACCTGGTTTACTGCATTTTAACTTATCCATGACTTTTACCAATATTTTCCCCTGTCAATGTCCAAAAGACATATTAGACTGGTACTCTTTCTTCAGAAATTACTTTGTATGTGTTTTATATTATATTACATATATATATATATATAATTTCTCCCCATTATAATATGAAATTCTTGGCCATGGACGAGTTTGTTGTTGCTGTTGTTGTTTTCTTTTTTTTTTTTTTTGTCAGCAGAGTGCCAGCCACTCATCATTAGGTGTTTCATAAATATATACATACATTTATCTATATATATAGATATATACACATACATCGTGTTGTTTTCTAATCATTGTTTCAGGGTTGTAACATTTTGGTAAATCATCGATTATATTATTCCTGAGTTATCAATTTGTCCACACAATTTAGTTTACTCCTTCAAATACCCCTTGAAATTGGCTATGCTTGTATAATTGTAGGGTTTTTTTTTTTATTTAATATCATAGGTCAGAAATAAGTATACCATTTTTATGCAAAGACTTTGAGTGTGACCTCACTAATCTGAGATATTTCTGAATAAGCACAGTGCCTGGCACTATAATAGGAACTTAACAAATATTTATGAGTACTTTAAATAAACTGAAGAGAAAATAACATGTCCATGGTTGTACACATCTTTGTGGTAAGAACCAAAAACTCCTTATGGGGATAAAAAGTACAACAGGTTTTCAGGGTCACATCAATCCATATGTTAATTCATCCATATAATAAATATTTATTGAACAAAGGATGATGCAAATGTAAAGATTTAAGCTTTTCAAATAAGAATACACTATTTGGTAAAAAAAAAAAAAAAATGGAAAAACTGAAAAGCAGTCTGCCAGAAATTGGATACAGATCAGTGTTTTACAACTTTTTACCAAGATAAGGCCAAAATAGAAATACAGCTTAGCTTTAAAAAGAGACATAAGAAAACTGGAAGAACATGAAACACATTACCGATCAGACTTCAGACAGAAAAATTTATGAATAAACAAGAAACAAATCATTGTGAGATGTGGAATAGACATTGATTAAATCAAAATAAAAAGGTTTTCTGTGGCTAATTTGATTTTAAAAAAGAAAGAAAACCAAATTACCAGCGTGTGTGTGTGTGTGCGTTCGTCCTTCATTGACGAAGAAGACCATGCCATGAGAGAAATAATGACATGACTTGCATTTGACTTTGTTTTGAGTGAGGGAGAGCTGTGCAGGTTCCTCCAGAGCCATCTGAATCCAGTGACCAAATATTCATCAGAATGACTAGAGATGGCCCAGGATGAGGCATTTGGGGTTAAGTGAGTTGCCCAAGGTCACAGAGCTAGTGAGTGTCAAGTGTCTGAGGCAAGATTTGAACTCAGGTCCTCCTGGCTCCTGTACTGCTGCACTGCACCATCTTGTTGCCCCAGCATAGAAAATAAAAAGGGTAAATTAACCACTAATGAATAGAAAATCAAGGCAATAACTAGGAGCTATTCTGCCCAACTGTGTGCCAATAAATCTGACAATCTTAGGGAAATGGACGAATATTTACAAAAATATAAATTTCCCAGATTGACAGAAAGGAAATAAAAACTTAAATAATCTCATTTTAGAAAAAGACACTGAACAAGCCATTAATGAATTCTCTAAATAAATATCTCTAGGGTCAGGTTGATTTAAAAGAGAATTCTACCAAAGATTTAAAGAGCAATTAATTCCAATGTAAAATAAACTATTTCAGAAAATAGGTGGACTGGTACTAAATTCATTTTATGACACAAAAATATGATATCTAAACGAGGAAGAGCCAAAACAGAGAAAGAAAACTATAGACCAATTTCCCTAATGAATATTGATGTAAATTTTTTAACAAATTGGCAAAGACATTACAGCAACTTAACATGAGGATAATGCACTGTGGCCAGTTGGGATTAATACCAAAAATGCAGAGCTAGTTCACTATTAGGAAAACTATTAGCATAACTGATCATATAAATTTAACAGAAATCATATGATCATCTCCATAGATGCAGAAGGAAAAAAACTTCTGACAAAATGGGGCAGAGCCAAGATGGTGGGGTAAAAGCAGGGACTTGGTTGAGCTGTTCCATAAACCCCTTAAAATACCCATAAAAATTACTCTAAAGAAATTCTACAGTAGCAGAACCCACGAAATGACAGCCCAACTGGGAAATAAGATATACAGACGTTGGCATATAGAAATCTATGTTGACCTACAGCAAAATAGGAGGAAAGGAATAAGAGAAGGGAACACGGGTGACGAAGGAAGAGCAAATTGGTGGAATGAGTAATCACAATGCATGCCATCTTGGGGTGGGGTGAGGGGAGAGATAGGAAGAAAATTTGTAACTCAAAAATCTTGTGGAAGTAAATGTTGAAAACTAAAAATTAACAAAATTAATTAATAAAAAGAAAAAAGTTAAAAATACTTCTGACAAAAAATGCTACCAATTCCTATAAAAAACATTAGAAAGCATAGGAATAAATGGAGTTATTTAATATTGTATTAGAAGTATCAACTTTCACAAGAAACTGAAGGAATTAGAATAGGCAAAGAAGAAGCAAAGTCATCACTCTTTGCAGATGATATGATGGTATACTTAAAGAATCATAGACAATAAACTGAAAAACTACTTGGAAAAATTATCAACTTTAGCAAAGTTTCAGTTAATAAAATAAACTCACATAAATCATCAGCATTTCTATATATTACCAACAAAGTCCAGCACCAAGATACAGAAAAGGAAATTCCATTAAAATAACTGTAGACAATATAAAATGTTTCAATCTACCTGCCAAGATAAACCCAGAAACTATATGAACACACTTGCAAAACATTTTACACAAATAAAGTCAGATCTAAACAATTGGAAAAATATGAATTGTTCATGAGTAGGCCAAGCTAATATAATAAAAATGGCAATCCTACCTAAATTAATCTGCTTATTCAGTGCCATTCCAATCAAACTACAAAAAATTATTTTGTAGAGCTAGAATAAATAATGAAAAAATTCATCCAGAAGAACAAAAGGTCAAGAATATCAAATGAATTACTAAAAAAAAAGTGCTAAAAATGTAGCCTAGCCTTAACAGATTTAAAACTATATCATAAAGCAGCAACCATCAAAACTCTTTGGTACTTGCTAAGAAATAGGGTGATGGATCAATGGAATAGGTTAGATATACAAGACACAAATTACTACAGTAACCTACTATTTGATAAACCCAAAAACTCCAGCTTCTCGGATAAGAACAATTTGACCAAAAAGAAAAAAAAAACTACTGGAAAAACTGGAAAATAGAATGGCAGGAGCTAGGCATGGACCAAAATCTCAGACCCTGTACCAAGATAAGGTTGAAATAGAAATTTAGACATAAGAGATGGTACTGGAGATGTGCAGCAGCACTGAGCAGGGAGGCAGCAGCTGGAGTGGGAGCCAGAACCGGGAGGGCACCATGGCTGGTATCACTACCATCAAGGCAGTAAAGCGCAAAATTCAGGTTCTGCAGCAGCCGGCCAATGACACCGAGGACAGGGCAGCGCATCTCCAGCAAGCGGGCAGGGGGAGAAGCGAGCCTGGGAACAGGCTGAGGCTGAGGTGGCTCCCTTTAACCGTCGAATCCATCTGGTTGAGGAGGAGCTGGACTGTGCTCAGGAGCGCCCAGCAACTGCTCTGCAGAACTAGACGAGGCAGAGAAGGCTGCTGATGTGAGTGAGAGAGGTATGAAAGTCCTTGACAACCGGGCCTTGAAGGATGAAGAAAAGATGGAGTTGCAAGAAATTCAGCTGAAAGAGGCCGTTTGGCACAAGAAGCAGACAGTAAGTACGAGGAGGTGGCCAGCAAGTTAGTGATCACTGAGGAGGACTTGGAGCGCACAGAGGAGCAGGCCGAGCTGGCTGAGTCCCGTTACCAGGAGATGATGAGCAGAACAGAATGATGGACCAGAAGCTGAAGTCTCTGAAGGCTGCTGAAGAAAAGTATTCTCAGAAAGAAGCAGATATAAGGAGGAGAGACCAGTGCTGAGTTTGCTGAGAGACCAGCAGCCAAACTGGAGAAAGAAAATTCATGATTTGGAAGATAAACTGAAATGCAACAAAGCAGAGCATCTCTGCACATGAAGGATGCTGGACCAGACTCTGTTTGACCTGAATAAGATGTAGAAACCCCTTTCCCCACAGCCCTACCCCATCGCTGCTCCTTCCACTGACTCTGACTTCACTGGAGGCGGCCAGCCTAAAGATGATATTTAACTTGAAGGCTGCTTTCTTCTCTGGGTCCTTGCTTACCTTCTCCCCATCCCTACCTCAAGCTCTCCATGTCAATTTCACCAAACTGTCTTAGCAGCTTGCCCCTAGGGATCCCAAATGGACGAAGGACTAAGCACTTTTGGGAACAGCATTTAAGGGAACATGAGCACAATGCAATGGGATCTTCAAAAGCATTTTGTATGATGTATACATTTTGTAATTACCTTTTTTGTTCTTGTTGTAGCAGCCATTTGTAAGACATTCCAGATAATTCCCCAGCTCCTCAGCTGCGTCTAATTACTTTTCCTCCTTTGGATAGTAAATCTTTCTACCTAAACAATGCCCCTTCTTCACAGAAGAGGGAAAGAGGTGTTAGCCTGCCCTATTGAGAGCCAAACATAACTCAAGAAAACACGCCACCAAGGGAAACCTTAATGTTCTATATCAAGCACCAGCCAAACCAGAAAGGTCATTCCAGGAGGAGTTTGCCAAAAAAGAGTGCTTGAAAGTTCAGGTTTTCAGCTTTAATATGTCTAGGGGTGTTGTTTCCTTTCTTTTCCTTTTTCTCTCTTTTAAGCTTTTGCATCAGTAGCAAACAAGCAATTTACACAGTTAAGACCTCTCTGAGACTAAATTGTCTTCCCTCTCCTCATTCACTCTCAGAATGGTTCATGTGCCCCCAAAGCTGGAGTGTCTACTATCCCCACTTCACCTTCTTTGAAAAATAACAGAGTTTTTTTTGCCACTGATTAGCCAAGTAAATTCATATCATTACCCATTCCTGGGTCTAAAGTTGCTGCCTCTAGAAGTGCCATCTCATTGTGCTTTGTATCACTCAGTGCTGGAGAAATCTTGAATAGCTTGTGTACAAGACTTTTATTTTAATCATATATGTATATATTATATATATACATATATAGATATATAAATATGTAATTTTTTATGCTTTATTTCTCTCAGGTGGGGAGCACCAGGACCACCTCCACTCCACTTCCACCTACATCTAGCTGTGAGTGCTCTCAGCCTGCAGTCCATGGGCTGGCAGTGTGTAGATCTTTTTTAATTTTTTTTTGGCAAGGTTTCTGTGAGGTCTATGATAGGTTTGCCCCATGCAGCTTACTGGCTTAAACGTACTCTCCTTTGGTGTGGTCTATTTGGGAGCCAATCTGGAGAGAGAGGAACCAATAGCTCAAGTGTTTTGATACTGAAAATTGACAAAATGTGTTTTGAAATAAAGAACCAGTCCCTCCAAAAAAAAAAAAAAGATGATACCATAAGAAATTTAGGAGAGCAAGGAATAGATCACCTGTCAGATCTACGGAGAAGGGTAGAATTTATGTCCAAACAAGGGAAAGAGAACATTATGAAATACAAAATGGATAATTTTGGGGAGCCATTGAGAAGTTTTCAATTACATAAGATGGTCTCATTTCCATTATTTGAAAGCTAAGAAACTCAAAAATGAGTAGAATGTGGAGAGGAGAGAATGCAAATGCATACAAGCATTTATTTATTAAGTATCTGCTATACATATATAATGTATGTATAGATATATGTATGTATATATATGTATGTGTGTATGTATATATATATATATATATATATGTATATACATTATCTCATTTGATCCTCAAAACAACCCTGGGAGACAGGCAGTATTCTTATTTGCACTTGAGAGTTGAAAACTGAGACAGATACAATTTAAGTGATTTGCCCAGAGTTACACAGCTAATAATTCTCTGAGGTTGGATTTAAAATCAAATTTCCCTGATTCACAAGTTAGTAATCTATCTACTGTACCACCTAGCTACCTCTAATATGTTAGGGACAAGACCATAGTAGTCCCTACTTTTGAATTGCAGTTACATAAGTATTTGTAACTTTAAATATTTCTTAAAATTTCATTAGGATATTAAATTTGGTCATTTCTGGATATTGTTCCTTTCCATACACATTCTTCTCCCACAACACTAAACCTCCCCTAGTGACAAAGACAAGCAATTCAACAATGATTGCTATACTCTACCAAGGGAAATGGGGTGGAGGACAGTGTTTCCTTGTTCTCATAAACGAAGAAGGATTATTATAATTACTGAAAGATCAGCTTTTTTTCATTTTGCACATCTTTTACATTATTATAGTCATAGTAGATATGGTTCTATTGATTCTGCTTACTACTAAGTTTAATGGTTCAAATACAATGTCTTTTCTCTTTATCATTTCATTTTTTTGGTTTCTTATTATTATTAGTATTATTATTATTTAATTTGCTTTCAGTGTTCTACAATCACTTCAATATATCTTGGATATTTCCCCTCCCTTCCCTTTTCCCCCTATCTCCCCACTCCCTCCCTGAGACAACATAAAGTTATATATATGTTCTACATACACATTCCTATTATATACATTTTCACCTTTGTCATGTTGTATAGAAGAATTAAAATGAATGGGAGAAATCATAAAACAAACCAAAACACAATAGAAAAGAAAATGATCTGCATCATTCTGCAACTGAACTCCATAGTTCTTTCATTGGATGTGGAAGACATTTTACCTTAAGAGACCATTGGAAATTATTTAAGTCCTTGCAATGCAATGAAGTACTAAGTCTACCAGAAAAATTCCTCACAAACTGTGGTTGTTGCTGTGTACAAAGTTCTCCTTGTTCTGCTCAATTCACTCAGCGTCACTTCATATAATTCTCACTAGGCCTCTCTGAAGTCTTCCTGTACATCATTTCTTATAGCACAATACTATTCCATTACATACATATACTAAAATCTATTCAGTCATTGCTCAATTGATGGGCATTACCTTGATTTCCAGTTTTTGGCCACCACAAAGACAGGTGCTGTAAATATTTTTGTACATTTTTTTTGTAAATTTTTTGTACATTTCCCATTTTTATGATCTTTTGGGGTTGCAGTCCTAGAAGTGATATTGCTGGGTCAAAGACAATGCACATTTTTTTAGCCCTTTGGGCATAGTTCCAAATTGTTCTCCAGAATGGTTGGATCAGCTCACGGCTCCACCAACAATGAATTAGTGACCCAAATCTCTCACATTTTCTCCATCATTTATCATCTTCCTGTTTTATCGTTTTAGCCAATCTGAAAGGTGGGATGTGGTATCTCAGAATTGTTTTGATTTTCATCTCTCTAATCAACAGTGATTTGGAGCACTTTTCCCTATGACTATAAATATCTTTAACTTCTTCCTTTGAAAACATCCTGTTCATATCCTTTGACCATTTTTCATTTGGGGAATGACTTGTATTCATGTACGTTTGACTCACTTCTCTATATATTTTAGAAATATTGCCTTTATCACAGACAATAGTTGCAAAAATTCTTTCCCCGTTTTCTGCCTCCCTACTAATGTTGGTTGCATTGGGTTTGGTTGTACAAATCTTTTCAGTTTAATGTAGTCAAAAGTATCCATTTTGCACTTCATAATGCTTTCTATCCCTTGTATAATCAAAAATTTTTCCCTTCTCCTTAAATATGATAAATACACTATTCCTTGCTCCACTAATTTGTTTATAGTATCAATCTTTATACCTAGATCATGTACCCATTTGGACTTTATTCTTCTGTAGAGCATCAGACATTTGTCTATGCCCAGTTTCTGCTATACCATTATCCAGTTTTCCCAGTAATTTTTGTAAAACAGTGAGTTCTCACCTCAGAAGCTGGTGTCCTTGGCTTTGTCAAACAGTAGATTGTGCTATTCATCGTCTACTGTGTCTTGAGTAACTAACCCATTCCACTGATCTACCCTTCTGTTTCTTAGCCAGTACCAAGTGGTTTTCATAATTGCTGCTTTATAATACAATTTGAGATCTAGTACAGCTAGGCCACCTTCCCTAGCACTTCCTTTCATTAGTTCCCTTTACATTCTGGAACTTCTATCCTTCCAGATGAATTTTGATAGTTTTTCTAGCTCCAGAAAATAATTATCTGGTAGTGTGATTGATATGACACTGAACAAGTAAATTAATTTAGGTATAATTGCTATTTTTATTATATTGGCTCAGCCTACCCACTAGCAACTGATGTTTTTCCAGTTATTTAGATCTGATTTTATTTGTGGGAAAAGTATTTTGCAATTGAGTTCATATAGTTTGTGAGAATTTTGGGGGAAGTTGATAATGTCTACCCTAGCTTTAAATGGGATTTCTCTTTCTATCTCTTGCTGTTGGGCTTTGTTAGTAATATATAGAAATGCAGAAGATTTGTGTGGGTTTATTTTGTAACCTGCAACTTTACCAAAGCTTTTTATTATTTCAAGTAGTGTTGTACTTGAATCTCTGAGCTTCTCTAAGTATATCAACATATCATCTGCAAAGAGTGATAACTTAGTTTCGTCTTTGTCTATTCTAATTCCCTCAATTTATTTTTCTTCTCTTATTGCTACAGCTAAAATTTCTAGTATTATATTGAATAATAGTGGTAATAATGGACATCCTGGTTCCACCCCTGATGTTACTGAAAATGTATCTACTTTATCTCCATTGAATATAATGCTTGCTGAAGGATTTAGGTAGATACTGCTTATTATTTTATGGAGAGTTCCATTTATTTCTATGCTCTCCAATGGTTTCAATAGGAATGGGTACTATATTTTGTGAAAAGCTTTTTCTGCATCTATTGAGGTAATCATGTGGTTCTGTTGGGTTTGTTGTTGATATGATCAATAATGCTAATAGCTTTCCTAATATTAAACCAGCCCTGCCTTCCTGGTAAAAATCCTACCTGATTATAATGTATTATTCTCACACAAATTGCTGCATTCATTTTGCTAAAATATTATTTAAAATCTTTGCATCTATATTCATTAGAGAAATTGGTCTATAATCTTCTCTCTCTGCTTTGGCTCTTCCTGGTTTAGGAATCAAAACCATATTGGTATCATAAAAAGAATTTTGAAGAACTTCTTCCCCAAATTTCCCAAATAGTCTTTATAGGATTGGAATTAACTGTTCTTTAGAGGTTTGATAGAATTCACTTGTAAATCCATCCAGACCTGGAGATTTTTTCCTAGGGAGTTCATTGATGGCTTGTTCAATTTCTTTTTCTGAGATGCGGTTATTTAAGTATTTAACTTCTGTCAAGCTGGGTAATTAAATTTTTTTAAATAATCATCCATCTCATTTAGATTGTCGAATTTATGGACATAAAGTTGGGCAAAGTAATTTCTAATTATTGTTTTAATTTTTTCCTCATTGGAGGTGAGCTCACCCTTTTCACTTTTGATATTGGTGGTTTGGTTTTCTTCTTCCTTTTTTGAAATCTAATTGACCAAAGTTTCATCAATTTTATTGAGTTTTTCATAAAACCAACTCTTTGTTTTATTGATTAGTTCAACAGTTTTCTTAATTTCCATTTTATTAATCTCTGCTTTGATTTTCGGTATTTCTAATTTGGCATTTGCTTGAGGATTATCAATTTGTTCTTTTTTAAGCTTTTTCAGCTGTATGCCCAAATCATTGATCTCCTTTTTCTCTATTTTATTCATGTAGGCATTCGAAGATATAAAGCTTCCCCTAAGAACTGTTTTTGCAGTATACCACAAGATTTGGTAGGTTGTTTCATTATTGCCATTCTCTTCAGTGAAGTTGTTGGTTGCTTCTATGACTTGTTGTTTAACCCACTCATTCTTCTCAATTGGATTATTGAGTTTCCAATTAATTTTTGATTTATCTTTCCATGGCCTTTTACTACATATAATTTTTATTGCATTATGATCTGAGAAGAATGCACTGACTATCTCTGCCTTTCTACACTGGATTGTGAGGTTTTTATGGTCTAGTACATGGTCAATTTTTCTATATGTGCCATGTACTCTTGAGAAAAAGATAAATTCCTTTCTATCCCCACTCAGTTTTCTCCAGTGATCTATCATATCTAACTCATCCAGAGTTTTATTCACCTCCTTTACTTCTTTCTTGTTTATTTTGAGGTTAGATTTATCAAGTTCAGGGACTGGGAGGTTGAGATCCCCTACTAGTATAGTTTTGCTGTCTATTTCTTTTTGTTACTCCCTTAACTTGTCTTCTAAGTATCTGTATATTATACCACTTGGACCAATGATGTTTAGTAATGATATTGCTTCTTTGTCTATGGTGCCTTTTAGCAGGATATAGTTTCCTTCCTTATCTCTTTTGATTAGATATATTTCTCCTTTTTCTTTGTCTGAAATTAGGATTGCTACCCCTGCTTAATTTACATCAGATGAAGCACAATATATTCTGCTCCATTCTTTTACCTTTACTCTGTGTGTTTCTTCTCGTTTCATATGTGTTTCTTGTAAACTACATATTGTTGGATTATCGTTTTTATTCCATTCTGCTCTCCATCTCTGTTTTCTGAGAGAGTTCATCCCATTCACATTCACTGTTATGATTACTATCTGTGTCTTTCCCCTTCGCCTTTCCCATCATTTGTGCTTTATTTTCTCCCTTACCCTCCACAATAGAGTTTTAGTTTTTGACCACCACATCCCATAGTCTTCCCTTTCTTCTTTCAGCCTCTCTCCCTTTTTCTGCCCTTTACCCTTACTACTTCTTCCCTCCCTTTTATCTTTCCCTCCCTTTTCTTTCTCCCTTCCCCTCCTACTTCCTATAGAGCTAGTTAGATTTATATGCTTAATTAAGTTTGTTGTTCCCTCCTTGAACCAAAGAAGATGAGAGTACCTCTCAAACAATGTTTATCTCCCTCCCCTCCTTTCCTCTATTGTAATATAATTTTGAGCCTCTTCCTGTGATGTAATTTACCAATTTTTGCCTCTTCTTTTTCACATCTCCTGTTACAATCCCTTTGCACCCTTAAATTACATATGTATTATCACATTATTATGTTATACCCACTCCCTCTATGTATATGCCTTTTATATTTCATAAAAAATATACAATTCTCATGATCAGCAAGTATCATCTTTCCATATAGGGAAGTAAACAGTTTGCCCATATTGAGCAACAAGTTTATCTTTTTCCCTGTTTATCTTTTTATGCCTCTCTAGAGACCTGCATTTGAAGATCAAATTTTCTATTGAGTTCTGGCCTTTTTATCAGGAAATCCCTTATTTCATTGAATGTCCATCTCTTTGCCTGAAATATTATGCTCAACTTTTCTGAGTAATTGATCCTTGCTTGTAGTCCCAGCTCTTTTGCCTTACGGTATATCATATTCCAATTCCTTCAGTGTCTTAATGTAGAAGCTGCAAGGTCCTGTATGATCCTGACTGTAGCTCCTCGATATCTGAACGGTTTCTTTCAGGTTGCCTGTGGTATTTTCTCTTTCACTTGACAGCTCTGGAATTTGGCAATGATATTCCTTGGTATTTGTAGGTTGGGACCCCTTTCAAGAGGTGAATGGTATATTTCTTTGATGATTATTTCACTTTCTGGATCTAGGACTTCTAGGCAGTTTTCCTTGATCATTTCTGGGAAGACATTGTCCAGCCTCTATTTTTCATCATAGTTTCTGGTAGGCCAAAAATTCTTAGATTTTCTCTCCTGGGCCCATTTTCCAGGTCAGCTGCTTTTCCAATTAGATGTTTTCCATTTTCTTCTATCTTTTCATTCTTTAGATTTTGTTTGACTGATTCTTGATGTCTCATATCTTCATTAGCTTCTGCTTGCTCAATTCTAATTTTTATCAAATTGTTTTCTTCATTTAACTTTTGCATCTCTTTTTCCATCTGTCCAATTATTCCTTTTAAGGAATTATTTTCTCCAGTTAATTTTTGTGCGTCCTTTTCCATTTGTCCAAATTTCACAGTGAAGCATTGCACTTCCTTTCTCATTTTTCTAGTTTTCCTTTTTAATGAGCTGTTCTCTTCAGTGAATTCTTTTTTCATACTTTTAAAATCATTGGCTAGTTTTTCTTCTATTTCTGTAATTTGGGATTTTAAAATCCTTCTTCAGCTCTTCCACGAGTACTCTTTGTGCTTGACACCCATTTCAGATGGGAGTACAGTCTCAATGCTGACCTCTTTGGCATTCCTGTTTTGGTCCTTGTCCCTGTAGAAAGATTCTATGGTCTTTTCTTTCCTGCTCTTCTTCTTACTCATGATGATAAAGCTTTGTGTATTGTGGCCTCTGATTCTCTCAGCTAGATGCTAAATAACTTGGTGCTGAACTGACTGTTGTGAGAAGCAGAGGCCAGATGAAGTCTTTTTTTGTGTTTCCCAGGATTCACTGTGGGGCTAGCTTATTAAGTGTGGGGGAAGGGTGATCTGGTCATGGTAGATCTCCTCAGCTGAGCTAGAGCAAAGGCAAGCTCAGGGGTTGGTGATCTTGGTTACCCTGATGTCTTCCCATTTCCCATTTCTCTTGGAGTGCAAAAGCAAACCTGGTGTCCTGGTGTTGTTAGTTGTGCTGCTCTGCCCCGCTGGGGCTCTGAATGTCCTCCTGGTTTGCTGAGGTGGGTCTGTCTGGGACAGCTCAGATCCTCTGCCACAGTAAGTGGGATACTCAGTGATTTTCCTAGCCTCACATGTAACAAGACTGTTTACCCCTTCTGCTGATTCTGTTGATCCAGGACTTTTCTGGGGAAATAATTTGTGATTCTTTCAAGGTCACCAATGGGAGGGGGAGAGAGTATTTACGGATCACTCCACCATTTTGGTTCCTGGAAGTTCAAGTTGGTGACTTACAGACATTTAATCTGCGAGCTGAAAGTCTCAGGCACAGCTGCTGCCGATACCTGGACCTTCTTTGCTCTGTTCTGCTGGACTCCTGACCTGGGCTTTTACACCCAAGATTTTCCCAGGCTGCCATTGCCTCAGACTGCCCCAGGGCTTTCCTTCTAAGCCCTGTTGAAGCTGAGACATGCTGGGCTGTGTTCTGTGTAGTCCTCCACCTCACTGCTACAGATCCTTCCTATCAACCTTCCAGTCTGTCCTGGGCTCTGAATCTGCCACAGTCTGTCTGCTGTTGGATTCTGCCCCTCCAAAATTTGGTCAGATTCTCTTTTTACAGGTGTCTGAAGGAGTTTATCTATGAGCTTAGGTGAGAAGTTGTTCTCACTCTGCCATCTTGGCTCCACCCCCTCCTTATCACTTCTTACTGTAAAATTATATTCCACCAAAGTAACATTCTGATATTGTCTAATAGTTCCTCAACCAATATGCAAATACTTTGCTTCTAGATCTTTCCTAATGCAAAAGTGATACTATTTATGTTTTGTTATGTGTGAAGCATTGTTTTCTATCTTTGATCCCATTAGTGGGATCACTGGGTCAAAGGATAGCTATTTTGTTCTCTGCTACTCTCCATTTAATTAAAACTTCTCTTCTTAACTAGCCATTCTTCAAATATAACTCCTGTCATTTTGTTTTGTAGTTTTTGTGTGGCATATGGTACAACGTTCTGGTCTAAACCTATCAACCAAACTTCTTTTTAGTTTTCCAACCTATTTTTATCATATTAGGAAACCATTCCCAAGTAGTTTCTGTCCTTGGCTTTAGCAAAATCCAAGTTTTTTATCTGGTTCTCTTTTTCTCTGTTGCAGGGACATACATATTTTATGAAAGGATGAAACATTTTTAATGTTTTTTAATTTTGTTTGATTTCTAGTGTTGCTATGCCTCTTGTACCCCTGCTTTTTTGTCCCACTGCATCACTAATGCATTCATTATCATCTGAGTCATCATCAATTTTATTATACAATGTATTTCTATAAAGTATATTCTAGTTAGCAGCAACAAATGATCATTAAGTCTATAAATAAATACTAATCATAACACAAATTAGAGTTCGAGGAAATCTCAGTAGATAGCTAAATACAAGTAAAATTCAAAAAAGAATTTCCACTAAAGTCTATCCAATAAATAGTCATTCACTCTCTGCTTGAAAACTTTCAAGTTAGGAATATAAAATACCTCGCAAGATATCCCACAGCACTTTTGGACAGTTGATATTGTTAAACATCGTAAATTTCACCTTGCTTGCTTTATCATTTTTAATGTATTAATGAATCCAAAACTTCAGCACTAAATTACTTTTCTCTTTTTTTAATTGCTATAAATTTTTTTTTATTATTTTAATCTAGACAAGTATAGGAAATGTCTTTGCAAATTAACTACCAGACATTTTATATATAATACAGTCATTTTAAAAGGAATTTGTCTTTCTATAGTTCCATCTGACTTTTGTAGTATAAAATAGTAAATGTGATAAATGTACATTGATTTTTGCATCCTTCACTTTACTTACACAATTAATATTCTTGTTTAATTTCTTTGTGGGTTCTATGGAGTTTTCTAGGCAAACTACAGTGTTATATGCATTAATTTTTTTTTAAATATCACTTAGTACTTAGGAAGTATTCTTGGCTATTTCTCATTCCTTTATGGCTCCTATCCCATTCTACATTAATCATAAGCACATATTCAAAGATCATAAAAATTTGCTTTTTTTCTAAAGAAAAAATAACAAAAATCCTTCTCTAGCCAGTCTTTCTTTTCTTTTTTTTTTCTAGCCCATATTCAGGCCCCCTGATTCTTTTTCCCCAAAAAGTAATGTATCATCTAGTCACTAAATAATACTATGATTGAAAAAGTCATTGAATTTGGAGTCAGAAGTGAGCTTGAGAATTTCCCTTCTGTTCTACTGCCTTGGTTTTCTCATATAAAAATGAGGATATTTGATTAATTGATCTCTCTATTCATTTTATATCCTAACATTCTGTGATTTGTCTTCCTTAAATTCCTAATTCATCCCCATCTTGGCTGGGAGAATGTCTGACTAGTTCTTTTCCACTCTTCAACTTCTCTTGTCCACCTTTTCTCTCTGTCATCGGTTTACAATCCCTTATTTTAGTGCTTCTACTTTTTCTTTACTATTTTATTCAGTATATATCTAAGACTTCCTCCCAGAAAGTTCAGAACCTTAGTCCTTATTGTGTTTTGCCCATACTATCTCAACAAGATTATTGACTAGAAAGCCAAAATATTATGCACATATAACATAAGTTCCTCAGATAACCTACTTCAAAAAAATATCTCTACATCCCAAGCTGTCAGCTTAGTTTCTAATTAATTTTACACAGCAACACATTTGTACTGCTAATTAAGAGAATGCCTAGTGCAAGAGGAAAGTTGTCAAGCAATCTTTCTAACTATGGGCTATCTGGATGATAGGAGATTTTGTAGGAAATACCGACATACCCTTTACAGTAATTCATGAACACAGGACCAGGATGGAGGAATTAAGAGGTTTTTTTTTTTTTTAAACTACCAAAGTAAAAAAAAAAGAGACAAAGTATAGAGCAGGAAGCAACATAACTTGTAGGTTAGAAAGAGCTAAATTACCCATAGTTTAATTAATTAAGATAATTTCTAATGGCAAAAATCACATTTTGCCAGTTCCAGTGGTCAAGAATTGTGAGGATCTTTTTAATTAGCTCTACATCACCAAGGAAACCTCTTTTATAATCCACGCAAGAAAGAAGAGTAGAAGTCTCCAAATAGATTGAGAGATGATAAACTGCCCAAAGTACAGGCTGTGGAAGGCGAAAGACTGTGTTTCCCAGGTCAAGTAATTTACATGGACTTTTAATTCTCCCATGCCTTTGTGTTACCAGTGATAGATAAGAGTACAATAATAAGGGCAAGAAAGAAGGAAAATGAAATGGAAAGTCAGAGAATGAGGAAGACAACAACAATGCAAGGCAAACATAAGCTGACTACTAAGGGGCATTTATAGAAGATCAAGGAAAAAGTTAGATGAGTATATCATATCTAATGTTAGCAATTCTTTCCGGTGACATCTCAAATGCAACATATCCAAAACAGAATTTATTATCTCCCTCTCCTCTTCTGGACTTCCTAATTACGCTTCAGAGCATCATTATCCAACAGTCATCCAAGCTCACAGCCGTAACAAATCTCATTTGTTCTCACAAAACTCCTCACTTCTCACATGTAATAATCTCTTGTCAAGTTTTCCTAATTTTTTAAAAAATATCTCTCATATTTGAATCTTCTTTCCTCTGAAAGTGTTACTATGCAGATATAAGCCCTTGTTGCCCCTTATTTGGATTATTTAAATAGTCTCTATTGTTTCTCCCTAACTCAAATATGTCTCCTTCCAGTCTATCCTCCATTCAGCTACCAAAGTCATCTTCTTAAAGTAAAGGTCTAACTATGTTTTTCTCCTGCTCAATAAATTCCTATGATTCCCTATGGTCACAAGTATCAAAAAGAATACCCTTGATTAGGCTTGTAAAATCTTTCACTATCTGTCCTTTTCTCTACCTTTCCACGTCTTCTTACATTTTAGCCTCTCCCAAGTACTCTTATGGTACAGCACTACCTCCTTGCTGTAACTAATATGGAACAAGTCCCATCTTGGAACTCTGTGTGTTTTCACAGGAATGCTCTTCCTCCTCCTCTCTGAACTGGTAAAGGATAGAGGAGATGGCTTGTTTACACAATGGCTCATATAACTACATATTGAAGATATTAGCCATATATTACCAACAAAAACTGATCTAATCTAAGGTTGTATTAATAGAAACACATTCTTCTGAGTAGGGAATATAGCATCAATAAGTTCTGTCTTGGCCAAATGACATCAAGATTGTTGCCTCCAAATCAGAGTCCTCAATTTTAGGAAAGCCAAGCTTGGACATGTCCAGGTAGGCAACCAGGAAAGGGAGGGGAAATGAAAGCTTTTCAAAAAGGAGTTGCTGAAGAAGCTAGGGCTGTTTAACTCAAAGAAGTTAAAATTTTTTGGAGATAGAGATTTTAGTTATTTAAAGAGTTCTCACATAGAAGAGAAAGCAAACAAAGGAGAAAACTATAAGCAATGGGTCAAAATAGTAAAGAGAAAAAAATTAAACTTGATGTAAGAAAGAATTTTCAATAACTAGAATTTCAAGTGCCTAGCATGAAAAGCAAAGAGAACTGTGTGAGTCACCAGTGATCCCTCCTAGGACCCTGTCATCAGCAAAGGAGATAAACATAACCTTCATTAAGGCCATTGATTCAAATGTGGAAAGCAGGAGAAAGTATTGTATAGAGAGACTACTTTATTTTAAATGTGACCTGGCTGGATTTAGAAGAAAGTTATCAGTCTTAAATCTTAAAACTTAAGATAAAGTCCTTGCTTGTAGGAAAATATTTATAATTATCTGAAGCAAAAGCATAAGCTATAGTATCTATCTAAAACTTAGATACAGGGGAATTATGCTCCAAGAGCCAGAGACAAGCCAGCAGCCTTGGACTTTACAAAGTTTAAAAAGCTTTTTAAAAATGCTGAGATCTTTCTTCATCAAAGCATCAGTTTATGCAGTTATTTTCTGCCCTAGGTCCACCTTTGCTTGTATTTTTTTCAATAGTTTGACCACATTGACCCTGGCCAGATGGTCTGACTCAGCACTTTTAAAGAAGTATATCTGCTCAGCTATCCTTAGAAAAGTCATAATATATCAACTTAAGCCTAGTTATTTTTTAATGCCTGGTATTTGGGGTATGGGAGGGGAGGACAAAATAACTCAACAATTCCTTACCAAGATTCAGATGAACTTGACCCCCAAAGAGTCATGTTCCTTAAGGTAAAGTGAGAGCTTTCTATTACAAATAGGGCTACACCTACTTGATTCAAAATTGACTTGTACTTTGGCAAAGACTTAGAGCTCAGTGTCACATATTCAGATATCAGAAAACGTTGAATGGAAAAGATATGAATTTGTTCATATTAAGGGGAGCTATCAATGTTTATCTTAGCTGATGATTAAAACTATTTGTCTGAGGTGGTCTATGCCCATAAATCCTAAAGCCAAGTATAGTAGAAGGGACATAGTATGTGTCATACTTCTAAACCACGAGAAATTTAAACAAAGTGGTAAAGAAGAGAGAACAGAATGAGAGAATCCAATCCTTGACAGAGATTTCCTCTGGGTCCTTCTCCATAAGTAATGAGCTAACAATGGAAAAAAAATGGATATTTTCTCCAGCGTTCAGACAACAATTAAAGTAACTACACACACACACACACACAGAATTCTTTTGAACACAAGTCTGAAAGATGTGAGAAAGAGTTGAGTTGTCAGACAAGAACCACTGAACCAGCCATAAATGACTGGCCTTATTTGACTTCAAGAATCAAGTGTGACTTGGAAACTGTTGTATTCCTTGTACTCTTTTGACCATTTCTAAAAAAAGTAGCCATGGTAAAGGAATAACAACTTGGGGGACAAGGAAAAGATAGTAGTTTGGAATGCTATTTTATACTTATAGTTTAATCCTGAAAGAGGAAATCTGAGGAATAGATCTGGGTCCTGTATGACTGACAGATTTAAATTTGGCAAGATATCAGAGCACAACTCTTCTGACATTGTTTCTTAACCCTGACTTCTTTCACTTAATTGAATACTGGAGAAGAGAACTTTCTTTCTTCCCTTCTATGAAGAGAAGAGGTTGCATGTTCTCACTCTTGTATTTCTCTTTTTCTGGTGGATTAAAGAACATTCATTGGCTCTTCTACCCTTCTGAAGTGATTGGAGAGGTATCATTCAATTGCTCCTTAGTTTTTCTCCTCTTTGGAAAAATATTCATCTTCTAAAAGGGGAAAACAATCTACAAACAAGATGTACATAAAAGATATAGAGAAGCTGAATTAGAAGTAATTTCAGAAATAACTGTTAGTATTGAAGGGGACCAGGAAAGGCTTTTACAAGAAAGTAAGATTTTTGTTGAAACTTTAAGGATACCAGTGAAACTACCCTAAAATCAAAACTCCCACATCAACAGGGTGAGAGTTAGTATAGAAGAGGAAGGTGGGAACATCCCCATCATGTTGAATCATCAAGTAGAAACTAAATGCCTTCCACTTGGGCATGCTATAGATTTGGATTGAACTGAAGGTCTTCTGCAATAATTTTCAACTCAGATTCTATCTACATTTGATCCTCACAGAACTTTAATTCCTCAGGGTAATAGCCTGGTTACTGACTTCAGGGCAAGAAGGTCAGGAAGGTAAGATATCAAGACTGTTGTGGCCATGACAAAGTCTTTCCTGGTGTGTCTTCTATCCTGAAATCAAACATACATCCTGGAATATTAAAACACCATTTGCTTTTGTATTAGCAACTTGTCTGGGAATAGTACAGAAGTCATCTTTTGGACAGTTCAGAAGGAACATATTATTTCTAATATCCCCTACTCTAGGTATATTTAATTTTATAAGAAAACTTTTAACAAAAGGCTTCCAAAAGAAAACATGTTATTTTTGTGTAGTACAAAATCCAGTTCAGCTATTTCAGAATATGACAACAACTTTCCATTATTCCTCACATTTTAGACTCCAATTACCTTTTCATAACTGTATGGAATAAGAGTCCATTTACTTTAGAAGTATGATACTTGCACATTATTCACATAATATCCCCCCTTCTACAGGCTACTGATCTCTTGTTGAAAATGACTCTGTGGTATCAAAAGGCAGGTTGTGCATTCATTTTCATTGTCACACGGTGGGAAGTGGCTATTAAACAAGAACAGGTAGGGAGGCATGTCATAGTTCTGCCCTAACAACTTACTGGAATAGATCTTCAGCCCACTGGTCCTCCACCAGTCACCATGGTGACAGCAATCATCTGCTGAGTGCCATTTATGACATTAAAAAAACACTGAGATTACCCCCGCCCCTGTTGCTTATCTAGGAAAGAAAGACCAGAGTTTTTGTTCTGATCTCTTTTATGAGTACCACTGCAGTTTCCATTTCCACATTGGGAAGTGTACCCTCTCTCCTAAGAAAGCAAAAGATTCATCAATTTCCCTAAGCATTGAGGAATGTTCAACATGATTCATTTTAATGGGCTGAGGATAAAGACAGCTTCCTCGGCATCTGTCATAGCACTTGGTGCTCAAATTAATTAAAGACTGCATTTGTAGCATTAGGTTTCAGTTGAAATAATTCTGAACTAGGCAAAACTTTTATCAAAAAACATTTTCAATATCAATTCTGCTAGATCTTTATTCGTTATAAACATAATCACTAATCAGTGTGTACCAGCCTTACAATCATTTTTACAAAATTTTTTCCATTTTTTCAACATATGTTTTGACATGACAAGTCAATAAGAAATAAATAATTGATTGGTGATGCAAAGCATTCCATTGGTACTGTCATCTGAGTCTCAGAGTAACTCTGTGATTTAGGTGTATCACCTGTTACTTACCTTGTACAGATATAAACAATCTTAGAGAGGGTAAGTGACTTGGCTCAAGACACACAGCTCATTGGAAAAGTAGTCTATGAATCCAGTGAATTAAGTATCCTTCTATAGATGGATATCCACCTCTATAGATGAATACTTTAAATTTGACAATATGGTACTAATACTGACTATAATATTTGATGAGATTTTCATGCCTTTCACATATGCTATAGTCACAGTGCAGCCACATTTTTCAGGGCACCATTTCAATAGGAATACTCTGCTTCTGATATTTGTTCTTGATTTAGAGACAAAACAAAACAAAAAAGGCTAAAAGGTCCCTTGAAAGCAACCCCATCTCTGTCCTAAGAGAAGTCACAGAAGAATATCCTTGTTTTGTTGAAGTAATCTAGAATAAAGTCTCAAGGCATAAAATAAAAGATTAGCAACTACTAGAGACTTACCCCTGAAGCAAAAAGAGGATTTTTCATGAATATATTGATGGTATCAAAAAAATTAAGGGAAGAATTGCAGTCATTAAAATGTGGAAGAAGTAAAAAGAAGCAGAAGTATAGTATTCATTCAGCATTATATTTAATGGAAAAATAAAGGTATCAAAATAACTGCTAAAGAGAGACCCTAAGCTAAAAAGATATACATACCCTTTGACTCAGCAATATCACTTCTAGGACTGTATCCCAAAGAGATCATAAAGATGGGAAAAGAACACACATATACAAAAATATTTGTAGCAGCTCTTTTTTGTAGTGGCCAAGAACTAGAAATAAAGAGGATGACTATCAATTGGGTAATGGTTGAACAAGTCGGGGTATTTAAATATAAGGGAATACAATTGTGCTATATGAAATTATGAACAAGAAGACTTCAGAGAGACCTGGAAGGACTTAAACGAACTGATGCCGAGTAACAGAAGCAGAACTAGGAGAACACTGTACCCAGTAACAAGCACAATGTGAGAGGAATTTTTCTGGTAGATTTAGCCCTTCATAGCAATGCAAGGGCCTAAAATATTCCCAAAGGACTCTTGAGGCAAAATGCCATCCACATCCAAAGAAAGACCATGGAATTGGAATGTTCAGGATGAATGACGCAGAATATTTTCTCTTGTGCTATGTTTGGGTTTTTCCCATTAAGTGTAGAACCCATATAAGATTGCATGCCATCTCAGGGAGGCAGGTGGAAGAGAGGGGAAGGAAATTTAAGACTTATGGAAGTGATTATAGAAAACTGAAAACAAATAATAACAAAAGTAATGATGAGCAGGTAGACTTTGGGAAAACCTGGAAAACATATGAACTGATGCTGAATAAAGTGAGCAGAAACAGGAAAAAAATTATACAGTCACAACCTCAGTGTGCAAGGACTGATTTCTATAGACTTAGCCCTTCTCAGCAATGAAAGGACCTAAAACATTTCCAAAGGACTCATGACACAAAATGACATCCACATCCACATAAAGAACTATGGAGTCAGAATGCAGAATGAGGGAGACTATTTTTTTTGGTTTTTGTTATGTTTCATTATGTTTTGTTTGTTTTTCTCATGTTTTCTCCCATTCATTATAATCTTTCTATGTAACATACTGGTGTATGTGAATGCATTCAATAGGAATATATGTGCAATATAAGACTGCATGCGACCTTGAGGAGGGAGGGGGAAGGAGGAGGAGAAAATTTAGAACTTAAGGAAGTGAATGTTGAAAACTGAAAACAAATAAATTAATAAATTTATAAAAATTAATAAAAAAAATAGAGAGAAGCCTTGACTAGAAATGTTGTTTAGAGGGTTAGGTAACCTAATGCTCTGTTAGGCTAATAATATTTTCCAATATAAGTTATGATCAAGCACTATTCTCTTCTTAATCTTAATTTCCCAAGGAAGTTTTCTACTAGAAATAAACATTTCCTCATTGTAAACCATTACTGTACGGGACAGCCCACGTCCCTACACGGCTGGATGAAGTGGTTGAAGAAAAGAGACATGGGAGGTGGGAAAAGATAGACCAATTCCGTTTATTGATCAGAGGGTTAGGGTATATATAGACATAAATTGCAAGTCTATGTGACATTCTGTTCGTCTCCTGTCCCAGTGATTTGGCCAGCCTTATTGTCTTTAAAGGCTATTAGCCTAGAAGACATCTCTTTTACAAATCCCTTGTTTTCTGTAGTTCCCACATTTGTCTCACTGAGATAGCAACATATAGGGGGCATGGAGAACCATTCTGGGTGATAATGAGCACAGTCTCAAAGAACAGTTTCCCTGAAGGTCTTTCCTAATCTTGTCAATAGCATCCGCCCTGGCCCTCAACAATTCCCCCTTTCTTTTGTTGTAACCAGAGACAAGGTACTTGGGTTTGAAAAGCTTACCCATGAGAGAGAAGGCACCTATGAATAGGTGGTAATATGGAGAAAACCAAGGGATAGAGGTAATATAGATATGAGCCAATGGAACAGGAATGCAAAGGCATTTGTTTTAGCAACATAATTCCAAATCGCATGTAGCCTCCTTGGGGTCAAGATTTCCCTTGGAGGCCTGATCCATAAATTATGCCTAGTGGTATTATAATGGACAGGAGTAACACAAATAGAAATGAACCTATAATCACATCTTATGAACAATCTTGTTTCAAAAACATCAACTTTGTTTCTCACCACCATAATAGTTTCCCTTAAAGTATCCATTAAATTGTATGTATGGATAAACCAATTGACACAGGGGAAGCCAATGCTGCCACAAAACTTATAATGCCTGAAATAATGCGACTCATACATCTTTTCTGTCTTACTTTCAACATTAACTGATTAAAAGTTTGATCAGATACAAACAGATACCAGCCTTCACTTTTGATAGGCATTACAGCAAACCTAGGACACATAATTACAGATATAATGCTAGTGTTAGCTATATGAAAACCAACATATTCAGTGATACTCAGTGATAGTACAATTAAAGCATGTTATTTCCCAATCACAAAAGCAAAAATTCTATCTATATCAATTTGTTTACCAAAAACCTTAGACTCATATGCTACCATAATTATCTCCTCTATTTTCCCTCCCCATATCAACACCCATAACCCAAGGTGGATTATGTACAAAAAGTCCATCTATCTTCCTCTCAATCAGTTCCTTCTGCTGCAGTGCTCAGCTGGAGGGTGTAGGAGCAAAATGAGTGTCTTCATTGTCCTGCCATTCCAATGATCATGGCTTCTTTTTCCTCAATCCATATCTTCTCCAATGTATGGCAGAGGTCAGATGTTTCTTGCTGGTATCCAGATCATTTCTTCACCATTTCCTGTGGAAATACAAGCATACCCTTGCCCCCATGTTAACATAGGGCCTGTCTTTGTGTTGTTCCATTTCACCTTCACTTTTTTCCAATCAGTGAGATGTGTTTTGCCTTTTTGAAACTGTTTTTGAGCAGGCGTAAGCTTCTCTCTATCTGGTGTCAGGAAATTAATGGTATAAAACACCATATCAACTCTTCTCCTTACTCTTTTGCCTTCTTCTCCCCCTTTCTTTTGCTTTTGGAGGAGAGTTTTTATGTCATGATTGCAACATTCTACAATGACTTGACCAGTAGGATTATATGGGATGCCAGTTCTATGCTGTATTCTGTATGACAGACAGAACTTTGCAAAGGCTTGACTAATTTTAGCTTGACAATTATTTGCTTTTATAATTTGTGAAATACCTAAAAATGCAAAACACCTAAACAGATGATCAATAACAAATTTTGTTGATTCCCTGGTCAGTGGGGTGGAGTCACATGATGGTTATTTATTCCTTCCAAATTCTGGGATGTGTATGACATCCATTTGCCACATTTCAAGAGGATTGCATCCTCTAAGATTGATGGATATATTTGATGGAACTGATAAAAACGGAAAGCAATGTGGACAAGACGTTACTACAATGCTTCTTGCTTGCTCTCTAGTAATATGAAATTGCCTGAGAAGCATGGAGCTGGCTGATGAAATTGGTTGTGAGAATGCTGTGCTAAACAAAAGAGATTTCAAACTTCAACCTTACAACTGAATAGATGTACATCATTGTTTCACAGACTAGCTTCTCCTCCTCTGATTACATTTACTCTGGAAGAAAAAGTTTTAGAATTAAGTTGTTAATAAGTTCAAACACTAATTTTAACTTTTGATTAGGCCATGGAATGACTACAAATTCAGATTAAAAGAGCAATATCTTTTTCAGCTTTATAGATCATTACATATTAATTTATCAATACATTGTCTTGAAAATGAAAATTTTAAGAGTGTTTAAAATTTGGCCTGATATTAACAGTCACCAAACATTTATAAAGAAAATTAGTTGATAAAGAAAATAGTTGAAAACCTTTAAAATGATAGTTCTCTTTTTACTTTGAAACAAATAAAACCTTAAAATTAAAATTCATTAAAGCTTAGTTGGTATGAAAATGTCTTTAAGTGATATGAATGCCCAAAGTATTACAACAAATCAAATTCTTAATTATCACAGAATTCTTAGATGCAGTCCACAAAATGCTTTAGTCAAAAAGGTGCAACACATACTCTCACATTGTTAACAGTAAGAGACTGATTACAGAAAAACACTACTGCTTATAAAATTCTTTTAAACAATGGGGACATCTTAGGTGAGTCTTAGGTGAGTTTACTTAAATTGGGACTCACATGTTTTGTTGGTCACTTCCTACTGATCATAGAAATTTGCTATAGAAAGAGAAAGCAGGGACATGTGACATAGAAAATATGACAGAATAAAACATCCTTGACTTTGTCTGAATTCAGATAAGAGTAAAATTCTTCAATTATATAGTATCTGTTTCATAGCTAGACTCAGGAATAGTCAGGTGGGAAATATTCCCTTTGAATAGCTTGTGGTATTTCTCTCAGATACTGATTGCAAACAATCACACCCAAATTCAAACTCAAAACAAAAATATTTATGGTCTCAAATGTGTTTCGCCTTAAACAGCAAAATTCACCATCAGCTCAGAGCCAGATAGTCAATCCTATTCTCATGGAGTTATAGTAAGCAATAATGATTTACCAGGACTCATATGCATAAGGGAATTCCATTAAGATCTTTCATTTTCAAATTTAAAACTTGTCCAGATGTAAAAGCCAATGGCAAAAAATCTTCTCCATATATTACAACTTCTGAGCAAGTCCTATTCATTGTTTATAATTTGCATAAGTCAATCAAGTTTCTTTCTCAGGGTGGATGACTACCTATACGGATGGTTTCCTAAGGGCCTTAGCATTTTACAAAATAAAGGAGATCGGTACTGCACCCATGCCTGCCAACCTCCAAGCCTACAGGAGGTCTGTTCTGAATAGGCACATCTAAATGAAGTTTTCATTCAATTCCTTTCTTTCTACATACAGTAATCAATTAACAATTTTAGTTTAGCATTAAAACAGTAATTCCAAATAACTTAAATTAACCATCTTTACAACTTTTAAAATGATAGCCAAATGATTTTAACTGAAATTTCTTTAACAAACAAAGGTGAAAATACCTGGTTTTCTAAATGACAATTACAAAAACAAAACATTCTAAGACAAGGTTAGCAGGATTGATAAAATTTGAAATAACATAACT
Source organism: Bettongia penicillata ogilbyi (assembly GCA_023548195.1). NCBI lineage: Eukaryota > Metazoa > Chordata > Mammalia > Diprotodontia > Potoroidae > Bettongia > Bettongia penicillata. The sequence goes on along the minus strand of JAJHZJ010000959.1, from coordinate 411,650 downwards.
GGTTTTACAATTTTCCCAACATCTTTTAGTTTCAATAAAATTCAGATTAGAAATTGGTTTCTCTAACACTTTCTGAATTGCAGGGGTTACTCAATTTTTTACAATACAAGACTACAACACTTCAGAAGCACAACAGTAATACAAACAGTGAAACTTAGATATCATTAATTACATTTCCAAACCATCACATATAAATATTATTAATAGAATACTGGGCTTACTAAATGTAGGGGCTGGTTGACTTGTGATGTCACACTGCTGTGGACCAACCCCTACCCTCAGGAAGGTAAATTAAATTCCCTACTCTTCTCTTCCCTTGATCTAATCTGGGATGATAAGAGTTACAATTCACTGTAGTCCTAGCTGGATGATGAGTTGGGACTGCAGGGTAAAAAAGTATTTTAATGGTTTACTCAAGTAAATTTTACTTCTGCGTCCACTCCTTAAGAACTTCTTTGAAAGAGAGGGCTTTTGAATCTCTCAGCTGGAGGGGGACTTCTGGACATCTATTCAGCAGCACCAAAGTCCCCACCGTTTTACTGAAGAGTTCAAAAGCTTTTTCTCTGCTGAGGTGTCTTTTTCAGATCTATGCATTTTTCCAATTTGCCTTAGTACCAAATAATATAACAAATTCTGACCTGTTTTAAACATCCAATTAGGAGTGACATGTTTAACTTAAAATATGACCAAAATAACTACTTTTTGGGTACTTCTCATTATATAAAAACTTCTCTTTCAGGTGAGGCATGAGATAATTAAAATGCTAGTCAACCTGCTGCTGATGTGAAGAAAAGACTTCCCTGATTTCTTCTTGTCTTTCTCTCCACCTTCCCAACCTGGCCAGGGTTAGAAGGTAGAAAGAGAGAGAGAGTTTTACAAACAACTTTCCAAAACTTTTATGCTTTCCTGAAACTGCCTTTAGCAATAAGGTTAGTTTCTCTCTTTCTTTCTCCCATACTCCTCCCTGATTCTGTAGTCATCAGAGAAAAGGAACGAGGGAAAGAGAAAACATGGGAAAGAGATTAACACACAAACATACTCACACAGAACAGAGACAGAATACATATACAGACAATAAGACAGAATTCAAAAAACCAAGAAAAGATTGTCAAAAATCCTCTGCACAAATTAGACCTATGGCTTGATTTCTTCTATTTTGTTCCAACATGCTTTGTGAAATTCAAATTTCCACATTAAGTAATCTCCTTCTAGAATGATTTTATCTGAATTACACAAATCAGCCGAGCATAGGACTGTCTGAGAAATGCTGTCTAGAAGAGACTGAATGTAAGGATTACTTGGTCCATAATTGATGGCCCCTTGTTTTAATACCTGTAAAAATTTAAAATCCAGAGGGGTGAATTCTTTTGCAACTCCTTCTGGGTTACTGGGATCTGGGGTTTCTGGAGGAGTATAGAATGGCAGCGGTTCTGTGGGAGCTGGGGTTTCCAGGGGTGCTGAGGCTTCGTCTAACCAGGAATCCACCTCTTCTTCCCCTTCCTCCTTCTCCGAATCTGCCTCTAACTGAGTGTTTCTGCCCTTAAAAAGTATCTTACCCATTGTTAGCGATACTTTTGCTATTTACCGTCAGTATTGATTTCATACGAACAGAATCTGCCTTTTGATTCTGTTAACACAGTAAATTCTCCCCATAAGCCTATAAGTGCTGAGATTTTACTGTGCCTGCGTGAACCTCAGACAAAGTGAAACCCCCCCTGCTGGGGTTCTTTGAGGCTTCCCCTTACCTTAGTTGTCTTCTCACAACTTGGAATTCAGAATTCCTTTCCAAGGGGGCCATTATCACCGAAAGATGAGTCCTTTTCCTGGATCAGGTCCCTGTTGTGTATCGGATCCAGGTATCAGATGGCCTGTGTCCCTACACAGCTCGATGAAGTGGTTGAAGAAAAGAGACATGGGAGGCAGGAAAGATAGACCAATTCCACTTATTGATCCGAGGGTTAGGGTATATATAGACAGAAAATACAAGTCTATGTGACATTCTGCTCGTCTCCTGTCCCAGTGATCCAGCCAGTCTTACTGTCTTTAAAGGCTATTAGCCTAGAGGACATCTATTTTACATATCCCTTGTTTTCTGTAGTTCCCACGTTTGTCTCACTGAGACAGCAACATATGGGGGGCATGGAGAGCCATTCCGGGTGATATTGAGCACAGTCTCAAAGAACAGTTTCCCCAAAGGTCTTTCCTAATCTTGTCAACACCACTCCACTCTGGACCTCAACACATTACAGTGGTTTTTAGACACAAACCAGTCTCAGTTGATCTTAAGCTTTGGGAATCAATTTCCCTATGATCTAATAACCCATATCTGATCTGGAATCAAACCTCCAGATACACCTAATCCTAGGGGATGAGACTACTGTAAAGAGCCAAAAAAAAATGACCCCAAAGATTTCCCTCACCATTGTTCTACCTCCCTTTCTTATTAGTTAGTGTACTTGACTCACACTGTGATGGAAATCCCTCCTATTTTTAAGAGGAAATGACCACTCGGTTTTATCAAGACATCTTAATGTTTACAGATAGTGAGAAGACAGAAGTTCTTTTAGAATCTCGATAATAATATGACCTTTGAGAAGCAAAGTTTTCATGAAGTCATGTTTGACCACTTTTTGATTTTGCTTATGGAAATATATTAAATATTCTAAGGGATTTGTAATTTATTTGGATCTTTTTCTCATGTGTAATTCCTAATAATGATGATTCTTTACAAAGGCAAGGAATTTCTTCAATATTTTCATGTTACTCTAGTCACTTAACAAGTACTATCAATAAAGAAATAATATAAATACACATGAAAACTAAAATGAACAAGGCACAGAAATTCAAGAGAAACCCAAGTCTTAAAACTGTAGCTGTCAAAGGCAAAACATGATTGCTGAAGGAAGAGCAAAGCAGAATCAAGGTTAGATAGATGCTATTTGAAAGCTTCTATGATCTTCCTACTTCCCTATGTTCTCTCTGAATTTGTAGAAATCAATGATAATTATATATATATATATATTTTTTACCTTTGGATAATTCTTTTCCTCAGTTATGGAAAAACCTAAGAGATTATCATTAAAGTATAATTACTACTTCATCTCCATCACATATTTTGGATGCCAAAGCATTTCAAAGAAATCTCCAAAATAATAGGGGAGAGATAAGTCTTTTATTTCCAAATTTACTTCGATATTCTTTCTTGCTTTATGGAATGTATCCTTTCAGGGACTTACGATTTCTCTAAATATTCTTTCCATTAACTGAGACAGCAATCCATGCATGCACAGACATTTATTAGCATTGTAACCCTGGGAAAGTCACTTAATTCCTTTCTCACTTTCTTCATCTTAAAAATGATCCTAATAATTGAACCTAACTCCCAAGGTTGTTGGAATGATCTAGTGAGATATTTGTAAAATTCTTATCATATTTCCATGAACATAGCAGGAATTATTTAGTGCTAGTTATCATCACCACCACCACCACCACTTCTTAATCTGTATAAGTTTGTACGTGTATGTGTGTTACATATGTATTTAGGTGTGTATACATATATAATATAAAATTTATTATATATAGCATGTATATGTATACATGCATACATACAACCACACCAATACTTCTATATAAAATCCCAAATTTCTTATACCAAAAATTTACCTAATATGTAAGAGCTTGGATTTCCATGGTGGTTTTACATGTCATGGTTAGCTGAACCATTTATGTTGTACATCTGATATATCTAGATTTTTCTATAGAACTTGTCTAGTTATAATTTACTGAATGATATCTGTTACTTCACTTTTTTTTTAATTTTATTATTGCATTATCAACAATTAAATTTCACCCACTATCCAATGACCTGTGTCAAAGAGATCTTTGATTCTTTTATAATTGTAGTATTGCAGTATTTTCAAACAGTAACTATAGGAGCACATATATGTTGTAAAAAGAAAAGATTATCTTAGAGATCATTTTGAGATGATTGAAAGTATGGTCCAATTTGCTATGTCCAAGTGATTTTCTTCCTTTTACTCAATTCTGGGTTCAAATAATCCTCCATTTATGAGGTCTGTGTGAGAAATAGAAGGATTTTTGAACTAGATTTATAGTTTAATTTTAATTGGGAACTGTGAGAGAGGAAGTTCCTACCGATGCAAATTAATATTTGCTCTACAATTAATAATCCTGAAGGGTTGCCTGGAGAACTGAATAGTTCAACAACTTTTCAAAGATCATAAACCCGACATATTCCAGGGCCAGTAACTGAAGGCAGTTATGTGCCTCTCTAAGGACAGTTCTCTATCCACTATAGCACACTGCCTTTAAGTGTTGTAAGACACACTTATGTAAGTATTATGTATTATGTAAGTGTTATGTATTATACAAACATAATATTTATTAAACACAAACATTGGCTTAAAACAATACATTCAAATGCATGTCAACATAGGCAATACTTATTTCTTACTCATTTAGTCTCCCTGTGGAGATTATTAGGCAGAAATCTTGAGAAATCATGGATTTCATTAAAAGTGTCCTTTGTAACTTGATTGTTGATGCAAATTCAATGTCTTCAAACACAGAAATATCTGAAAAACTTCACTATTAGAAATCATTCATCAAATTGGCCATCGTGTAGTACTGCCTCAACAGTTAACACTTTGACAAGTTTTATGCCTCAGTTGAAAATAATATCAATGCTTTGTTTTGTTTTTTAAACAGAATTAACATTGTACCTTAACTGTATTAACTTGGGGCATATATAAAAGCATTTTGGGGGAAGAAGATGAATATTATATCAATTCAAATATGAGAAGATACTCTTCTAAAATGAGACTGTTAAAATTAAATAAAATTTATTTTTAAAACTTATTTTCAGTTTCAAATTGCCTTCTTCCTTCAATCCTCTCTCACACCAGGTGAGAAAAAATATAATACCTATCATACATAGAAATTCATACAAAACTGTAGCCACATAACAAAAAAAAAAAAAAAACTCCACAAATGTAAGTAGAAGGAAAAAAAACATGCTTCCATCAGCACTTAGAATTCAACAGTTTTCTCTTTGGAAATGGATGGTATTTTTCATCGTGAGTACTTTGGAATTGTCATGAATCATTATATTGATCAGAATAGTGAAGTCTTCATAGTTGACCATTATTACAATATTACTGTTGCTGTGTGAAATATTCTCCTCATTCCTCTCACATCCCTTATCATCAGCTCATACAAATCTTCTCAATTTCCTCCCTGAAAACCATCCTCTTGGAAAGATATTACAGCGCAATAGTATTACATCTCAATCATATTCCACAGTGCATTTAACCATTCCTTAAAGGATGGGTGTCCTCTTGATTTCCAATTCTTTGTCATCACAAAAAGATTTTTTATAAATATTTTGTATATATGTATTCTGGTTCTTTATCTTTTATCATTTACCTTTAGGGAGCACAGACTTTGTAATGGTATTGCTAGGTCCAATTTTTATAACTCTTGGAGGATAGTTCCAAATTGTTACCAAAAATGATTGATCCAGTTCACAGCTCCAGTAACAGTACATCAATGCATATATTTTTCCAAATCCCCTCCAGCATTTGTTACTTTCTTTTCTGTCATCTTCACTGATCTGATGGGTGTGAGGTAGTACTTCAGAGTTGTTTTAATGTTCATTTCTTTACTAACAATTTAAGGTAATTTTTCATAGAGCAATTGATAACTTTTGTGCCCTCTTCCGAAAACTACTTGTACATATACTTCATTTTTTTCAACTAGGATCAGCTATTATTTTTATAAATTTGGCTTAGCTCTCTAAATATTTAAGAAATTAAAACTTTATGAAAGAAACTTGTCAAAAATGTGTTCTTAGTTTTCTTTTTTCTTTCTCATTTTGGCAGCACTGGTTTGCAAAAACTGTTCAATGTAATCAAAATTATCCATCTTACTTCCTGTGATGATCTCTGTCTTTCTTGTTTATCCTTCCTTTATCCATGAATCTGACATATTTTTTCCATAACCCCTTAATTGTCTTATACTGTCCTTTATATCTAAATCAATTACTCTTTTTAAGCATACAGTCATATGTAGTATGAAATATTATCCTTCACATCCTTTCTTCCAGATATGCTTTAGAGTTTTTCCAGCAGTTGTTTTTTAATCCAAACAGTGAGTTCCTATCCCAAAAGCTGGGTTTATTTATCATGATAACCATGGTAACTTAGTTCTGTATATTGTATGCCTGATTTAGTTTACTGATTAAGCACTTTGTCCCTTAACCAATGCTATATGGTTTTCATGCTTACCACTTTGCAGTATAGTTTGAGATCTGGGAAGCTAGCTACTTTTTTTCACTTATTTCCTCATTGATTCCCTTGCTATACTTGACCTTCCTCTTCTGTCTCTACAAAAATAGTTTTTTATTAGTTTTTTTGATATGGAACTGATTAAGAAAATTAATTTAGATAGTATTGTCTTTTTTAACTATGTTGGAATGGTCTATCAACAAGCAAATGTTTTTCCAATTGTTCACATATACCTTTATTTGAATGAATTGCTTGTATTCATTGTAATTCATGTAATTCCTGTATATAACTAGTCAGATAGACTCCCAAGCATGTGGGGTTTTTCTTTACAGTCTGCAGATAATTTTTAGTAAAATTTACCTCTAATTCAGCAGTTTTATTGATAATATAGATAAAGTCTAATGACATATATTTTCTAGATATATTCTGGAACTTTGTCAATATTGTTAATTACTTTTAGTTGACTCTCTAGGATTATCTGTTTACCACAATATCTGCAGTGATAGCTGTTTCCTCATGCCTTATGCGTAATTCTTCAATTTCATTTTTTTCTTTTCTTGTATATTACTAGTGAGACTAAAAATCTTTGTTTACCTCTGATTATATTGGAAATGCTTTTATCTTCATTTCAAATAATGCTTGTTCTTGTTTTTATAGTTGTAATTTTAAGAAAAGCTCTATTTATTCTCATGATCTCTAAGTGATTTTTTTAATACAGGAATGAGGGTTGCATTTTGCCAAAAGCTTTTTTCTGCATCTACTGATAAAATAATGTGATTTTTGCTTTTTGTCATTGATATGGACAATTATGCTTACAACTGTATCTTAGATTTAACCAACCTTACATTGATAGTACAAAGGCAGCAGGGGAATAGGTTTGTTTTTTTTTTTTTGCAACAATATTCATTAGAGAAATTATTGTATAATTTTCTTTATTTATTTAGGCTCTCCCTACTTTAGGAATCTACAACATATTTGCATCATAGAAGCCAGTTAGTAGAACCAAGTCTTTACCTATTTTTCCAAATAGTTTCTATAATATTCAAATCCATTTTTTTATAATGTTTGGTAAATTTTTCTTTGAAATCTTTCTGTTCCTGGTTATTTTTCCTTAGAAAGGTTACTTTTGTCTTATTTAATTTATTTTTCTATAATAGGATCACTTAAGTATTCTATTTTCATATCTGTTAATATACGTATTTCAAATTTTTGTAAATATTCATTAATTTAATTTAGATTTAGCAATCAGGCCCGATAATTCAGTTAACGTTAGCTGTAGCACACCACTGCTTATGTTCATACTCTTCCACACTTTTACCATAGATGATCCACCCAACATGCTGGAGCTCATCATGTGTTCCAGAAGCCCTTGGGATGGTAAACCAAACAAGCTTTCAGATTATTCAGCCGTTAAATCTTGATCTTTCCATGCAACCATTCAAGTTTCTTTCTGGATCATACATTTCTGTGATAACATCTTTTAGACTGATTCTCCTAAATATAAAATTCATAATGTATTACAGCCTCCATCTCCCTTTAAGTGATCCTTTCTCAACTTCAGTTCTTTGGAGACTGTTGTACTCCACAACCCATCCACACAGAACTTCTAAAGAATATTGGAATTAAAAATACAGGGCCTTTATTTCAGGAAGAAGTTTAGTGTCCTTGTTTGAAATTTGCAATTTTCTGAATGCAATACACTCACTAATATTTGATTTTTCAGTCTATTTGTACAAATCATCCAAGATTCGTATTTGTGTGTGTGTAAGTGTATATGTAGGTATATAGTATGTATGTATAATTAATTATATATCATAGTCTATGCAAAAGAGATTCATCTACTTTATTTTTCCCTCATAGATGGTTACAATAGGTTCTCTTCAGTAACTGTTGAATATAATTAAGAAGTATCTCAGTGTTCCAGAGATTGATGCCACAAGTATATCAGTTGCAAAGAAGAGTACCTGGGAAAATTCAACATTAATTAGGAGGTCTGTCCTTAATTTGGATTCTGAGCATTGGAAGGACCAACATTTCACAGGTATAATGCCAGTAATGGCAGCACACATAAGGACTGCTGCTGTGAATAATTGATCTGTGTTAATTTCTCAGACAGAAGCCCTGTTTATTGGTCTATATGAGTGAACTGAGCTGAAGAGTGGAGATCCACCAACGGGAAGGAGGCTGAGCATAAGCCCCTTTTAAGAGCTGTTAATGTGAATTGAGATGATGGTGCTGGCAATGTGTATAAATATTGTTATAGCCCTGTTAAGGTTGGTTTTCCTAGAAACAGAAGCTGCAGGCAAGAGCCTTTGGAGCTTGCTGTCAGGCAGAAGCAGGAAGAGTTTGGAGAAGAATAGTCCCCATGAGCTGAGACAAGGAACAGAAGCAGAAGGCTGCTGGCCTGTGAACCCAGGCAAGACCTGGGAGTGTTTGGTTAATGGATAAGGAGCCATGGGGTTTGAAAGTCAGCCTTGAGTCAAGATGAGAGAAGACTTTACTTGGACAGATTGTTCTTACAGTAATCTAAGGGTGGATGGTGTGGTATTTTCTGCTACTCCATAAGGATGTGTCATGCTAGGGAGGACTCTAGCCTGGGACCCTCTGACTTTGGGGATGCAATGATATATGCTATGACCCATATGACATACTGAGTGTTATGATATATAGATATATATGTATGTATGTATGTGTGTATGTATGTATTAGATGATAAATTTTGCTTAAGGATATTCCTATGAATGTTATGTTTTACTTTATTGAACACTTATTAATTTACTGCTGTATAAAGAGTTCATTATACTATGTAATTAGACCCTTAAAATTATTCACTGATGCAATCCTCAGGTGTGCTGCCTTGATTGGCATTATAACAGGTAACTCTCAGTATCTCCCTAGAACAATGACCTGAAAAAGAATCCTTTCTTTAAGTTCCAAAACAAATGGATCTTTAACATCTGTTTGAGGATAAAGGGGAACCTATTACTATGGGAGGCAGAAAATTCTACTTTTGGATAATACAAGTTGTAAAAATGGTTTTTGTGAAATATAATCTAAATTCTCTTCCGTATAATTGGTTCTGTTGTCTAGGGTCAAATAAAATAAGTTTAATCTCTCTCTCACAAGATAGTTATACAAATATTTTAGCAAACCCCTCATGCCTTATACCCCTTTTGTCCTGATATATATTGCTAAACATCCTCAGGAGAAACATGCTCAGTTTTTCAACCAATCATCAGACAGCAGAAACTTAAGGCCCTTTACTAGCCTGGTTACCCCTCCTCTGCACCCTCTCTAATTATCAATGCCCTTCTTAAATTGTGGTTCCCAGAACTGAATACTGTACTCCGGAAGTGATTTGACTTCATAGTTGTAAAACACAGTGGGACTATTGCATCATTTTTCTTGCAGTTTTGTTTTCCAATGAAGCCCAAGATCATATCAGTTTTTTGGCTACCAAATCATACAAATCAATTCTTAAACTTTAAGTATAACAGAAATTTAGATTTTTTTTCAGAAAACATATTTTAACCATATCTCCCCTATTTTGTACTTATAACATTTATTTTTTTAAATCCAGATTAAAACTTTACCTGTTGCCCTATTTAATTCCATTTAAGGGAGAAACATGTATTATCAAAGAATTATATTGTAGACCACATGGATAAAAGCAGAAAACAAATAGATGAAGAATCCCAGAAACAGATAAGGAGCTAAAGCTGAAGGTATGATATATTAGTATTAGGGGATCTCAATGCCTGAGCTTCTGCTATAAATAGAGTGGCAAGTGCTCCTACTATAACAGAGATAAGTAATCAAAAATCAAAGGCAAGCTGAGGGGTCTTTTTCTTGTTTTTATTTTTTAAACATGTTTTTGGTTCTATGTATGACTAGTTGCTGAGTCAATGATTGTAAGAAGGGTAGTGACAAAGTTGAATCCATTCAAAAGGAAGTGACCAAGATGTCAACATGGTGGGTGAAGAGACTGCAAATCATGTCCAGCAAGAATTTTAAGAGATCTAAATGCTTAGCCTAGAGGGGAAAAATACTCAGGAAGAATTAGACCTGTATTCAAGTATTTGAATGGTTGTCACATGATAAAATTATTTTGTTTTGTCTAAGAGTAGATAACATGGAGTAGTGGATAGGAGCTATGGATGTGGGTTTGAAACAACAAAAATATTTTTTCATAATTTCAGTCCCAAATGTGGAATTAGTGTCTTAGGTAATAATGAATTGCCTGTTTCAAGATGCCATGAAGTAGAAGCTAAATATTTATTTGTCAGAGATGATATAGAAATAACCCCTATTGTGATATGGCTTGAGTTTCCTGACCTTGGATATCTGAGCAAACACTATTCTGAGTTGAACACGGAAAAAACACTTGAAGACAGGCACAATGTCTCCCTTTAGTCTTCTCTTGAACGTATTCTCTTGAACCCTTTAGGTTAAAAATTCAGTCTGATACAGATTTACTCACCTGAAGTAAGCAATAATTTATTGTGTAGGTTAGTAGTTATTGGCTTCAATTATTTCCATTATCTGTATCTTAACCCTGCCCAAAATCATCCCCCAAATTGTACCTAGTTTTAAAGGTTTTCAGAAAGTGGGATTCTTTCACTATTTACCAAGGCTCCTTTGATCAAAACACTAATTATCTTTGAATAATTTCTCCTTATCTTTTTCCTAGCCAGTTACCAAGCACTGTGTGCTCTAATTTCATGATATCTTTATCATCTCTTCCCTATTCTCTACCTTCCATTGCTATCACTCTTAATACAGACTCACATTTACCACATGGATTTTAATGTCATACAATAGACCTTCTGAAACTTTTCCCCTTCCTTTCAATTGACTTAATTAAAATGCTATTGAGCATATTTATATACAAGACACCATGGATATAAAGATCCCCAAAAATGAATAAATCTTATTTTCAAAGAATTTACTACTGACAGACAAATCATTATCTATACATGTAGTCATTTAATTCCTCTGCTCAGAGTACTTTAAATCACTGTTACAAAATAATCTTCATACTCTTAGGCTGACAATAAAGTTTCTCCACAATCAGACACCACTCTTTCTCTTACCTTATACATCCTATTGGATAAGCCAAACACAACAGAATGTAGATGCCATGTTAAATAAAAGAACGTATATCACCAGTAATTCCCAAACAACAACATTCAGGAAGAGGAGGTCAAGGAACAATATTAATGGTTTCAGAGTCTACACTTCAAATTTTAAAATATAATTAAATCAACTAGAAATCTTAATATAAGGAGGCAAATATAACCTCCTTAGAGTAAAGTAAGAAAACATAAACTCTCTGAAATAAAGCATATGACTTGGATAAAGGAATAGAAGTAAATCTTACCTTTTTTTCCCCCAAAGGAATAAATTAGGAGAAAAAGAATAATAAGCAACACTGTATATTCCCACATGGAAATTTAAGAACTAGAGTGAAAAAGGTCCAATACAAAACATTTGCAGTAAAAATCCAAAGGATAAGCAAAATGATGTGGTGGAAACTGACTGTGATCATTCATCCCCAAGGAAGAAGTATCATGAGAGTATCATGAAATTGGAATGGAGAGAGAGAAGAGTAGTGAAAGAGGACTTAAAATCCATGGATATTTGACGTAGTTCTAATTCTCTATTAAAACTAGAGCTGGTTAGGAAATATTTGATTTTAGTTGATAATCTATATTATTCTTCAAAAGTCAGAAGAAAATACAAGAATAACTTCAAATCTAGACTTAATTCTAACCAAAAAATAGGAACAAGCTGTTGAAGCAGAAAGGACATAGAGCTCATAACACAATGATGATGGTAATTTTGGATTCTTGACGGATAATAAAGAAATACTCGGCATGGTCAAACTACGTAGATTTTGGAAGACCAGCTTTTAATGAGGTCAGATAAAAGTGATCTAAACATAACATTGTCTTATATTTTGCAGATAGTCAACTGAGAAAATTGTGGAAGATTCAAAAAATGGAAATTCTAATGATAAAATCACAAGTAATTTCAATGAGGATTTTTTTTAATTTTTTAATTAAAAAAAAAGCAAATCTGATCAGTTTGATTTGTGTATAGGGCAGAAGTTCTTAAGTGGACTCCTTTACCACAATTATTTTTCCTTCAATGATGGCTAGATTTGGGTCTAGGAATTTGGAGGACACTTATTTCCCAGTCATTTAGGGTTCGGGCCCTTTGCCTGTACTGATCAAGGTCTGAAGAGAGATGCTGGTAAAGGTGGTGGTGGTAATTGTTCAATTTGACTGTCATGTATTATTTTCTGGTTTTCCCTCAAGGTCCTGTGACCTAGAAGGGTGTGTTTCTATTTGACACCACAGGCTTAGCTCACTAATTAAATTTTTCACTACAATTTGTTTTCTTTGTTATTTACCTATTTATGGAACTACCTCTTGTCTTCACAACAAGATTTCAAGCTACTTGAATGTGTAGACTTTTCTTTTATTTGGCTCAATAACAGCAGCAGGGTAGTGAGCAAGGCCAGGAAACTTGTCTCTTCCTATAAAGAGAGAGATCAATGCTAGGTAACAGAGTCACATGAGGCATTTATAACTTGAATTACATATATCTATAAAATAACTTTAGAGGAAGGGAAGGATGATGGAAGAGAGGGCACATTGGTGATAGGGGAAATCGGAATGTTCAGTGCATTGGGGTGGGGGAGGGGACAAATAGGGAGGGGACAAATGGGGAGAAAATTTTGTGAAAATGAATGTAAAATGTTAAATAAATAAATTTAACTAAAAATAAATAAATAGATTAAAAATGAATTTAAAAAAAAGAATGGAAGCAGGGAGAGTTGAAGTGACTTTCCCAAAATAGTTAACTGGAAATTACTAAGTAGAAACAGAAGAAAATTCCCAAATAGAATCCCAGCTAACTCCCAAATATGTCTCAATGTTTTGGTTATGTAACAAAGTCTTCTCTCAGTATTTTGCTGACGTTACACTGAGATTTTGTAGTTTGTTACACTTATTCCTGATATATATGCATAGCATCCCCCAAGGTTTAATGCTAAACCACATATGCATGATTTTTAACTATGGCATGAAATTAATCTAAAAATGGGCCAAGAATATGGCCCAAAGTAGCTCTGCAGAAGAAATCAAATGGAATTAGCCTTAGCCAGTCAGTCATTTGTAACAATTTGAAAGAGCGATAATTTTTGCCTCACATCAAATTGTTACAATTCAGATATTATTGAGTTAGAGCAAACATTTAAATAAAAATGGTAAATCTTTAAATCTCTAACAAGGACAATACATTATTGAGAAAAGATAGATTTCATATATAACCAGATTACATGTTTTACACCATATGATTTATAGTGAGATTGCAGAAATGACTCTCACAATCTTGTTAATCTGAACTAAGAAGTATTCTAAATCTTCCTTCGCATTTTTCCCCTTTTATGAAATTAGAAGCAGTGCATTCTATTAGAAAGAGTTCTATGTTTGGCATCAGCAAGATCTGTGCTCAAGTCCAAGATGTTACATTTATTAACTATTTGATTTTGCATCACTCACAATCTTTTGGAACTTCAAGCAACTCCTAGGAAATATCAACTGAGTTCTGGGACAGAGGTTGAGGGAGTTCTGACACATGCTAAGAAAATCAGAGATAGTCCTGATATCTTCCCTTTTTAATGTAGACCCTAGTGACCTCACTCAGCCCTAGGTCTCTTTTCTCTAGGAAGTTAGAGGAAAGGTAAAAGGAAGCAAAAAGAGGGTATATCACAAAGTACAAATCACATTCCTTTATCATATACTTTGACTTATACTCCTATTGGAAAAAAAAGAATAAAGAAAAAGAAGCTCATAGCGACGCCCTTCCTTATCTAGCAGAAATATCATTAAGAATTGCTATGTCGGTTTCAGTCCCCAGTCCCAGTGTCTCCTTGTGATAGTAATCAAAATGGAATCTTTTGCTGTTTTTGTTTTAGTATAATCAAGTGCCTCTGATTGAATCTTGCCTTTATCAATCAAGAGTCTTTACAAGGAGTAGAGTACAGAAACAAGAGTTTCTTTAACAAGAAACAGTATATTAATTTGTATCATTAATGTGATTAAGATCTGTCCCCACTCATTAATGGGCCTGCCCATTAAAGGAATTTTGATTTGGGAAGATTTTTAGGAACACCCACAGCTTTTGTTAATGAGACTCTAGTTTCCTAGGGTTGGGATGCCCTCTGACTCTAAAACAAAGTGTAAATACCCTGAGGATGAGGTTTTACTTTGGGTCTTAGTTTTTGTAAGTTGAGTGCCAGATGAGGGTTCTGCGAAGCTGTTAAGGAGCCCCCTGGCTTTGAGAACCCAGATGTTGTGCTTCCCTCTCTGGTATGGTCAGACAGTTGTACCTGTCTGTTGAATTATAGTCAGGCAGAGGAAGCCATGTCTATTGATTACTTTGGTACTTACTGACTGGAAGTATTTGTTCGGCCAGATGAGGACTCCGGGAAGCCAATAAGGAGCCCCCCAGCTTTCAGAATTCAAATGTCATGCTTTCCTCTCTGGTAATTATGGTGAGGCAGTTGGGGTACAATTGTTTGTTGAATTCAGGCAGAGGCATCCATGTCTGTTGATCTTTTGATTTATCTATATTTTCTTTAAAATTCAGGTGCTGCCTTCTTGAACTAACTGAATGATATATGTACTTGTTTAAAGGAATGATACATGTACTTGATTAATGTGATTGTTAACCCCTAAAAAAAAAAATAACTTTAGAAAATGAAGGGCATAGGGAGGTATTGTTTTATTTTCTTTTTTAAAATTACAATGAAGTTTCCTTGTTTTCTTATTTATCTCAGAAGGTTTAATCATAGAAAAAGTGGGAAAGTTATACGATCATCTCACCCACTAACCGCCTCCCAAAAAAATCTTCCTCCAAGTGGAATATTGATTTGTTCTTAGTTGTGTGGTTAATTAGTGGTATATCTCAGTCAAAGCAATAGATCATTAGCTACTAGAAAAGTACACAAATACACACAAAGGTAGGAAAGTATTCAAATATTCTGCCACTGGAGATCAAATCTTTGGATCACCTATTATCACAATTGATACAGTTTCTTATAAGTTTTCCTACAAATCATTCCTGGGTAGATATGCTTATACTCTGTGATATCTATGAAAATTGAAAAAGTTGTATACATGTCATTTTTATAATATGTCAATGTGTTTGTTATTAATTAATGAAAATTCCCCTTGAATCTTGGACTATTTTGCATGCTTAGACTATTCTATCTCTAGGTAGGAATCTTAATTCAGAATTTATTATCATTATCATCATCATGTGGTTTTCAAAGAGCTGTAAGGTTTATAAAGTACTTTACAAACAAGATCAGGGAACAGATTTTTGTCCTCTGTATACTTTTTTGATACAGCACTTATCACTATAATAAGGCTTAATAAATGCTTATTTTCTGACATCAATTAAACCTCAAAGATGCAGGCAACCAGTGAAATGAGGCTCCCTCACTCATAGAGAAGATCCATCAGATTCCTTGATAGTGAAAATGAGGATGCTTTAAAAAAAACCTCAGAGAAGCCCAGACTACATATTATTCTTAGTTTTTATCATTATTTTAATATCTTGACATTAATGAATCACTTCAGGTGACTCATCCTTTTATACTCTCTTGAAAATCTTCCCCTGATTTCTTTTTTGGGGAGACAGGTTTTTGGAAACAAATAAATGCCTTTTTCTCCTTTCTACTATTTTAAACTCCTAGATTTTATTGCAATAGTCCTTTTACAAAATGCTTTCAAAAGGTATGTCATTAAACAGCCATAATTGATAGTGAAGTAAAAGTACAATAAAGCAAGTCATTGTACAAAGAAACAGATTTTATGAATCATTGGCATTGTATATTTCTAACTCTGCATTTTTTCCTAAGGGCTCTCATTCACTAATGATTTAGGAAAAGGCAGAAATAGATCAGTAACCAGATACATCAATTGCTGTACTTCTTAAAAAATGAAATAGCCAATTTTTACCTCCCCAAAAAAGTTAAATAAAGTCTTAGTACAAACCTGAATTCAGCTAACAGCTTTGTTGGAAAAAAAAGCAAAGTTCAATCCAGGTAGAATAGAAAACATATCCTGTTCTCATACAAGTCTGATAAATGCCTGGTACGGACTAGATTCTTAGAATTGCCAACATTCTGTCCAAAGAACAACAGACTGGTCAATTATGCCATCTGGGGATAACGAGACATCATTCTTTGTGAGAAATAAGGGTTTATTTAATGAATAGAAAACCTGTCTATCCTAAGCAGGGAAAGTGCTTCAGTAACATTTCACACCATTAAAAATCATCCCCTTCTTACATTCTTTGTTCTCTGGTTCCCTTCTTATCAATTTCTGGTGTGTCCTTTTATGACACTTGTTATACCAGGGATAACATTCCCCTTCTCCCATCAAATGACCTCACTACATTCATTCCTCCTCTTCTATTTCCTTCTCCTAGTTAATACCCTTTCCTTCCCTTAAAATTCACTTCCTAAAAATAAAGGTTATAATTAGATATCCAAAAACATTTATCTAGATTATTTCTGATCCTAACACCAAATGCTAGCTTCACCTTTTGATTTGTTTACTGTGGTGCTTTTATTCCAATTTTCTACCTAATTATCACTAAAAATAGTTATAATGATGGCTAGCTTCCACATATTGCTTTGAGATTTGGAAAGTACTTTACATATATTATCTCAATCTATACAACAACCATATCTTCATGGAGGAAGGTGCTATTTTTATTGTGATTTTATAGATGAGCAAACTGAGGTACAGTGAAGTCAAGTGACCAGAATCACATAGCTTGTACCTGAGAAAGAATTTGAACTCAGATCTTCATGGTTCCAAGTTCAGCACTCTATGTACTGCACCATATAACTGCCTTTGAAAACAAACAATAAGAACAAATTATTTATTTACAAATTCTATTCAATCCCCTCAACACTTCATCTGCCCATTCCACAATTGCTACTATTGGACTTTTATTGTCCAGCAGAAACTGAGAGTACTGATACTTTCTTATATCTAATCCATTCATACTTCCCCCCAAAAAAATTCCACCTGAAAATCTTCAGGAAACTGGAATCAGAAGGAAATATCTGGGAAAGATAAAGAAAATTTTAAGAAAAAGATATTTTGGCCTCATCTTCAAACACAGCTTTTTAGCTATTATATATATATATACATATATATGCATATATATTAAAAATAAAAACTTGGGAACGGCTTAGTCCAATAAATTTTCAGGTTATAGTTATTTAAATTACAAATAAAATTCATTTAAATTATAATTAAATGTTTCCTTTCTATCCTACTTGTATTATCTGATGATCAAAATGTTGATGAAATATTTTATGAAGAAATTTAAGGTTAGAACGTATATATTTCTCTGTGTTTGTTTACTTAAACCTCATTATGAAACAGTATGAAGTATCCATATGGTACTATACCCAGATCTGTAATACACAAGCAAATCAGACAAGTTCCCTGCCATATGGGAGCTTATAGTTTATAATTTTTAACTACATAATTAGTAAAAATTATTGTATACTACCTCTCCCTAATGTCCGGATACTGCACTGATAAAAATCTTTTCACATTTAGACAGCTTACTTCCCAAATGTGCGGCTTGCTATCTCTGCCTCAGTGCAACCACTCACCACTCAGGGGCTTAGTGCTCCCCAGACACCCATCTCTCTTCTATCTATAACTACTACTATATGAGAGCCATGCCTTCTTCCTTGTTAGAAAAAAGAATCTCACTTTCCTAGCCTTCACTTAACATCTGCTCAAACTAGAGTCAGATAAAAATACGCATTATGTGATTAGCACTGATGTTACGGACTACTTGATGATCCTAACAGGAAAAATACTCTGTTTAAAAGCAAGATGCAAACCTTATTTGAGAAATTTAGGAAGTATCTTGGAGGTAAGACTAACTGTATTATACCAGGAAGAAAAAAGAGGGGAGAAGATGAGAAAGGGAAGGAGAAAGTATCTATGCATGCAGATCTGAGTTTGATAAGGATACAAAAGAAGTATGAAATATGGTCCCTACTTTTAAGGCTCTTTAGAGATAAGCCAAAAACCATTGGCTAACGCTAGGAAAGAGTTGATAAATTTCTCTATGTCAAGATGTGTGAGAGAAGAAACAGATATTGGGAAGGGATACATTTCACTAGGTATCAGCTACATGAAGTCAGAAGATATATTTTTTACTTAAATATTGTATAATTGTAATATATGAACATAAGATGCTCTTTTGCATGGGTCTTTAGGTCAATGGTTTACTCTGTTGAATTGCATCTTTGTTTCAGTTTTTGTTTTTAGTAGCAAATGATAAACACAATGGTATCTTATATTTTCTGCATCCTTCCATTAATTGTGTGATTGTGTAATATGTGATTTTTTATCAAATATTACACACAAAATTCCATCTTTTCCTAATTTTTTGTCACAAATGCCTTTAATGTATGATTAAATGATACTTAGAATATTTTTTATAAAAATAGGAACATATATAAGTTTGCAGTTGTTCATGATGTGTTGAAGATTTGCTTGTTTTTGTAAAAATAGTAGAGATTTTTTTCCCCACATCTGTGATACCCTTCTCCCTCTCACACGTTTCAAAATAATGCCTTGAAACCCGCAAAATTATCTCTTTCACCATGGACTTTCTCTACAAATACATAGTTCAATCCAGGTATTTTTAACATTATTTTTTGTCAGTCCCATTTGTAACACTTCAAGAATGCTGAGTATTGATTATTCTTAACAAGTAATTATTTGAATTGATTTGAAAAAGTGGAATAAAAGGCAGTGAATTCACTAAGAAAACAATAATGGATTAGAACCACAACAAACCACTATTATTTAAACAGTTATTTAAACTGTTTACAGGAGCAGGAGGAAGGAGAAAGCAATAGAATGGTCAAAGACTGGGTGGGTGGCTGGGTAGGAATGGGTATATTATGGCAAGGAGAGAATTTTACTTTGTTAGAACAACTATAATTTGAGACAAAGTAGATTACTCAAAGTTGCAGAGTTAATTAGCTTTGCAACTGATACCCAAAATCAGGGATCTTGAGTTCTAGGGCAGTGTGGTTTCATGTTTTTGACATCACACTAGAAGTGTTAAACACACAGCTCACAGTCTACTTGCAGCCCACAACAATCTTGAGTGCTGCCAAAACTAGATGGAGTTGTAGGAAATATTTAACAAAATATATTAAACTACAATAAAACACAGAATTACATTTTAAAATTGCAAATATGCAATGTAGAGGGATCCTTATGCACTAATTAGTAGGCTCTGTTTCTATCTGATTTTGACACCACTGCACTACAACATGTGGTTGGCTTAAGTTTAGAGGGTTTTACTTTTAATGGTAGTGGAAATACAAGGCTGGTTCTCCAGATTATGGATGATAAGGCAAATCAAAATTCATCAAAAAGCATTTATAATATATTTAATATGTACCAGGCAGCACTGTGTTAGGTATTGTGGATATAAATGGAATGAAGTAATCTTTATTTGCAATGAGATTATATTCTAACAGGGGAGACAAGAAGGTGAGAGAGAGAGAGAGAGAGAAACAGACAGACAGACAGACAAAGACAAAGACACACACAAACAGAGGCAGAGGAATGGATGAAAGGACAGAGGTGGAAAGTAAATACAAAAGAACACATAAAGTAATTAATTATAACAGTTTGGGAAAGTGAGCATTACTATTCTGGGCTGTTGGGAAAAGTTTCATGTGGAATATGGTGTCTGAGTTGCACCATGAAAGAAGAGGGTAATTCTACGAGGCAAAGTTTAAGAAGGAATGCATGGACGATAGCTAGTGTTAATGGGGAATAAGAAGTGAGATTATGTGTGACTTGATGTTCCGTCAGTGGACCACCAATGAAAGTTTGAAGAAAGGCAATGACAAGATAACACATGTTTTAAAAGAATTAATATAAGAATGTTCTACAAGATTGCTAGATGGGAGAAAAGCATGGCAAAAGAACAATGCATAGAATTTTTCAATAATATAAACTAAGATGTTGAAGACGTGGCTGGGATAGGAGCAATGGGAACAGGAAGAGAATAGGTACAGAGATTGCCAAGGATGAATGAACAGGACTTGGCATATGAGTATAGACAGAAAGGCATGAGACAGAGATGACTTCAAAAAACTGTTATTTATCTCTGATTTTTTAAATGAATTACTTTTACTCTGGGACTCAAATTTCAAATCTACAAAGAGATTGGACTAGGATACTCTCTAAGGTTCCATCTTTCTCTAGATCTAGTATTCTTACATCTCAATTAATTGGTAGTAGAATGATAGTATTATTGTCCTACAAAATTATGTGGAGGGGGAAATGTCATATTTCCTTGTTCCTTCATCATTCCCATTTTATCTCCATGTAGTCACCAAATATTTAGGCAGAGAAAACCAAAAAATGTACAATACTTGTTGACCCCTCAGATAAGTCATATTAACAAATTAAAGGTACAGTAACTGTAACATTATTACAAATTTCAAAAGGTGAATAGGAAAAAGGCTAAAAGCTATAGCCTAATAAATGTGATTTTTAATATTCATGAGAACTCTAGAACACAGTTTTAGAGAAAAGACTGGGAAATTTCCTTTTAAATATAAATTGGACTAGCTAACTACTGATGATCATTCCCAAATTTGTGATTGTTACCTAGTTAAAATTATACTACACTTAATTTCTGAGTTGTAGGAAAATGGGTAGAAATTTTTTTTTCAAATAGCATGCTTTAATTTATGGAAATTTTGTATAAGATATTTTAATAATTCATTATGAGAGCAGATAATTATATAGTAGAAGCAACAGTGTAAGAGGAGAGAGAACTAAATGCAAGCTGTGCGTGCCACCTATATGGTCTTGGGTAAGTCATTTATTCTCTCTGGGCCTTAGCTTCCCCTTGCTAAAAGATTAGTCAAGCTGATGGCTATTTTTTCCTTTGAGCTATACATCCTATGTTCTAGGATGTCATTATGATATCATTTATAAAAAGTCGCCTGAGGGGCTTTGGTGTGTGTGGCCAGTTTAGAGGTTGGATCCAGTCTATTCTTTCTGGTACATTACATGTATCTATTACATATTACTAGTAACTATGAAAACCTGTGATAACACTGGCTATTATGGGTCATGATTTGAAGAATCCAAAAGCTCTCTTATTTCTAATATGGGTGATAATAACTCCAAATAATATTTTTAAAATCTTGTAAGACCAGAGATTATAAGAAGAAGGAATTTTAAAATAATCCTTCACTTTTGATAAAATACTCTATAAACTGTAGGCAGTAACTTAATTATTGAGCATTGAACTGTCAAAATAAATTACAAAAGCTAACAGCTAAAGTATACCTCAGAAATCATCTTGTCCAACGCATACCTGAAAAAGAAACTTTTACATTTCTGAGAAGTGGTCAAGTGATTGTATAGCATTTATTAAACAACTTCTACTCTTGTTTAGATCCATTTCCTGTGAAGTTTTTTCTTCCTCCTATCCCCATGTCAAGCTTAATTCTGCAATTCAACAAATAGCCTATATTTTCATAGTTTTGCCTTCTGGGGCCAAGTAAAAGAAGTCTAACCCTCTTTTTTTGGAGAGATGCCTTCAAATACCTGAAGTTATCTATCATTACCCTTTCCCTCTTTTAAGCTGACATTTAGGTAATTCTTTAAGTTTGCAAAGTAGTATGTATATTTTCTCTCTTTTGATCCCTTTCCATCTATAATGAATCCTTTCTCACAGGTTAAATATATCTATTTACTTCAGCCAGGCCTCATATGAAAAGGTATCAAAGTCTTTAACTTATCAGTCACTGCTCTCTGAATATTCTCCAGCTTGGAGAATATTTTTTATATTTTATATAAATATATAAATATATTTTATATATTTTATATAAATATATTTTATATAATATATTTCATATATTTTATAAATATATTATAATATATTTTATATAATATATTTTATATTTTTATATATATTTTATATAAATATATTTTATATAAATGCAAGTGATTAGAACCACTAGAATTAAGATCCATGTTTCAGTGTGTTCTGACAGGAGTACAGTACAGCAATACTATGCTCTCCCTAGCCCTTTACATTGTGCCTCTCAAGTAACCTTGGGTGGCATTATCTTTTATTGGGTACCAAATCACACAATAGATACCTATTGGGCTTGGAATCTATTAAGAATCCCAGATTTTTTTTCTGGACTAATTTTTGTCTAGCCACACCTTCTCCAACTTGTAAATATAAAGTTTTGTTTTGTTTTAAGTTGTAATCACGGATTCTTGGATGTAAAAAGGATACTTTAGGGATCATCTAGTCTACTCCATAACTGAAAAAATCCTAATAATAACTCCCCTAGCAAGTGATCATTCAGCTTCTAACTGAAGACCTCCAGTGTGTAGAAATTTACTCTCTCCTGAGGCAGCATATTCCTCCACATTCCAGGAAGTTCTTCACAGCAAATACTAATTTTCCTTTCCATAATTTTTATCTGTGCTATGTTATATTAGTCACAAATTAACTATATTCATGATACTTGACAGTGAGGTACCTATTTGTTTTTTATTTTGAAACATGGCAGCTTTGTGGCAAAGAGTTAAAAAGTATAATTTTCCAACACACAATAACATTTTTTTTATGAGAAACACTGTCATAATAGATAGCTTCATCTGTCATAAAAGAAAGCTTCATCTGGAAGACCACAGTTCAATTTCCACTTCTTACACAAAATGGTGGCATGTCTCCCTGGAAAATTATATCGATATCGATATAGATAGATATAGATAGATAAATATAGATATATATGTATATGCATATGTGTATGCATGTATATGCATGTATATGTATATGTGTAAGTATATGTGTGTATGCCTCTGTATATGTGTGTATATGTATGTATATATACATACAATGTATCTGTTTCTGTATGTATATATGAATATACATATATGTATATGTGTGTGTATCTGTGTGTGTGTTTGTGTGTATGCTGCACCTGTCCTTAGTTCTTTTCTAAACGGCAAGCAGCTTTTGAGGGGCCAAAAATCTTCTCTGATTACATTCCTCAATGGAGAAAAATACAAGCAGAGAAATGAAGACCAGCTGAGAGGGCTTCCAATTGTCTGACTATGACTATAAGTAGAACATCACACATCAATAGGCAGATCCAACTGTCTGATAATTCCACACATACATGGTTACCAGCAACAGAAGCACCAACATCTGGACTCTTTTATAGCTACCCAGAGTACCCAGAAGGCAGATAAACCTTCTTCCAAAGTTGAACCTCATCCTCAGAGTATATACACACTTTTCAGAGTCAGAGGGCACAGCCCTGATGACCCAGAGCCTCATTAGAAAGAAAAAGTGTGGGCCTTCCTACAAAACAAGCCTCCCCTAATCAAGTTTCCCTTAATAGGCTTCACCTGAGACCTAATAATGGGCAGAGGAGATCTTTAACTCTTTCCCCCACCCGCCTTATATTAACATTACAATATATTATCTCTTAACAATCATATGAGCTATGTATTACAGGCCTTATTTTTGCCTATGGTGAGGGAACTGAAGTTCAGAGAGATGATTTTGGTGCTCACACTTAGAAAGTGGCTGAAGCAGGATTTCAACTCAGGTCTACTTGGCTGAATTCAACTTTATCCCCTAAAATACATGATTTCCTCATGTAAGATCATTCTTATTGAATGCTAAAGTAACTTTATAAATCATAATAGTTTCAAAGATGTTTCATTTTAGAAGACTTCTGAAATATCTAACTGCTTTCATTTCCCAATTGATAAATGGTAACAGTACATAAATAGGCAGTTTCAGAGAAAGAAATCTCATCTATCAATAGTGATACAAAAGGCTCTAAATGACTAGTAATTTGAAAAATTCAAATGAAAAGACCTCTGAGTTATCACCTAATATTCATTAGATTAGAAAAGTTGACATAAAGAGAGAATGGCAATGTTGGATCAACTGTGGGAAAAGTTACATTAATGTATTGTCAATGGAACTGTCCAGACATTGTAAATCAACTGTTGGTTTACCATTCTAAACTTTCTGAAAAGCAATTTGGAACTATGCCACAAAAGCATAAACTGTGCATGGTCTTTAACCTAGTATTTCTGCTACTTGGTCTGTATTCCAAAAGGATCAAAGAAAGAAAAAGAACCATATCTACAAAAATATTTATAACAGTTGGTTTTGTGGTGACAAAGATTTGCAACATGATTATGTACTAAGGAACTGGGGAATGTCTGGACCAGTTAAAGTACATGAATGTGATGAAATGGTATTGTGTTGTAAGAAATAATGAAAGGGGAAGGTTTCATAAAATCCTGGGAAAACTAAAATGAATTGAGGCAAAATGAAATCAGAAGAACCTGGAGGACCACTGATTCTATGAGAAAAAATCTTGTAAAGACAAACAAATTTTGAAAGACTTAGGAACTCTTATCAACACAATGATCAACCATAAGTCTAGAAGAATAATGATAAAACATGCTACACAACTCTAGATAAAAATGACAGACTTATAATGTAGACAGATAGGTAGATAAGAGAGAGTAATAGGTTAAAGACATACAAATATAGATTTACATACTGTTCTAAATCCATAAATATCTATAGATCTATATATGTATATATGTAAATATATTTGTATATATGTAAATATATTTGTGTACATATGCATATATGTGGAAATTTGCTTGCTTGTCTATAAATACTTGTATTTTTTTTCTTTTTCGATGGGAGCAGGGGTGGGAGGGACAGAATACAAGCCTGAAAAATAAAGATAAAAAAAAACTGATGTCAAAGGAAAAAAATCAACTAAATTTTAAATTGATTTCACTCTTCATTTACTTTATTCCTTTGTGACTATATTTAAGACCCACTGACAACTTTCCACTTACATTTTTCTATATTCATATTTATCATTTGTCAATGATTGGGAAAAATTGGAATTACTGATATGATTCCTGGCATGCTAACAGTTGCAGTATGATTGCTACATAATAAATCCCATTGTTTCAACCTCTTTCACATTGTAAATTTTGTATTTCCTGCTAAGCTACCCCAGATCTAAATAACTTTTTATTAGAATTTACCTTAGTGGATTCCTTCCAACTCATAGTAACTGGTGAAAGAGAGAGAGAAAGGCATCTGATTTGTTTTTCTGTTTTCCTTGCTTTGCTGTCTATCGCAGCAATTTTTGCAACTATAATAAAGGATTCTACATAATGTATATGTCCCAGACAATTAACTCCATTAGCCAAGCAAGATAATACACAGTTATCTCATGAACTGTAAATTAAAAGGTGACAAAAAGGAGGCTATTTGGAGAGATAAACAAGAACTCGTTGATATTTCAAGGCAGCTAAGGTCTGTCAATTTACTAGAATTAGTGTCTTCTGCAGGAATTCTCAGAACCCAGAACTAGTCACATTTGTCTGTAAATCAGTGTGATTAAATTCATTTAGCAGCTAATTGAGAGTTTCTACAAAGAAAAGAAAGTTAAGGAAACGCTGAGTTAGAAACTTAATTTGCCACCTCCTTTCAGCACAGGCAGCATCACATAGACACACATTTTCTGAAGCAATGGAGACATTGTTATCAATACAACCAACATAATAGTGAACTAAGGAAGAACTGAGGAGCCTAGGGAAAATGAAACCCAATTGTTGAAAAGTCCCACTCAGTTCTGTTAGAAACTTCTGTCCCACGGTATATATGAGTATTGTGGAAAGGCACAAGCAGATTGCAATAGAGGATACCAATTCTTCTCCTATCCTATGAGTATCCTATCCTTTTTTTGTGTTGGTGGAAACTGGGAACTCAATCGGATTATTGCTATCATTCATCCTCTGTTCTTGAAGAGGACTGATCACATCACAAAAGTGATGCCTTGACTCGTGTATGACTTTAGATTTAATTGAGGCAGAGGTGCACAAAGTCAGGAATCTTACTGTCTTCTTGAGAGCCATCAAAATCCAACAGCAAGACAAAGGTCAAAAAACTGGCAATGGCCCAGGATTTAGTGGGTATCCTTGCCCTTTCTCAACCAGATAAACTTTTTTTGGTGATGACCAAAAAGCTTTTTGCTATTTTCATGCAAGATGATTAAAAAAAAAAAGTTGTACATCCCAAGAAAGTATTTCTAATACAACATGATTCAAAAAGCTTTGAGTAAATACTCTGTGATAGGAATGGTGCTAAGCCTCAGGGACACAAGACAAAATCAAAAACTGTCCCTGCCCTTAAGGACATAACATACTAATATGGAGACTGTTATACAACAGCATGAGTGCCTGAATGGAACACGATGCCCTTGAGAGGATGAAATGTCTAATAAGTATGGGATTGAAACACAGAGGTGTCTAGTACTGGTTTTGTGCAACTGGGAGTCACAGAATAAGTTCACTTTGGGAACGCTAAGTAGAGAGTATGTATAGTCGTGAGTATATAAGTGAGAGAATATAGACAGAAAATAGAAGATCACTCTAATAGAAATGTGGAAGGCAGAGATAATGAATTGACAAAGGGAAGTGAAGTGATTGAGCAAAGACTAGATAAAGGCTCATTACACTTTACCCTACTTTCACACTCATTTTCCCATTTCCAAATTATGTATCCAATAAAAAGGGCAAATTTAACTTTTCAACCCCCATTGTTAGACAGGATCTCCATTATTTGCGATAGATGAAATGCAGCAGCTACTCATGGGATCAGTCTCCCTGCTAAAAGGCATTGGAGATTTCATCTGCTCCAGTTCGTACTTGGGCCATTTCATCTTGTTTAGGCAATCAGGCTGATCCCTGTTCTCCAGGACTCACTATATTGGTGTCAGATTTAGGGCCAACAATTTATGAGCTTAGCATACTATGGTAGCTCACAAGTCTCTAGTTCAAGTGAGCCCCCATCTTCAATCCCCCAAGTCATATGTATTCTAGGCTTGTACATCACCCCCAGATGCATCTATATCTGAAGATGAATTAGAGAAGAATGTTATCACTGTTCAGGAGAAACTGCCTCTCATAATAGCATCCAGGGCAAGGGATTTGGGGCCTTTTTTGCTACTTAGAGGGGGTAAAATAGGTTGTAATACCAGAATTCCAAAGTTGATTCAACTGGCATCTACTGAAAAATTCCTGGTAGGCACTGACATATTAGTGTTGGTATTTACTATAAGATGTTCAGTGTCACATTGCTTAGCATCATGCCTGGCTTGTAGGTGTTCAATAACTGCTTATCAATAGATTTGACCTGTTGCCAGAGAATACGAATTGATTATATGAGGCAAGAAGAAAAATGGCAGTATCATAAAAATGTAATTTGATATGTTTTATTTATTCTGCAACAAAGTAGTTTCTACCCCTTCCAAATGCTATTTTAACTAAAATTATTACATGATTTGGATTAAATAGTGAGAGAGAGCAAGACAGAGAGAGAAAGAGAAAGAATGAGGCAGAGAGAAAATGAGGGAAAGAGAGAATGAGAGAGAGAGAGAGAGAGAGAGAGATACTTGCATGAGAATGAAAAAGCTTAAGACCTTACCAAATATAAAACCCAAACTATGATGCAGATTCATATATCTCTGGAAGGTATAATTTCAACTATCCAATCTTGCAGCTGTAGTAATACATCCCCTTCCTAAGATTTTCTAATGAAATTATGACAAATTTGAAATACTGCACACACTAAGAAAGGCAAACTTGTGAATTAGCAACAAGGATGGTTGGACTACAGAGCATATCTAATTTGGGAGAAATAGAACCTTTGGGTTATGAGAAAGTTTCACTTTACCCTAGGAAAACATCATATTGCATTTATTGAATTGAACAATTACAAATTATGGCATTTTTAGGTAACAACTTTTTCTTCAGTGCTTATTTTCATTACAATTTGGTTTAAAATATAGTTGTCCTGGGTGAAAAAGAACACCCATTAACAAGGGTGTTATATCGCATCATAGGTATACATTAATACATAGCTTCCATGTTAAACAATAATACCCATGTTTACTGCTGATCTTTGTTTATTGCTACACATCTGCTAATCACCCTTCGTAAGAGCGAGACAACTGCACTCTATTCTCAATTTGCATGCTTTTAATCCAACAAGAAATCTTGAACTGGGGTAGATACTTGTTCTGTCAATATCAAATTCATTCCGGAGCTTCTGCTTAATTTGGATATACAAATTTCTATGAATGCTGGGGCTAACTGCTTATCTTATAGTAGCTCCCAGACCAATGCTTGTGCTTTTGTTTTGCAAAAATAAGATGCCCATAGCAACTCCAAATTACTTAGAGGAAATTTACTGCCCTTGCAAATGTAGTACAAGTCCATCTCTTACTATGGTATATTCTCCCAGAATATACTATGGCATATTCTTTCACACAGTGAAAAACTAGTGATAAGTCAAAACAAATTAAGTTACTAAAACTTCATTAGCCTTCTGCCAATAACAATGATTTGGGCAGAACACCCATTAGGGTAAATGACTCTTTAGGTAACATCCTAACATGCTCTGCTGGTGGAAATTCATCTAAGATTTATTTTCTACTCATTGAAAAAATGTTACCAAGCTAAAAGACTGACAAGGTTTTTCCATAAAAACAATGAGGATAGACAGCCCATGCATTTAATGTAAGAAGAGCTCCCCACAAGTTCTGGATCACTGCAGGGTGTGCAGAAACACAGTGGAAGAGATTTCCGTTCCAGAGAGCCCTAGAGAGTGGTCCGCAGGGTCCGTCCCGCCCCGGAAAGAGGACCCCACCCCAGCGCTGCCCTGGCCACGGCCCCAGAGAAGCTGATCTCTGGGGTTCAGGGACGGAAGCTCTGGCGGCCAGGAAGGTCACTCCACCCACAGAAGCTACAGGTCAGTGAGAGAGACGGCTAGGCTGGCCGAGAGGGGAGCGGGGTGTCTCCGTGGCTCTGGCCCCCTCGGGAGGAAGCAGCGGAGGCAGAAGCAGGGGCGGGAAGTGGCGGAGGCAGAGGCAGCAGCAGCAGCCCCAAGACTTCCCGAGCAGGCAGGATCTTCATTACTGAAAGTCTCTGCATAAACCCACTGAAGGAGCTGAGCCTGGGAAAGGGCCCTGCCCCACCCACTCCATTACTGAAGATCTCTGCATAAAGCCCCTGAGGGAACTGAGACTGGGAGGTGGCCCTGCCCCCACCCCAGCACCAGAACTAAAGCTCATATTGAATAGCAGCCGCACCTGCCACAGAAAGCCCATTTGAAGCTCAGACCCCAAGCACTAGCTGGGCGGATCTAGGCGGGGGTGGACAGGAATCTCAGAAGTCAAGTAACTGGCTGGGAAAATGCCTAGAAAAGGGAAGGAAAATAAGACTATAGAGAGTTTTTTTGAACAGATGCAAATGATCCCGACTTTTGGATCTGATGACGAGGACATATTCTTGCCATCAGGGAAAGACGTGGAGGGCGGGGCCTCGGTACCCCAGACATCCCAGGGGGATGTCCGGTGGGTTCAGGCCTTGGAAGAGCTCAAAAAGGATTTTGAAAAGCAAGTTAGACAGGTTGAGGAAAAACTGGGAAGAGAAATGAGAGAGATGCAAGAAAAGTATGAAAAACGTGTCAATACCTTGGTAAAGGAGACCCAAAAAAATGCTGAAGAAAATAACACCTTGAAAAATAGGCTCACTCAATTGGCAAAAGAGGTTCAAAAAGCCAATGAGGAGAACAATGTTTTCAAAAGCAGAATTAGCCAAATGGAAAAAGAGGTTCAAAAGCTCACTGAATTTAATAGTTCTCTCAAAATTAGAATGGAACAGATGGAGTCTAATGACTTTCTGAGAAAACAAGAAATCACCAAACAAAACCAAAAGAATGAAAAAATGGAAGAGAATGTGAAATATCTCATGGAAAAAACAACTGACCTGGAAAATAGATCCAGGAGAGACAATTTAAAAATTATGGGACTACCTGAAAGTCATGATCAAAAAAAGAACCTAGACATCATCTTCCATGAAATTATTGAGGAAAACTGCCCTGACATTCTAGAACCAGAGGGCAAAATAAGTATTGAAAGAATCCATCGATCACCACCTGAAAGAGATCCAAAAAGAGAAACTCCTAGGAACATTGTGGCCAAATTCCAGAATTCCCAGGTCAAGGAGAAAATCTTGCAAGCAGCTAGAAAGAAACAATTCCAGTACTGTGGAAATACAATCAGGATAACTCAAGATCTAGCAGCTTCTACAGTAAGGGATCGAAGGGCCTGGAATAGGATATTCCAGAAGTCAAAGGAACTAGGACTCAAACCAAGAATCACCTACCCAGCTAAACTGAGTATAATACTTCAGGGGAAAATATGGTCTTTCAATGAAACAGAGGACTTTCAAGCATTCTTGATGAAAAGACCAGAGCTGAAAAGAAAATTTGACTTTCAAACACTAGAATGAGAAGAAGCATGTAAAAGTAAACAGCAAAGAGAAGTCATAAGGGACTTATCAAAAGTGAACTGTTTACATTCCTACATGGAAAGACAATATTTGTAACTCTTAAAACTTTTCAGTATCTGGGTAGTTCGTGGGATCACACACACATGTACACATGTGCACGCACACACACATATACACATGCACGCACATACAGAGACAGAGAGCACAGAGTGAATTGAATAGGATGGGACCATATCTTAAAAGAAATTAAGGTAAATGGTGAGAGAGAAAGGTAGGGGGAGGAAAGAGGGTGAAATGGAATGGGGTAAATTATATGTCATTTAAGAGGCAAGCAGGAGACCTTTTAGTGGAGGGCAAAAGAGGAGAGCTGAGAAGAAAAATAAAATTACCCTCATCACATTTGACTAAAGGAAAGAATAAAATGCACACTCATTTTGGAATGAAAACCTATCTTACAGTACAGGAAAGTGGGGGAGAAAGAGATAAGCAAGGGGGGGTGATGGAAGGGAGGGCAATGGGAGAAGGGAGCAATTTGAAGTCAACACTCAGGGAGGGACAGGATCAAAAGACAGAATAGAAACAATGTGGGGCAGGATAGGATGGAGGGTAATTCAGTTAGTCTTACACAACATGACTATTATCGAAGTCATTTGCAAAACTACACAGACAGGGCCTATATTGAATTGCCTGCCTTCCCAAAGGGAATGGGTGGGGAGGGAGGGATGGGGAGAATTTGGAACTCATAGTTTTAGGAACAACTGTTAGTATTGTTGTTGCTACTAGGAAATAAGACATACAGTTAATGAGGAATAGAAAGTCATCTGGCCCTACAGGAGAAAAGAGAAGATGGGGACAAGAGAAGGGAAGGATGACAGAAGAGAGGGCAGATTGGAGATAGAGAAAATTAGATTGCTAGGTGTATTGGGGTGGGGGGGAGGGGATAAAAAGGGGAGAAAAAATTAGAACCCAAAATTTTGTGAAAATGAATGTAAAAAGTTAAATAAATAAAAATAAAAATTTTAAAAAAAACAATGAGGATATGGCTGGAAAAGACTCATTTGCAGAAAATAACAAGAGTCCAGCTGATGGCTGCTACAATTCCACAACTCAGAGCCAGTGTAGTTCCAACAACTGAAAAATTATCTCATGAGGAAAATATGTGCACTTGGCCCATGAGTCAAACTCAGGTTTCTTACATGTGCAGATCAGCTCTTCAAATGAATATGCACTCAGTAAAGATGCTTTAGGACCTGAGCTTTTCACCAAAAAATGACAGTGAATGAAGGCACTGGGGGAAAAAGAAGACTAATTGGAATGACAGGCTCTGCATTAATTCAGAGAAACACTACATGTGTATTTGTGCCTGTATTCCTTTAGCTATCAGCATAGTTTTCTCCTTCCATGATAAATATGATTCAAACTACAGGAAATTGCTATTCCATTTTCTTTTTCATCTGGAAAAGTTGGTTTTCCACCTAATTATCCATATGCATCAAGGATATTTAGGCCAAAATTAAAGTTATGAGGCAGAAGTACTGAGATAAGCATGGGCCTTAGAGACTTTTTACCTGTTCCATAAAGTTCTAGACTACCAAATAGACTCCTCAGGCAACTTGAGCCAATGTCAAATGCCCAGCGCTTAGGATTTCCACTCAGTTTTGAGGTCCTAGTGAGGTCTTGGACAAGAATAGTCCAACCTTCATTTTCTTTTCCATTTCATTTCCATTTCCTTTCCAACAAAAAGGAAGTAAAACAAATTTCATCAATGTTGGACAACACAGGACAACTTACAGAAATATCTGATCACACTTCCACCAAATAACAGAAAGTACTACCCCATTGCCACAGCAAATGTTCAATTTTTTCCTAAGATTTGCTATTTGCACCACTACATACCTATTTCTCTTTTTCCTTTGAGAAACTCCTCCTTAGAATTATATTGCTTTAGGAATGATGAAACAGATACCTTTAAAGTAATTTAAGGATTCTCCAAAGACAATCTTATTCTATGTTGCTTTCAGGGGACAGAAACAAAAAATTGGATTAAAAATTACAAAGACACAAATTTTCCAGTGTTTTCAGTGTTACTGGAAAGAGGAATGTTGAAAAGATCTCCACACCTCTTCTAGTCCTAATGTCCTATAATTTATCTCTCAGGTTTAAGTATTTGAATTGCCATCAATGTTGTGCTTACCATTTATCATCCCATCCCCAAATGATGGGCAGAAATAGTCGTATAGAGAGTATGAAAATGAACTATACTATGAGTATCTAATATACAAAGCATTTTTGACATTTTCTCTCAAACTCCCCAATTTTTTGAACCCTATATTATGTAACATGATCATAAAAACAACCAAAAAAAATATATATATATATATATATATATATATATATATATATATATATATATATATATATATATATATATATATATATGTTTCTCTGGATCTTTACCTGCTCTTTTCACAATGTTAAGTTGCTAGTAACTAGAATACAACTAGACACTTAATTTATAAAATCATTTTACCTTTGGCAGAAATAGGTTTTGGCTCTCATATTTCTACCTATCCTAAAAAAGTCTCCAGATTCTCTATGTTGGTAATACTTATGCTATTCATTACACCAGTCTAGGTGTTTCAAAAACCACCAACTGATTATTTGAAGGTCTCTTCATGGTGAGCCTAGAATTGAATATAGTATGTATGATGTGATCTGTCCCACACAGAGTTGTGTGCCTGAACTATTCTTTGAATTAAAGTTATGAAGTGGCCCTTCATTTACTTTTTTAAGAATCAAAGGGAGGAAAAGCAGGCTTTGTTTCAATTCAAAACCTTTTTCATGATTTCTTTGACAGCCAGACAAATCAGACATCAGAATTTTATTACTATTGGTCAAAAGCCAATATAGAAAGTTATCATTGAAACATTGCCACTCTCCTTAGAGAACATTTCCTTACAATGTTTGCAGTTCAACATCAACATTAACACAGTGTAAAAAAACATGATTTATTTAGGTTTTGTTTTAAACATTTTCCAAAAGCCATGTCTACCTTTTACAATTTTCAGACATCTGATAAAATATTCATGTCTTATAGAAATAATAATAGGTTTTTCAACTAAGATTTTATCATAGAATACTTATACTTTGTTTTCATTGTAAATAGATTCAGTAAATAAACTTTTCAACTTATTTAATTATGAGTGGGCTATAAAGGAAAATATTGAGCAAATACTTTAAACAAAGCAACCTACATCAGTAAAAGTGAAAGGTGCTCCACAGTGCATGAAGCAAACATGATTTCTTTGCCTTTGCTTCTTTGTTAAAGGAAAACTAGAAGATTGCAAAAAGGAAAAGCAAACAAATAACAAGTTATAATTAGCTTCCATAGTTAAAAATAAAGGAAAGCTTGTATAAAATGACTATAAAAATTAGAACACACAGATAGAATAAACACAAAGAAGGTCAAGATACTGACAATAGAAAATTATGATGAAATTTTAAAATATGGCCCTTAACAGAGTCAGAATGCTGTTCATTTCCATTGGCAACTTTTTATAACTGCTACCATGTGCCTAAAGACAGCTGGACAAAGAGATGTAGGGGGCTAATAGAATGAATAAGATTTAATCTTCTTCTGCTACCATATATATATATATATATATATATATGTGTGTGTGTGTGTGTGTGTGTGTGTATATATATATGTGTGTGTGTGTGTATATATATATGTGTGTGTGTGTGTGTATATATATATGTGTGTGTGTGTATATATATATATATATATATGTGAGTAATGACAAGATGGTCATATTTTTGAGTCAGCATTTCTTTTATCACGATGGGAGGAAGCAAAGGAAGGCAGGTCTACCCAGGTTGTATACTTATTATATGTTTCCATATAAAATTTCTACATGCAAATTACAAATGTGTAGTTAGGGTGGAAAATTTCTCCTAACGTTGTCAGGAATCTTGGCCATCTCAACGGTAGAGATTACTTGTAAAATAACCCATTGCTCTGACTGAAAACTTTCATCATAATAATGATGCTTGAATTTGTAAATCATTTTATTCTTGAAAAAAATGTTATTTCTCATTGTTGCTATTTTGTCATTTTTTCTCAGCAAGTTGGTAAGGTAGCTTGTGTCCATTTCATAGACAGGAAAACTGAGGTTTAGAGAGATTGTGATTCATCCAAGGAGACACAGTTTTTATGGGGGTGAGGGAAGGTTATTATTAGTCTGAAACCCAACCTTCTTTTGATCTCTTAAAATAAATGATACAATTACTACAGTCAGTAAATAATTTCTTGGGTTTTAGTAATCTGCTTCATTTTTGCTTCTTTTAATTAATTCTTTCTCCATCACTTTTCAAACACTGGACACACATTGTAGGAAGAATCACTATTGTTTAATTCTAAAAGGTGCTCTCTTTCCAGTGATATCTTGTAGCCAAGAATTACTACACATTTTACGCTTCCTTTGAGTCTTGTATTTGAAAATCAGATTTTTCTATTGTGCTCTAGTCTTTTTATCAAGAATACACGAAAGTTTTCAATTTCATTGAAAATGTATTTTTCCCTTGAAGGAATATACTCAGTTTTTCTGGGTAGGTAATTCTTGATTTTAATCCTAGCTCCTTTGCCTTCTGGAATATCATATTCCAAGGCCTCTAATCCTTTAGTGTAGGACCTATTAAATATTGTGTTATCCTGAATATGGCTACACCATACTTGAATTGTTCCTTTCTGGCTGCTTGCAATATTTTCTCCTTGACCTGGGAGCTCCAGGATTTGGCTATAATATTCCTGGAAGTTTTCATTTGAGGATCTCTTTCAGGAGGTGACTGGGTAGATTCTTTCAATTTTTATTTTACCCTCTGGTTCTAAAATATCAGGGCATTTCTTGAAAGATAATGTTTAGGTTCTTTTTTGATCATGGGTTTCAGGTAGTCCAATTGTTTTTGTTGGTTCATAATTTTTACTTAAATATTTAATTTATTTATCTCCAGTTTTCAACATTCATTTCCATAAGTTTTAAATTTTCTCCCCATCCTTCTCCCTTCCCTCCACAAGATGGCATGCAATCTTATATGACCTGTACACATACATTCCAATTAAACACATTTTTACACTAGTCATGTTGCATGGAAGAATGATAACAAATGCAAGAAACCATGAGAAAGAAAACAAAAAAAGAGAAAAAGAGTCTCCACTCTGCAATTCACTCCGCATAGTTGTTTCTCTGGATGTGGATGGTATTTTCCATCATGAGTCCTTAGGAAAAGGTTTAGTGTCCTTGAATTGCTGAGAAGGCTAAGTCTATCATGTTCTACTGGTTCTACTCACTTCACTCAGCATCACTTCATAAAAGTCTTTCCAGGTTTTCCTGAAGTCCAGCTACTTCGCATTTCTAACAGCACAACAGCATTCCATTACATTCATATACCACAACTTGTTTAGTCATTCCCCAATTGATGGATATTTCCTAGATTTCCAATTCTTGAACACTGCAAAAAGAGTTGTTATAAATATTTTTATATATATGGGTCCTTTTCAACATATTTTTTTAACTATCTCTCCCGGAACTATTTTCCAGGTCAGCTGTTTTATTCAATGAGATACTGAACTTTTATCTTTCTTTTCTCATTCTTTTGGTTTTGTTGTTTCTTGACTTATCATTAAATCATTAGTTTCCTTTTTTGGTGCTACATTTTAGGGAGTTTTTCTTTTCTTCATTTATTTTTTTGTACCTTTTTTATCATTTGGCCCAGTGTGTTCTTTCTGGGTTTTTTTGTGCTATTTTCTTCAGTATTTCTTTGTCTCATTTACCAAGCTATTGATGCTTTTTCCCCCATGATTTTCTTACATCACTCTCTTTTCTCTTCTCAATTTTTCCTCTATCTCTCTTACTTTACCTCTAAAATACTTTTTGAGTTCTTCTATGACCTGAGATGAATTCATTTTCTTTCTTGGAGGCTATGGATATAGGAGCTCTGACTTTGCTATCTTCTTCAGAGTATGTGTTTTGATATTCCTTGTCACTATAAAAACTTTCTATGGTCGGATCTTTTTTTTTTCTGTTGATTGCTCATTTTCCTATCCTATATCCTGACTTTAACTCTTTGCTAAAGGGGGAGTCTGTTCCTAGAGTGGAGGACACACTGTCTCAAGCTTCAGGGGTTTTGTGCCACTGTTTTCAGAGATACTTCTAAAGATTGGTAAGTTTTCTCTCCTTCAAAAGCAGTGTCTTTAAAAAGGGGAAAGAACACACATATAAAAATACTTAAAACAGCTCCTTTTGTGATGGCAAAGAATTGGATGTTGAGGGGATGCTTATGGACTGACTGAACAAGTTATGGTATATGAATGTAATGGAATACTATGCTATAAGGAATTATAAGCAGGCAGATTTCATAAAAACCTATGCTAATAATGAACTGATGCTGAGTAAAGTGAGCAGAACCAGGAGAACAATGCACACAATAACATCAACACAATGATCAACTATGATAGACTTAGCTCTTCTTAGCAATGAAATGATCCGAAATAATTTCAAAAGTTTCACGATGGAAAATTCAATTCTCATTGGATGGGGGGAGCTATTGAATACAAATGAAATCATATTAATTTCATTTTTTTTTTCTTTCTTATGGATTTTTCCTTTTGTTCTTGTTCTTCTTTCACAACATGACTAATGGGGAAATATATTTAATATAATTCTACATGCATAAACTATATCAGATTGCTTGCTGTCTTGGGGGTTGAGGAAGGAGGGATGGAGAAAAATTTGGACATCAGAATCTTATAAAAGTCAGTGTTGAAACTATCTTTACTTGTAATTGGAAAAAATAGTATTAAGTGAGGAAAATATATAAAAGAAGTAATATGATCTAAGTAGAGGTCTGTTTACTGCTCTCCTGACCTGTGCTCTGGTCTGTGAATGACCACAAGTACTTTTTTCTGCCCTGCAACAGTGAGGGTCCCTTTTCCACTGCAGTCACAAGATCAGGTATTCTAGTGTTCCTGCTTGCCCTGGGATTGCAACCCAGGACTTCCACCCAGATGTGAGTATGAACAAAGCAACAGAGTCCTGCTAACCCCACCCAGTACAGTAAAGAGATCCTGTAATCTCCCTTTGATCATTTAGATATAAGGATTTACCAGGAAAGACCCACTTTCACTGTTTCCTTCTTAGTGATATTTAAAACTTCTTACCAGATACATACATTCTACTTTACAACATGAGGAAAAAATCATTTCCTCAAATGAGGGCTTACTTTCCCCACTGGGGCAATTACATGGCTCAGAAGTTACAGTGCTAGGTCTGGAAGCAGGAAGATCAAAATTCAAATTTGACCTCAGTCACTTATTGGCTATGTGACCCTGAACAAGTCACCTAAATTTTAATACTTGTAGAGCACTTAGAATGGTACCTGGCACGTAGTAAATACTATATAAATGCTTATTCCCTTTCCCATTGGTACATCCCTATCCTATCACTCTCTCCTATCTCTTCCACATTTCTATATCAATTATTCAAATTTCTTGACATTGTCTAGTACTATGCTCTCTGACTAGATTATTTTTAAAAATTTCCTTAATATCAAGAACTCATTGTAAGAAAGAATAAAAGTAAAATGAGAGAATCATAAGTCTATGAGAATGTGATTTCCTTCTCTTTCTGGAAAAAAAAGGGTTGTCTATAGATGATCACCACATACAACCAGGCTAAACAGATTTTAGTCCTAGTCTCTCTCTGTTGTGAAACACTATTTTCATGATCCATTTAGCAAAAGCTTTTATTATAATTGAACTTCTATGAAACTACATATTATGCAAATAAATTAATTATAATTCCTGGTATTACAATGGCTAGTAAATCAATTCATAATTATATGACATTTAAAATAAATAGAATAACACTATTTAAATTTCCCTGCTGAAGTGCTAATGCACAAAATGTTCACTGGTAAGGCAATAAAACAGCAAGAGGTCAGGCAGCATTGATGATGAGCCATGAGCACTGTGGATAAAAATGAAACCAGTGGTATTTTAGGCCTTTCCTGTATTCCTTTAAACACTATATATATTTTTTTTTAATTTTTGAACCTACTTAAGATCTGTCTAGTAATATTATGGATATTGTCAAATTCAGCCACATTCATCTGAGGTTAGAACAGATTATTTGTTGTAATAAATTTCCTCTATTATGTCCCCCCAACAGCAATATTGAAATATGATATCTACAGAAGTGTCCCACGTTTAGCAGACCACGTTTCCAAAGTAGACTGATTGTTAAGGGACATGAATGAAAGTAACAGACAGCCTATTCTGACATAGAACTTTTGGTAGGACTTCTGTAGGTATCATGAGACACACAGTATTTATTTTCTACTCTTAAACAATTCAAAGGTAGAACCCTGGAGCAATCATGTTTTGAATCAGACTTGTAGGAAGGTTGGTGAAGAAAGCAATTGAAGTACAATAGCAATTGAGGGCCTCCTTTTAATTTTTTTTTTTCTCAAGGCCCGTGGTACACAAAAGAGAACGTAAGGAGGGTCAAGTTCAAGGGTGTGCATATGTTGCTACAGATGACAGATAACACATGTAGTAGAAAGAAATCAAATGTGTTGAATGACCTGAAGCTTTGAACTATAATATAAATAGTAAATTTGCATACAGACCTATAGTCCATATCATAAGATTTACATGATGATTGAGCCACACAAGATTCTGGTAATTTTTGATTGGTGAGATTTTCACTAGGTGGAAAGCAAATTGATAATCATATATTACGGAATCTTAAAATAGCCATAATTTATTAAGATATAGTCACTATATGGGAGAGAAGCAGCAGTTACCTTTCATGCAGTAGGGCCTCAAAATCACTGACAAAATTCTTTAAAAGTGGAAGAGGAAGCAAGTCATAGAAAAGTATTCAGTTATGACATTATAAGTTGTTGATGCTGTTTAGTAATTCCAGTCATATCTGATTCTGTGTTACCCCATTTGGGGTTATTTTTGGCAAAGATACTGGAATGGTTGGCCATTTCCTTCTCCAGATCATTTTATATTTCAAGAACTGAGACAAACAAGGTTAAGTGACTTGCCCAGGGTCTCACAGCTAGTAAGTTTCTGAGGCCAGATTTTAACTCAAGAAGATGAGTTTTCCTAATTCCAAGCTCAGTGCTGTATCCACTGTACAACCTATCCTCCTTGATCCAACTTCAAATCCTTAATGCTGCAGACTAGCTATGTGACTTGGTGGGTCATATCTGCAGTCTCTATGAGCTCCAGTTTCATCTTCTGTAAAATGAGGAGTTTGGATTATGAAAGCCATCATTTGTTTTGCAGGAGTTGGGAGAGGAAAAGAAAAAATTAAAACAATGAGACTAAACTTCAAGATGTGATTTACACCATTTTCTTTAGCAACTTTACTTTTTTCCCTAGCAACTCCATCTGAAAGAGATCTCTTTCTCTTCTAACTTCCTTTATTACTTAGCATCTGTACCACTCAATCAGAATTTATCATGTAATGCCTTAGTTTGCAGCAAATAATTTGTATTTTTATCCCTTCCTCCATACCACTTGTATTGTAAGATCTTTGAGAAGATAGGATTTCGCACATCTTTCTATCCTTCAGGGTACTAGCATAATACCTTATCCATAATATTCAGCTGTTTCAATGACTATAGTATAACCCTATTGACTTTGTAATATTGAAGGGTATGGTTTACCATTTGGTATTTTAAAAACATATGAAGTGTTTATAGAAGTCAGAAACTATATTTTCACTTCAAAATAAAAAACATTCAATCAAAAGGCTGTGTGGTGTTGAATAGAACATTGGATTTGGCATCAAGAAGACTTCAGAACAACTTATGTCTAAGAAGGTTGTTAGTCACAGGATCCTGGCTCAGTCACTGAACCTTTTGTGTCACCATTTCCTCATTGGTAACAAAAAGAGTTAGCATTTATATAACTCTTTAAAGTCTGCCAAGTGTTTTACAAACAAACGGTAGCCTTCTATCCTCACAGAATCCCTGGATGTGCTATTATTATATGATTAAGTGATATTGTTATTCCCACTTTACTGGTAGATAAACAGATGCAGACAGATTTTAAGTCACTTGCCTATGATAATATTAAATATCTGATGCTGGAATTGAACCTTACTTCAGGAGCGTTGAACTTACTTTCTTCCTTACTCCTGGACCAGAACTCTATCCACTCATCGTGCTATCAGTCTCTAAAAAAACCCCAAAAATAAATAACAATAACAAAAAAGCTAATGGTTGTACTCAATCGTCTATAAACTCTACTTTTTTATATTAGGATCTAGAAGAGATCATAAAAATCATATACTGCAACATTTGTTATTTTATAGGTAAATAAACTGAGCCACAGAAAGGAGAAATTAAGAGATGTTCCTGAGGTCACAGAGATACAGAGGCAAAGTTAGGTCTAGATCCTTTGATTCCAAATGCTCCAAACACTCCTTTAACACTAGTGTTCTGAAAGCATCTCCTTTAAATTATCATATAAATTCTTGAGAAAAACAGGGTTTTGCTTTCACAAATGTATTTAATCATTCCATATCATTATTATTCCTTTGGCCCAATCTGATAGACATAAAGATTGAGCCACTGTATTCTAGTAGTGGTATCCTATAAATATGAAGCCAAAACAAAAAACCAGATGGAATACATACGGAAGCATTGGCTGGTACAATATATACATGGTGAATTACTTGTTATTTGCGTGTGTGTGCTACAAAGAATTAGAAAAAGGTCACTAATCTGAGCTAGGTGGTGCAGTGGATAGAGCCCTGGTCCTGGAGACAGGCAGATCTGAGTTCAAATCTGTTCTCAGACAATGGTTACATGACCCTGGTCAAGTCACTTTGCTTCAGTTTCCTCAACTCTAAAATGAACTACTCCAATATCTTTGCCAAGAAAATCTCAAATGAGTTCACAAAGAGTTGAACACAAAACTAAGCTGAACATTCATGGAAACTGAATGTTAAGGATCCATTTGGGAATTTCCAAATGAGGGGAGGTTGATGTTGAAAAGAGTTGAAATGATAAAGTGAGGTTATTTTTAAATTTCTGTTTAAACTTCCCAGTTATTTTTACAGCTAGAAAAAAGTAAGATAAACCCGTCCTTTTATAAACCAATTTTAAATAGTTGCATATTAGAAAGAAAGTTATTCAAAAGTGCTGCAACACATTGAATGGACCATCACCCAATCCAATTAGTAATTAATAAAACAGGAAAAGATCCAGCCCTAACTGTAGACTATGCAATAAGTTCCTGAATAATAGCAGGGTCAAAGAAACTCCTAGATACATGCATATGGCATAGGGACTGATAAGAATTAGACCGCATACCAAAATTTATGGATGCAACTAAAAACAGTTCTCAAAGGAAACAAATTAAGAAAAAAACATTAATAAAATGTAGTGGATTAATGAGCTGAGTATACAATTAATTAAACTAGCTAAATAAACCTCCAAAACAAGCATAAGAGAAATAATTATGGGGAATGGAAGTATAATAACTTTTAAAAATCAAAAACCAAGCTTTTTAAAAGATTAACAGAAGTCAACAAACCATTCGACAATTTAATTTTTTTAAATCGTTTTCATAAAAATTAAATACAATTCAGGTGAAATTGGAAGAAAAAGAAGAGAATAGTACTAGAAACAAAGTTATCTCTATTTGCAGATAAAGTCATTGTCTACGTAGAGAATATTGGAGAATATATAAACAACTATTTTGGATAAAGTAGTAGGAAACAAAATAAGTTCAAAAATAATTTCAACATAGTATAAAATA
Organism: Bettongia penicillata ogilbyi; assembly: GCA_023548195.1. NCBI lineage: Eukaryota > Metazoa > Chordata > Mammalia > Diprotodontia > Potoroidae > Bettongia > Bettongia penicillata. The sequence continues at coordinate 368,976 of JAJHZJ010000959.1, read as the reverse complement.
TTAAAAAACATAAAACACATGATATCTCAAACTTAACATACCAACATCCTCATAACCTACATAATTACAACTAATGGATACTCATTTTAAAAAGAAGACAAATAATTGGAGAGAAATTCATTGTTGAGCTAAACAAAAATAGTAAGTTTTAAAACTGCCTAAATTAAATATGCAAATTTACCTCTATAATACTCAAAGGGTTAATTTTTAAAGTCAGACAAACTAATAAGATTTATGAACATATAGGACTTAATCTCAAGAACATGAAAGAAAATGAACCAGAATTATCAGTCATAATATTAGCCAACTTCAAATCATGTTATCAAGCAGCAATCATCTAAACTATCTGGTTAAAAATTGACAACAGAACAACCTAGGTAAACAAGGATCCCAAGAAGATACACAGAAGAGATCAGTGATCGCTAAGCCTAATAACATAAGTTATTATAGGGAAAGCCCCATATTTGACAGGAAATACTCAAGCAACTGGAAAGCAATTCCATATCCAACATATCTAAAATCTATGGTATCGGGTCCCACCTGTCAACTTTTCCTTTCCCTTTCTATTATAAACTCTGCAAGGGATCATCACCTCTTCCCAACCAATATCTTGTTTGCAATAGAAATTCCTATCATTGCTTCCTGTATCCACTGAGTAATTAAGTTGCCATTATGACAAATTGGGAATGTATTAGTTTTTTAGCTTTTGGCATGCAGTTAGCATAAAGCAGGTATAATAACGCACACACACACACACTCACACACACACACTTTTCTATAGCAATGACAATGCAATATTGTATCCTATTTCCTGAAATCTTCATCTCATCCCCCTTTCTGGTCATGTGGTCTATGGTACATTGCCACAATAATATTTCTGGTGTTTTTCCTTCTGCTTCTTTGGACTTGTTAGCACTATATTCTATTTCATTGAGATATCTAACCACCTTGTTAGACTCATGGAGTACCATAGTTTTGTTTTGTTTTTTTAATTAATTTTATTTTTTTTCAGTGTTCTACAATCACTACCATATACCTTAGACCTCCCCCCCAAGATAGCACACAATTTTATATAGGTTCTACACATACATTCCTATTAAATACATTTTCACTATAGTCATGCTGTATAGAAGAATTACAATGAATGGGAGAAATCATATAACAAACCAAAACATAATACACATGCACAAAACAATGATCTGCTACATTTTGTGATTGAATTTCATTGTTCTTTCTCTGGATGGGGAAGGCATTTTGCCTTAAAAGACCACTGGGAATTTTTTTTAAGTCCTTGCATTGCAATGAAGTAGTAAATCTACCAGAAAAAACTCTTGTACACTGTGGCCCTTGCTGTGCACAAAGTTCTCCTGGTTCTGCTCCTTTCACTCAGCATCAGATCATAAAAGTCTATCCAGGCCTCTCTGAAGTCTTCCTATTCATCATTTCTTATAGCGTAATAGTATTCCATTACATTCATGTACCATAATTTATTCAGTCATTCCCCAATTGATGGGCATCCCCTTTTTTTTCTTTAAATCACCAAAGACAACTTTCACTGAAAGTCTCATATGATTTTTTGCATACCCACTTGTTGCTAATGATTTCAAACAGAAACTTAACAACTTCTCTCCATTTAATGACATGTCCTGTTTCATGAGATAGGTATCATCTCACAGATTCCCTACGCACGCTCTTTTAACTTGTCTTCATGCAGTTGGGGGTTTATGTTGGTGATTTCCAAAATCCTCCACTGAGCCCCTTTTCCTTAGCAACTGACATAGGTTATATTACATATGCATCAAAGAAAAAGAAGTTGAAATAAAGTTCAAGGCCTCTATTATCATTATTTTTTCAATTAAAGTATTTGCTAAATTCCTTCCATCTAAGTTGGGTTATAAGGCTGGTAGTAAATCACAAACATACAAATGCTTTGTTTTTCTTTTTTCAATAGAAATTGAATAAATGCTTGCAAAGTTTAAAGCAGGGGCTTTTGCCACCTACAGGTAGGACTGCTCCACAAGTGACTTGGCCCACTAGCTCCTTACCTCTAGCACATTGTTGTTTCTCAGGGATATTGGTTCCTCATCATTTTCACCATTTGGCCAGAAGACAAAAGCAAATGTCAAGTACCCACAGGCAGCTCTGCTGCCACTTGGCAGACATCTGTTTAAGGGCAGCGACATGCAAGCCTGCTTCCAACAGCTGGATGGAATACTCAATGAGGAAACATCACAAAGTGCCTATACCCAAGTGCCCCCCAAAGACCTCTCTGTTCCTTTCCTTTACTTCCTTCCCCATTCTTGCAGTTTGTAGCAGTTCCAAATGATCTAAGAGAGTTGCAGGATTTGTGCATTTCCTAATTGGGATAAGACTTTTAAATCACTCCCCTCTCCACCAGTAGAAGTGTTGCATTAGCTACCACATAGACTTTGGTTCCTTTTAACAATGATCGTCAGCATTGATTTCCCACCTGGCCATTTGAAAAGAGTGGGGGGAGGGGGAATCCACATAAAGGAGTAATCAGAACGCAATCAGGGGAGGATAGTAAAACATCTGCTTTCTTACCCTATGTTTACAGACATGAAGCTCTATATTTTAAATTGAGATTTCCTCCTCCATTCTACCACAAATTAGCATTCATTTTCCTTAGAAATCTGCTGCTTAAGGCCAGACAATGAAACATTTTAACAGTTGAATAAGTACTTCAAAAATGGTTACATTTTAGAGGGGAAAAAAATCTCTGCATATTAACAGGACACCTGGCACCCCCTAAGGAGAAGCTTTTGTTAACAAATAAAGCTCTTCCAAAATCTATTCAACTTTCTTCTTGCTCTATCTAATCTTTTCTTTAAAAAAAAAATCATTAACTAGGAAGTTAAGGGGACTCACATAGATGGAATATCCATTAATTGACCCTTAGAAGTAAATTGGACTGTTTCTACTAGCATCAAAACATTTAGGAGAAAATGGAAAAATTCAGTCAATATTTGAGATTTTAGAAAAAAAAAGGCACCAAATATGTGTCAAATTGAATTCATCGGCCCCAATCAAGAAGCATTTATTAAGCACTAACTTTGTACTAGGCACTGATGTAAATATTAATTAAGGGCAGATACTTAATATCTATGTCAGTTGTGTTCAATACATTGTGCTAGGTGGTGGGGATTCAAATCTCCAAATGAAGCAATTCTTGCCCATGAGGGGATCGTGCTCTATTGGGGTAGCTATGCCTTCTATATAAACAAGTAGGAAAAGAAGCATTTTAAGTGGAAAGGAGAAATGTGGATAATGCATTCTCAGAAAATTCAAGAAAGGAAAATTCACATTTCAGAGGGGGAAACAAAGAAGACTTTATGGGGAAGAGGAAACTTGAACTGTGCTTTAAAGGAAAACCATTACAAAAGGGTGAAATAATGGGGGAAGTACCTTCCAAGGCCTCAGATAATGGGATTCTGCCCAAATGAAAGGAGGTGGAAAAGAACAGGACAAGATAAGCAGGAAGATTAGAAATCTTCCCCCTTTGGCTGGAAGGTGGAATATGTTCAAGTGAGCAATGTAAAATGAGGCTGAGAAAGTAAATTGGAGCCAGATGGTGGAAGGATATTTGGAAAACACAGATGATTGAAATAATTTTTCACTTTTGAATCCATATGCTCTGTATTATGTAGAGACCACCTCATTCTCTTCATTAGTTGCAGTGGAATGCTTCTCAACATTTTTAATCTTATCTGCAGTTTTTGTGCCAAATTTCACATGTGGATCTTTCTCCTCCCATTTCCACAGGTATTTTGTGTTTGGTATAAAAATGCAGGAGAATGAAAGTAGTTTAGGAATAGACACTTAAATAGTCTAACACCTAGACTCTTGAAATTCAGGCTTGTAGAAACTACAAGACTTCTACCATTGGAAGATATTTAAGAAATCACCTGCTTCAATCCATCCATTTTCAAAAGGGGAAATTAAGGCCCAGAGAGGTAAATAAATTCCTCAAGGTCATATAAGTAGTAAGTGATAATAAAATCTAGTTTCCCTAGCTCCAAACCTAATGCTATTTCCATGATGTTCCATTGCATTTGAACTCAGCCCAGGAATACAAGAGATATGTTTAGGAGGAAAAAGTAAGCCACTATCAAAGTACTGATGTGGATACAAATAGTGCCCTAATAGTAAGAGTTACATTCCCAGGACCCTAGAGGGAATCTGAGGCTCATTTTGGAGCCTATACTATAACCTGAGATCCTGTAACTTAAGGGTATTTTAATGTCCTTTTCCCATTATCTTGAAATACCAAACAACTTGTACCAAAAGAATTGTTTTTGTCCCTCTTATCTTTTGTTCCCTATCCTGTCAACCATCTTCCTCATCCTGTCATGACAATTTTTCCTTATCTTGCAAACAACCATATTCCTCATTTTGTTTGTACTTATCCTGTCCCTAGATCTCCAGCCTCCTATAAGAAACCCTAAAAATTACATTGTCATTCTGAAATCTCTATACAAGCATAATTGCCCCAAGTGTCAGTCTCACAGTGTTCTTTTTTTTTAATTTAAATTTATTTAGGTTTTCAACACTCATTTCCACAAAATTTTGGGTTCCAGATTTTCTCCCCATTTCTCCCCTCCCCCCACCCCAAAATACCAAGCATTCTAATTGCCCCTATCACCAAGCTGCCCTCCCAACTAATATCCCTCCCTTCCCTTGTCCCCATCTTCTCTTTTGTCTTGTAGGGCAAGGTAACTTTCTATACCCCATTACCTGTATTTCTTATTTCCTAGTTGCAAGAACAATACTTAACAGTTGTTCCTAAAATTTTGAGTTCCAACTTCTCTTCATCCCTCCCTCCCCACCCATTCCCTTTGGGAAGGCAAGGAATTCAATATAGGCTCTATCTGTGTAGTTTTGCAAATGACTTCTATAATAATTGTGTAAGACTAACAGTATTTCCCTTCATCCTATCTTGCCCCCCATTGCTTCTATTCTCTCTTTTGATCCTGTCCCTCCCCAAGTGTTGACTTCAAATTGCTCCCTCCTCCCATTGCCCTCCCTTCCATCATCCCCCTCACCCTGCTTATCCCCTTCTCCCCCACTTTCCTGTATTGTAAGATAGGTTTTCATACCAAAATGAGTGTGCATTTTATTCCTTCCTTTAGTCCAACGTGATGAGGGTAAACTTCTTGTTTTTTCTCTAACTTTCCCACTTTTTCCCTCAACTGAAAAGTCTTTTACTTGCCTCTTTTATGAGAGATAATTTGCCCCATTCCATTTCTCCCTTTCTCCTCCCAATATATTTCTCTCTCATCTCTTAATTTCATTTTTATAAAAATATGATTCCATCCTATTCAATTCACTCTGTGCTCTGTGTGTGTGTGAGTGTGTGAGTGTGTGTGTGTGTGTGTGTGTGTGTGTGTGTAATCCCACCAACTATCCAGATGCTGAAAAAAGTTTAAAGAGTTATAAATATTGTCTTTCCGTGTAGGAATGTAAACAGTTCAATTTTAGTAAATCCCTTATGATTTCTCTTTTCTGTTTACCTTTTCATGCTTCTCCTGATTCTTGTGTCTGAAAATCAAACTTTCTTTTCAGCTCTGGTCTTTTCATCAAGAATTCTTGAAAGTCCTCTATTTCATTGAAAGACAGTTTTTTCCCCTGAAGTATTATACTCAGTTATGCTGGGTAGGTGATTCTTGGTTTTAGTCCTAGTTCCTTTGACTTCTGGAATATACTATTCCATGCCCTTCAATCCCTTAATGTAGAAGCTGCTAAATCTTGTGTTATCCTGATTGTATTTCCACAATACTTAAATTGTTTCTTTCTAGATGCTTGCAATATTTTCTCCTTGACCTGGGAACTCTGGAATTTGGCCACAATGTTCATAGGAGTTTCCCTTTTTGGATCTCCTTCAGGAGGTGATTGGTAGGTGCTTTCAATATTTATTTTGCCCTATGGTTCTAGAATACCAGGGCAGTTTTCCTTGATAATTTCATGAAAGATGATGTCTAGGCTCTTTTTTTGATCATGGCTTTTAGGCAGTCCCATAATTTTTAAATTGTCTCTCTTGGATCTATTTTCCAAGTCAGTTGTTTTTCCAATGAGATATTTCACATTCTCTTCCATATTTTCATTCTTTTGGTTTTGTTTTGTGATTTCTTGGTTTCTCAGAAAGTCATTAGCCTCTATCTGTTCCATTCCAATTTTCAAAGAACTATTTTCTTCAGTGAGCTTTTGAACCTCCTTTTCCATTTGGCTGATTCTACTTTTCAAAGCATTCTTCTCCTCATTGGCTTTTTGAACCTCTTTTGCCAATTGAGTTAGCCTATTTTTCAATGTGTTATTTTCTTCAGCATTCTTTTGGGTCTCCTTTAGCAAGGTGTTGACCCCTCTTTTCTTGCATCTCTCTCATTTCTCTTCCCAATTTTTCCTCCACCTCTCTTACTTGATTTTCAAAATCCTTTTTGAGCTCTTCCATGGCCTGAGCTCATTGAATATTTATTTTGGATGTTTGGAATACAGAAGCCTTGATTTTTATGTCTTTCCCTGATAGTAAGCATTGTTCTTCCTCATCTGAAAGGATGGGAGATGATATCTGTTTACCAAGAAAGTAATCTTCTATAGTCTTATTTTTTTTCCCTTTTTGGGGCATTTTCCCAACCAGTTACTTGACTTTTGGGTCCTTTGTCAAGATATAATATACTCTGGGGAATCTGTAACATCTCAATTCCTCCAAGGCAGCACAATCAAGCATATACACTGGTCTGGTAGCAGGCAGAGATTTTTTGTGCCCAGAATCTTAGCAGTTTCTTCTCCACAGGCACCTGGCCTCCAGTTCCACTAAGCCAGCACTGGGGGCTGATTTTCAGAAAAGCTACATGGACGGGGTCGCCATTCAGTGTGAGATAAAGACCAGCTCTCCCAGGGCCTCCACACAGGGCTGAGATAAGAATGGGCTACTCAGTGCCCCCTGGGTTTTTACGATCCAACAATGGATGCGGACTGCTGTAGGGGCTGCTATGGGAATTGCTGCCACATGCCTGATGTGGCCTCTGCAGCTATTGCCTGAGGCCAGAGCTATGGGAAGGCCCTTCTCCTGTACTAGCCAGCTGAAAAAACCCTGTCACTGGCCTTTGGCATCTGTGGGTTGAGGGATCTTCAAACCCACTCCAACTGGGGCTGGGGATTCCACAATGAGAGATTCTGCCCCCATGACTGTTAGTGAGCTGCCACACAGCCACAGCTGGGCTGGGCTCCACAATGGGTCCAGTGCAACGGATGTTTCCTGTGAGCCTTTCAGGTCACCCTGGGCTGGAAATCACCTCCACTCTGTTGTTCTCCACTTCTGCTGCTCCAAAATTTGTTGAGAGTCCCTCTCTACAGATATTTTATGAGCTGTGTGGGGAGACCCTGCATATATGTGCCTTTCTACTCCACCATCTTGGCTCTGCCTCCTCACTTAGCATTCTTGCTAGGAGATCCATTGTGCTTTTATATCAATAAAGAGAAGGTCTAAGCGTATTCTTTCACACCTGAACCAGACCTACCAACTCTAAAGCTCACTAGTATGTCTGCTAGACTTATATCCTTATCCATAGCACCACAAAGAACTTTTCATGGGGATCTAGAGAATAGAGATCATAGTTCATAGGGCTAGACAACTTATTAGAAGTCTGTTAGTCCAACCTACTTCTTTTACAAATGAGGAAACTGAGATCCAGAGAGGTTGAGACTTGCCAAAGGTCACACAGCTAGTTATTAAGGGGCATAGCAGGAAATTGGAATCAAATTCTTTGATTCATGCTACACCAAACTGTGGAGAAGTCATTAATATTGATTCCAAGACTCCTCAGGCTAATGAATGTTAAAATATTCTAAATGGAGAGGCCATTAATCTGTGACTATATAGTATTAAACTGTATACAATATATTTCATTTCATTTTGTGTAGCCTCTTAAATATTAATCTGCTTGGAAAATAAGAATAAGTGAAGTATTTTCTATACTTGAACAAAAATCTCCCTCCAGAAGAGGTAACCCATGAAAACCTCCAGGAACTGTGCAGCATGGTATGTAATGGTGAAAATAAAAAGACAAGAAAAGGTCTTTCTATGCTTGATCACTTCTTGCTGTACTTAACTAGGTATGGGCTCTTGACAAATTACCTAATCCATTGGAGGTTCAGTTTCCTCCTCTGTCAAATACTCATAAGAATGCTTCTATCAATCTCACAAGGTAGTTGTTGTGGTGGTAGTGTCATTGGCAGTGTGTCTTGGGGTGTGTGTGTGTGTGTGTGTGTGTGTGTAAGAGAGAGAGAAGAGCAAAAAGAAGAAGAAAGAGGAGAAAGAGAAGGAGAAGGAAGAGGAGGAAACATTTTGTAAACTAAAATGTGCTATAAAAGTAACTATTATTAACGTTATATTTGCTCTATCTATGAACCTGAGTCAAAATCCCACAATTTCTATTTTTATAAGAAGTTCAAGAATGCTAAGGCAATAAAGTCGGTTAGGTTGAAGGCCTAAGGGGATGTCAGGGGTGTACTGGCAAATGTTTAACAAGAGAGTCTCTAAAATGCGGGATAAATTTATAACATAATCTCCAACACTTTCTATTTTTAAAGTCTATTCTAGAGATATCAAGCACCTGAGCTTGAAGCTTTATAGCCCACAACACTGCCAAGTTCCCCCTAAAAAGATAAGGCTATAATTTTAAAATATTTTATATAACAAATAAAAATACAGTAGAACATAAATAACATTAATATGTGGTTTTCTAAGTCAATATGCAGGAAATAGGATACATATGTACAATTTAGTGATCCTATTTGACATAATCAATAAAACTTTTAATTTTCTTTACAGAGCCTTGATTTGTAGCATCTGCTGAATTTCAAGGTATACATGTATCAGCTAACTCCACCATATCCTTTTGTGGAGAGGTCATTATATGGTGGCAAGAAATAAAGCAGAAGGGTTGAGATAAAATAGTTGGAATAGAAAAGAGTAGTGAATACTCCCCAAAATTAGGAATTTGGGAAAGGTTAAAAGTTTAGTTGAAGTACAACTCATACTTCTTTAGCCTCAGCATACCCCTACATTCCCTGGAAGGCTGTGTGTGCCAGATTGACCACATGTGAAGTACATGGATAAATGAGGGCTAATAAGAAGGGGATTGTTTAGAAGATTGTGCAATTTCTCATATTCATTCAAATGAGAATTTAGAGACACAGCTGGGAAAATTATATTTCCCAGAGACCAGCATACTAGACAAAATGCGTAAAAAACAAAATGGTCAAATTGCTCTTTTTGTATGTAGGCAAATCCTTAGTGTTCTTAATCTTTTCCCTGACTTTTCCATGTAATCAGGACAGATAGGTAGCACACTGTAAAATGATCTAGAGAAGGAAATGGGAAACCACTCCAGTATCTCCGCCAAGAAAACCCTAAATGGGTTCATGAAGAGTCAGAAATAACTGAACAACAATTTTTGTCATTTTCTTGGTTCCTTTAATCTTTAAGATTGGAAATTAGTCTACTTATTTCTTCTACTGCTTCATTATGGTTCCCAAAGGCAAAAACATTCAAGGACAAGCTTTCATAATTCACACCAATATGGAACGAATAATAGAATTTGGGGCAGGAAAGAAACATTGCTCATCATCCAGGAAATCTCATTTTTTTTTTAATGAGGAAATTGTATCCAGAGAAGTTAAGTGGCTTGCCTAATGTGACGTAACAGTAAGTTATATAGACAGGACTTAAACACAGGTCTTCTGAGTCCAAATTCCATCCTCTTTCTGTTTCCTAAGTTATTAAGTAAAAGTCCAGTGATGGACTGCCTCTCTGACATGCAAAGACTACTCTTCCTAGGTTCTGAGGAAATAAGCAACAGAGAGTTCACCACAGGTGGTAGATTTTTTTTTTAACCTAACTAGGATAAATACTTAAGTGTGGTTAGTTTCTAATCCATATCAGTAGAGGTCACCAGGATAATTTTATTTTGGCAAAAATTATTCAAAAATTAAAACAAATATTTGTTAAGCAGAGGCACTGAGTAAACAGTATAAGAATTATTATATTGTATATGCTTTACAGATATACATAACTGAACCTATACTAGTTATTGCTGCATGATAAAACCAGAAGCCTCAGTAGCTGCTTGGATACTATAATAATTCTTGCCATGGAAGCTTATTTCGTTTTATTCAAGAGAGTGCTAGAGGGTTTCCTATTGTCTTTGTACATTGGGCTAGAAAGCTCATAAAAATACATTTGGCAAACTTCTTATTACTAACAGAAGAGAGATCACATGTAATATTACTAAGACATAAAAGAAACTGAACATTAAAAAGTTGATATTCACAGTGATGTCAGTTACGATCATGTGAAACTGGCAAATGAGACTGTTGGCCCACATCCCTCAGCAAAAGCTATCAGAACAATACTGCCCTCATAGAAGCCATTAAGAAAAACTTGTCCTAAGCTATACACCTAGAATATAGGCATATTTCAGAAAACAAAGAATTTGAAGAAGTTATTCAGGTTAAGATGGAAGCATTAAATGTGACAGAAAAACTCAACTTTCTCCCATATATTCTGACAATAATGTAAAAGGAATATTATATGAAATAGCCATGGTATTCATAGAGGAATATCAATAAACACTTTCATCTCACCAGGACTAGACAAAAAAGGTAGCCAGAAGCTATGAGCACCAGAAGAGGTTTCCTACACAAATAGAAAATAAAACTCCAGGGAATATGGACTTAAATTTTCTCATTTTAGAAACCATAGGAATAATGGAAACTGGGAGAAATCTAATCAGGGTGATAGATGGGGAAATGGGGAGAAGAGGGATAACAGGAGCTAACAGACCCACCCTGATTGGAGAAGAATAAGAGGAAAGTTGACAAAAGCTCATAGCATTGCCTTGACAGGGATAACAACAGAAGAAATCTGGTAAGAGACAATCTGCTAGAAATTCTTTTAGCACACCTTTCTGTGGAGGTGAAAGTGAGTAAAATGAGCAAAGGAAGTTGAGGTGAGAACAAAACGGAGCTTAACTACTCCATAAAAGAATGTGAGATAATTTTTCCTATTCTTCCACTTCCTTTCTCCTTTCCCATTTCCCACTATATTCCTCTTTCTCAGATTTCTGTATTTCTTTTGAGATCATTCCAACATAATTGACTCACACCTATTTCTTCAAAGAAAGTTCATAACTCCCCTAATGAGGATAATTTTCTTGAGGGTTATATGTATCTTCCCATTTGACAATATAAACAATTTAACCATAAACAATAAACTCAAGTTTCTCATGATTTTTTACTTACATCTTTTTATTCTATCCCATGAAAGAATGTGGGATAAGGTAGAGACTGACCCTGGAACAAATTTTCCAAATCAAGAACCAAGGTTTTAGAATAGAAGAAGACACCAAAACACTATGAAGAAGTTTAATCAAAAGATATTGAGAAAAGACGACAGTAAAAAAAAAAAAATTAAATGGATCCTCAGGGGAAAACATGACTTGGATGAAATAAAGCAGGAAGTGAGAGTTTAATTGTAAATGTAGTAATAAGTTTGGGAGATATATAGAAATCCATGTTATTAAACAGGGAATTGGGAGGGGAAGAGATTAAGAGAAATGGAAAGGTGATGAGAGGATTACGGGAGGCAGTGGCCAGAAGCACCATACATTTTCCAGGAGGTATAGCTTGAGGAATAAAATAAAAAAGGATAAACAGAAGAGAATGTGATGGAGGAGATATACAAAAATCATGACTGTGAAATGGAATATGATGACCTCCACCACAAAATGGGAGATGAAAGTAGAATGGGTTAGAAGCCAGAATCCAACAATATTTGTATTACAAGAGATATATTTAAAAAGAAAAACATACAGAGATTTAAATTAAGAAGCTGGACCAGAGTCTATTATACTTCAGTTGAAGGACAGACAGAGAGGGAGAGAGGGAGAGAGGGAGAGAGGGAGAGAGGGAGAGAGAGAGAGAGAGAGAGAGAGAGAGAGAGAGAGAGAGAGAGAGAGAGAGAGAGAGAAAGCCATTACAAAAATAGACAAAGAAAAAAGCAAAAATAGACCTAATTAAAAGCAGTAATAAGGTAAAATGATTTTTGCTAAAAAAGTTACCTTTAGTCAATGAAGTAAAATGCACCAAATAGGATAACATTCAATTTCTTAAAGAGAAAGGTAAATGCATTACAGTGACTCCAAGAAGCTATAGCCTGCACAGTGGTCACACCCAGCAAACCTGTCTCAGCAGACATGTTAAACCAGCTTGACCATGACCAACAGGTCACATATATATTGAGGAGTTAGGAGAATGTCTACCACAAGCATGTGAAGACTTCCCCCTGAGGAATGGCAAATGAGATCATTTTGTTCCAGTGCTCAATAAGATAGTTGAAGCATAGTGAAGTGCTTAGAGCATGGCCAAACATTGAAGATGCCAAGGTCATCCACTGTATCCTGGGCCATCACAAGTTGTCTTGGCTATTTTATTGCCACAGTATTTCAATAACTCCAGAAGAGAGAGTGAAACTGATGACTTTGTGCAACTCTTCCTCACTTAAATCAAATTCATGCACAAGTCAAGACGTCAATCACCCTGTGATATCATTGGTCCTCTTCAAAAATGAAGGATGAACAACTGGTAAGGGAACCTCAATTTACTCCCCTCAGAACTACATAAATCTAACCATAAAATATATAAGAAAGAAGATGAGGAGGAGAATAAAATTTTAGAATATTAAAAATGATAGAATACTGGAGTATATTGAATGTGAATGGATAGGAATATGTAATTTTCTTCAGCTATACATGACATTTTATAATAAATGACTATGTATTAGAGCAGAAAAAATATCACAAGCAAATGCAGGAAAGCAGTAATTTAAAATGCACTCTTCCAGGACCATAATACAATAAAAATTACGATGAATAAAGAGCATATAGAGCATAGGTTAAAAATGATTGGAAACTAAATAATCCAACCTTAAATAACAAATACGAGGGCAAAAGAACAAATCATAAAAACAATAATTGCATTAAAAGGAATGAAAATAAAACAACAGATCAAAATTTGAGTAATTTAGCCAAAAAAGTACTTAAATGAAAATTTATGTCTCTACATATTTAGATCAATAAAGAAAAAAGAGTAGATAAATTAATTGGACATACAAGTAAAAAACTAGAGAAAGAGTTAATTGAAAAACAAAGACATTCTCCTAACTCCTCAATATATATGCAACCTGTTGGTCATGGTCAAGCTGGTTTAACATGTCTGCTGTATTTTGAATTTTGAAATTAAATTTCGAAAAAGAAATTCTGAAAAACAAAGTAAAGATCATTAAAATTGAGAGAGAAAAATTAAACTAATAAATAAAACAAAGAGCTGGTTTTATAAAAAAAATAATAAAAATAGATGAGGCATTGGTTACTTTGATTTTTTTTAAAGAAGAAAGCTAGACAGAGCCAAGATGGCAGAGAAAAACCACAGACTTGCTAAAGGTCTCTCCCCAAGCCTGGCCAAATATCCATTAAAAATGACTAAACAAATTCTGGAGCTGAAAACCCCACAAAATGATGGAGGGAAGCAAATCTCCAGCCCAAGATAGCCTGGAAGGTCCACAGGAAGTGTTTATTGCACCATGGTTGGAGCAGAGCACAGTCCAGCATGGACCATGCTGGCAAGGACAGGACAAGAGCGGACGTCAGGGGACTGAAGATTTGGAACCTGTGGCAGTTTCCAGACTTCACAATCTCAGCTTCCAAGGACAAACTGGAAAGTAAGTGGAAAATATATGTAAGAGCTATGTGAGAGACTGGAGTGGTCCAGCTCCAATCCCAAGGTGGCAGAGGGGGTAGTATTGTGGAAACAAAATCAGGATAACACAAGATCTAGCACCTTCTACTTTAGAGGATTGAAGGGCTTGGAATATGATAGTCTAGGGATCAAAGGAGCTAGGATGAAAACCAAGAATCAACTACTCAAAGAAGTAGTATAATACTTCAAAGGAAAAAATGATCATTCATAAAAAAATACCTGGGAAACTAATTCAGAGTAAAATCAACCAGAAGAACAATTTATGCAATGACCATAATATTACAAAGATACAACTCTGAAGAACTTTAAGAAGTTTTATGCATATAATAACTAACCACAACTCAATACTGAAGTATTAACAGAGAAGAGATGGACTCAGAGCAAGAATGAGATACATTTTTGAACACTGTAAATACCTGCATTTGTTATGTTTGAGTATGCTAACTTGTTTCAAGAGAGTATTTTTTAAAAATGTCTATTTTTGTGGGGAGAGTATTGAGAGACTGAGTAGACTTAAATATATATCCAGTTTTTTTTAAATAAATGAAAATGAAGTATTTTTAAATACACAGAGTGTAAGGAGGCTGAAAGGGAAAATATAAGAAAATGGGATATTTTTGGAACTAATGGTCTGAACTTTTTATATATTTAAAAAAAAACGACTATTGACAGTTGTGGATTTGCATTTAGTCACCCTTTCTTTGTACTTTCTATGTGGAAATATTTATATTTATAACTGATTGTGCTTGGAAATTCAGAAAAGTGAATTTTTTTTAATCTAATTTGTTCAATCAGGTTTACATCTTTGTAGAGGCATGATGGACCAGATGTGCAGAATGACAAGTGCTGTACATTTTTGGCATATGCATATTCTTATTTGTTACAAGTAAGGAGATCTCTCTTTTTTAAAAAAGGAAAGAGACAACCTTTGGGGAAAATTGGAAAATGGTGCTAGTGCTATTAAATATAGAAAAGAAAGAAACACTGTCAATTATTCTTTAAAAATATTTGCAGAAGAAAGCAGAAAGAGCTTCAGAAAGAGATACAAACAGAAATGTTGGAACTACCATGTTTAAATATTATCATTTTTGATTATATAAAATACAAATAAATTAAAAATATAACTATGTTATATTCAAAATATACTTAAAATGCAAAAGCTTATTCCTTGTTTTCTGCTTGGTTCTTTTTCTATTACATGTAGGGAAAATTTCTTATTAACTGAGGATTTCCAAGTTCATGATAAAAGAAAATAAGAAACTCCCAAAACAACAAGTGCTGCATGTAAACTCTAGATTTGACCTCCAAAGGTGAAGTGTTCCTGAAGACTAATATCAAGAAAGCAAGTAATGAGGTAGGACCTGCCTCACTATTAACTTATTGTATAATAATCATACTGTATATTATTGATATGTTTATAATGGGATAATTGTAAACTTTCTCTTGGGGTATTATAGCTGATGTTTGATTTTATATTTATAATTTTGGAATTCCATTATAGAGTCATTTAGGCTGTGGTCCTAATATCCATGATAACAAAGAATTAATAAATAACTTATACTTGTCAATTGTTAGTTCTGTAACAGGCAGATAAGGCTTGCAGCTTTTTGATTGGATGAACTAGTGACCTGCTACAGGGGCTTTGAATTGTCACTTAAATAGTCAAGGCTAGATGTTGTTCCTTGACATTTTGTGGTATCAAAAAGAAACTTCCCCTACCTGAGCTTTATCCAATCCTAGAATCAACAAGTTACCTCAAGAACTTTTCTAACACCTATGAGTCTAATTAGCTATGACCACTTCTACACTTGGAACCAATATCCTGTTCTCAACCAAGTCCATCCTTAGGGTATGGAATTTTGCTACCCAAACCCAAAATTTGAGCATATTCCCTCCCCACAACATCTCCCCCACTCAATCTATGGTGACTTTCTTGCTTGTTAGAGCAAACCTCTTTCTATATTTACGTATATATGCTTTGGTTTTGCTTGCTTGCTGTGTCACATAAAAATAAAGCCCTTGGTTATATCATAACTCTGATTACTACATTTTCCAGAAATTCCTGTACTCAGGTATGTGCTTTAATGTAAACCATGAAGCCAAATAAAGCATGTGTGTATGTGTGTGTGGGGAGAACACTATGTAATAGAGATACATACATACACACACATATATACATACAGGTACACATGTACACACGAATCAGAGATTAAACTCAAACCCAAGATCCTAGCTCTAACCTTAGCACTCTTCCCACAATTCTCCCATGTTCCATGCAAACTACTAGGCAGGAAATTAGTAGCTTGCCAGTGTTTCCATTAAGTTTTTTCCCCCTCTCCTCATTTTTAGGAAGTTACTGATTTTAAAATACTTCTACAATTTTATTTTCAACAATGCATGGAACCCTGAGTAACTCTATTCAAGGAAGAAGAGAAAATTCTTATTATTTGAACATTCACAAGGGAAAACATTATTTTGATAATTTTCGTAATTAAGCTAACTATTCACTGGGTAATAAACCTCACTAATCCAATAGCAGCTGCATGATAGAAACAAAAATGAATCAACAATGTGATATCAACCCCATATATTTTCTTATAATTGCTAATAGCAGTTAGACTTCTACAAAGTCAATAGGACTTTATCATGCTTCTTTTATATCTTGTTATCAGGGCAAACAGAAACTTTCAGAGCTTGACTAGTCTATCTTGCCCTTGGGCAGCCATTTGAGTGATATTACCTCTTCTTTAATTACTTAATATATAGATGACTTTACACATTCTTGAAAATATGTAATCAGTAAGTAAGCATATTTTTTGTATGTAACGATGTGCCAGGCATTGTGAAGAGATACTTCACAGTTATCCTGAGAAATCCAGTGTGGTGCTACCAGCTGTTGATCTCCAACTTCAGAATTTCTGTGTCTGTCTCTCTCTGTCTCTTTCTCTCTCTGTCTTTCCTATTTTTCCATCTTAAATTTTTCTCACAATCATCAACAATTTCAAAACCAGAGAGTTAAAAATAGATTTCAAATAAAAAGATAGCTAAATTTAAAAACAAAATTATTGAGAATGAATTTCCAACAGAAGGATACAGTTTCATACAGTTAAGTGAAGAATTAATCTGAACAAAAATAACTGAATCAAGCACAGATGAGTGCTACACAATCGGCTAAAGCCCAACAGTTGGTGTTTTGATCGAGTTAGATGTTCTATAAAACTCTCTTCACATGAATGAATATGCCCTATAGTTGCCTTTTACACTGAGAAAGGTACTGACTTGGGGAAATAG
The DNA here is from genome assembly GCA_023548195.1 of Bettongia penicillata ogilbyi. Lineage (NCBI taxonomy): Eukaryota > Metazoa > Chordata > Mammalia > Diprotodontia > Potoroidae > Bettongia > Bettongia penicillata. The sequence continues at coordinate 351,852 of JAJHZJ010000959.1, read as the reverse complement.
CCAATAATCAACAGTAAAAAGGCATGGCCATGAAGTATTATATATATATATTATGTAATATACATTATATATTATATAATATATATTATATATATAAAGTCCCCCTTTTGCATTTGTACATACATACAAATTCATGCTTTTTAAAAAACAATTCCTCAGTTCATAAAAATCACAGCAATAGGAAGAGAAGTTATGAGGAATTAGGACAAGGAAATAGGTATCTATCATTTTTATTGTCAATAAAGTCTTGAAGGACTCCAAATGCTGCTTGCCATGTATCTCTATCTGCCCCTTGAGTGATATATATATATTTATGATTTCTTAAATATAGCATTATTCCATCATATTTAACTGTACAACATCATCAGAAGAATTTTTCTGTGAAAAAGATCAGTTGTTTCAAGAAGCAACTCAAATATAATTTTTAAAATCCCATGGTAGAGAGCAGTAGAAGATCATAAGTAGCTGCACTTCATAACATCAAAATCAGTAGAGGAAGATAACACTGGGTTGAATTTCAGAAACTGTACACCAACTTAAATCACTTCATGCTGTTTCCTGGAAAAAAAGAAGACCATCCTTTAAAATCACAGAATCTCAAAGATAGAGATACACTCAAAGACCTTGTAGTCCAACCAGTACTTTCCCAAGAATCTCAACGTACCCAACAAGTGGCCAACCAGCTTTTGTTGGAAGACCTGTGGGGAGAAAGAACCTACCCCAATGCCTTCTTGCAATGTTAATCAGAGTTAAAGATCTTCTCCACTCATTAGTGGGCCTGCGCATTATAGAACACCTAACTGGACTTGATAAGTGAAGCCCAACCTTTTGTTAATTTTCTAATGAGGCACTGGTTCTAGAGGGGTATGATGCCCTCTGGCTCTGAAAAGTGTATAAATACTCTGAGGTGAAGTTTTAGTTTGCAGCTTACTCAATGGAAGTGTTTATTTGGCCTGATGAGACTAGGTAGTAACTAAGGAACCCCCTGGCTTTGAAAACCCAGATGTTGGTGCTTCTCTGGCTGGTAACTATGTATGTATAGTTAAACAGTTGGATCTGTCTGTTGATGTGTGATGTATATATTACTTAACAGTTAGGCAGTTGGAAGCCCTGTCTGTTTCTCTCTGAAGTTCACTATACTGACGTTTACCCCTGAACTAAGTGAATGGTATGTGTGCTTGAATAAAGTGATTGTTGAGCCCTCAAAAGTTGCTTTCCTTTTAGAAAAGCAGGTCTAAGAAGCCATACAGCAGACCCTTTTCTGTCAGGTCCTTGTTGATACCCTTACATAAAGTAATTGCTTGTTAAATAGGTGTTGGTTGATTTCAGAACTCATGAACTCCCAAAGTAATCCATTAAACCTATATCTCTAACTGTTAAACTTCTTCTTGTTTTGTCTTGTTGATTTGTTGGGGTTTTTTTGTTTTTGTTTTTTTTTCCTGAAATCAGGTCTAAGTCTACTTGTCTAGAATTTCTTGCACATTTTTCCTACCTGCACTGTTTAGTGTCAGACCCCTTTCTGTGTGATCACTCTTCACATGCTTTAAGCAGTTGTTATGCTTTTCCCTCCCCAGGTGTTTCCAAATGACCAACTTTCCTATAATCCAAGTCTTAAAGCACAAGGACAGCCTCGATACAATGCCTAACATATCTATGACATGATCTTGAAAATCTTCAGTCTTGGCAACACTCCTTTGTTTGGCAGCTTATCACTATCCTCCCTAAAATGTGTTATCCAGCTTTGAACTTTTGTTCCATATATGCTCTGAGTAGGGAAAGCCATAAAACAGGACTACTACCTCCTGGGTCCTTGTTATTCTCTTAGGAAAAAAAAGCAGCCTAAAATGGCTTAAGCTTAATTAGTCCAAGTTTTTGAGAGACTATCTGGCATGGTCACCTGCCTCTGACACATGCTATCTGCAGGCCCATTTATACCTCATATAACTTTTTAAATAATTCTCTAAATTTATAATTTACAAATGAGCAATGGTCTGTAAGGAGCACAGAGGATGTTCCACAGTAGGAGTTTCTCATGTGCTTTCCTATTGTGGGATGGGAAGAAACTACTGTTGATTTATATTGAGCTTGCAATCCAATAAAAAACCCCAGATCTTTTTCAAAATACTTTCTATTTGTGGTTCACTTTTGGTCCTTTTTGGGGATCTTCCTCAAATCAATAAATATATATTATGTGTTTAAAATTGGTAGAGTACTATGAACTATGCTGGACAGCCTACACTGGAAAATATTTTATGTTACATTTTTTTGGTGTCAGAACCTTTCTAGCAATGTGGTAAAGTGTAGAGATTCCTCTCTCAGAATAAAATTTTTAATTGCATAAAATAAAATGTGGAGGGTGACAAACAAAACCCAATGTTAATAAAAGTAATGACAGGCTTTTTTTTTCCAGTCTAAGTTCATGTACCCCCTGAAATTCATTCATTGAGGTCTGTGGGTTTCAGGTTAGGAATCTTTGGCCAAGGAGAAAATACTAACGCCCATTTAGTAGCAGCATCTTATGCTAAAGCAGCTTTCTTCATCTTCTTTGTGTCATGGACCTTTTTGGTAGTCTGGTAAAGTCAGTGGACCCTTTCTGAGAATTTTTTTTTAATAATTGAATTATATGGTACATTTCAGTTAGATTTTAGTGAAACTAACGGTATATTTTTCCCATCTAACTTCACATACTATTATTGGGGGAGGGGCGCCTAGATAAAAGCCTGATGAACCTAATTTAAAAAAAAACTTTACCCAAAGTAAACTTTAAGCAAACCCAACTGCTTATAGACCCGAGAACTTTCTCTCTCCCAGTCTAGCCTCAAAATCTAAAGAGGTCACCCAAATCCACCTGCAGCAGGGGGAAGACCAGAGACCCTGGAGCCTAGAGGCTTCCTAGAGTCCACAGGCCACTGAAAGTGGAGAAACCTCAAAGCCCAGAAGAAATAAAGACTGACTACATTTTTCCTGGTTTCATAATGCCTCATTTTTACAAAAGAAGTTCTTTCCTTCATTCCTTCAAGTCTTGTCAAGGCAGTGTGATGAAATAAAAACCCCAAGAAACAGAGTTTCTGGATAATTAATACCCAAGTTATTAATTAAGCTTGTCAGTAATCAACAAAATGATGGTCAGTAGTTTTTCTCAGTAACCAAACACCCCCAACGCAGATCCTGAGAGCCTTAAAGAACTCTCTGAAAGAGAATGCTCCCGACAAGTGAAAATGAACTTTGATTTGTGTATATTTAATGAGTTGGAAGTCTTCCACTCCTCCTGCTGAGAATGTGGCTTAACAAAGAGATTCAAGAGCCTCCAGCAATCTGGACAGGGAAATCCATCCCAATCCAGGTATCTCTGGTTGCTTTTCTACTTCAGAGCTGGGTCACCTTAAACTCTAATGGAGGGGTACAAGGAAAGGGGCTCCTTTCTCCATGGCAAAGACTCACCCAGACAGGATTCTTTCTATACTCTAAACAGAAGTTAGGTCTTCTACTCACTATGGCTGGCCCCCAAGAAATTTTCCCTGAGGGCCAGGAGTAATCTCATCTATCAGTCATATCATTCAGAGAATGATTTTAACAAGAGCAATATGTTAATGAGATAATAGAGCAGAAAAGCCTGGATCACAAATTAATATTTAGCTATTAATATATATATTTTTTCTCAGCAGCATATAACAAAGAAGGCAGACAAGACAAACCCAGGGATTATATGAACACAACCATGAAACACTTTTCAAATTAAAAAGCACTTTATTATTTCTAACACAAGACATCAGTTTGATAATTATGGAAAGCAGAGTGTCATTGAGAATAGAATTCAAATCCTGGATCTAGAAGTTCCTACGAGGGTGTAGGCAACTTATTTAGCCCATCTGACTCTTATTGTCCTCAACTGTTAAATGAGGAAATGGGCTTCAAAGGTCCCCTCCATTTCCAAAACTATGCTCTGATGAAGCAGACATATAGACTAAAGTATATCTACAAAAATATAGCAAATCTTATACAAGTATGGTATATGTAAATCCCTTTCATTAAGATATTCATTTTGTTTGAGTTACTGCCACCCTAACCCTTCACCTCAATGCCCTCTATCGTAATGACCAAAATGGATTTAGACAGTGCTTGCAGAGAGTCCTCAGGCACCAAGACCAAGATAGAATCAAGAAGGCTGGTTTTCCTTGTTTGATGGCAGGGCTCCAATTTGGGGAGCTGCCCATTCCTAAAACAATAGGGAAGCAAGACTCTATTTGTTATTTTTTTCTCAGTCTGACTACCCAAATGGGATGAAAAGCAAAATCCACACCAGGAAAGATCCCTTACAGACAAAAGAAGCTGTGGCAGCAGTGACATTTTCAGCTGCTAAACATGCTGTCATTCAGGCTGGCAAAAAAAAAAGTCTGTGGGGAATGTGATTCAGGCAGCTGCCTCTGAACAGAATAGTGAATAAAACCAATTTAGAAATCTAGGATAAAGAAAGAAAAGAACAGAAAGTATAAAATCATTTATTAGGACCTGGTAGTATGCATAGTGATTAAGTTTTTTTCATATTTTACTCCAGGCCTTTTTCCAAATTTTTCTTGTCTCTCAGTCCCTCTACCACTGACAAAATTCTCCTTTACATAAAATAAAAACAATAAAATTATGGTGTTCTCTTCTTTTTCTCTCCCAGATTATACCTCCTCTGACCCTGGGGCCATGTTTCTGTGTCATACCAGGAAAAAATAGATTATTGATTTTTTTTCAAACTTCAGAATTAGAAAGAACCTTAGAGATTACCTTTTTTACCACTCCCCCTGTCACTCTGTCCATGCAAGAGTAGTGGTATGCCTATTAAGTGGTTTATTCACGGTCACAGAATGAGAAGTAAGAGACGCTAGATTCGAACCCAAGTTCTATGATTCTAACACCAGTGTACTCTCCACTATTTCGCACTGCCTCTTTGGGGCAGGATCCTCAAAAAGTCATAGGGATTCAGTTTAAGGAGAGATGAAACAAAGCTGAGTTTACATACTGACAGATAGTAGATCTGTCTGAAGAATGTCCATTTCAGTGGATGTTCAACCAGACTAGCCATGCAAGACCAGTAGTGTTTCTACCATTGGGCAGTAACACTGTTTGCCTCAAATCAAGAGATATTAGCGATTACAATTTAAGTTTTCTATTGAGATTTTGCCACAAAATCAGAAATGTCTTTCACAATATATAATTTCTTGAGTAAAAGCAAAGCATAATGTGCCATAGTTCACTATCCCGACAAACAAAGCACCAGAAAGGAACAATGTCTCTCATGCATCCCAAAAACACCTCTCCCAAGAAGACTTCTTTAGCCGCCCCCATCCATAGACACCTCTCTCTCCTCTCAATGGCCACACCACTGACTAAACCAGTCATTAATTATTTTCTATACACTCTCATGTTATTAATTATCTTTTCATATATGCAAATTATATTCCCCTAATTGTACTGCAAGGTTCTTGTGGGTAGGTTTGCCTCACTGTATAGCCACAGTATGCTAAACAAACTTATTTTCCCATAGCAGATGGAAAATGTACCATAGTAAACATGATTGTTTAGATCATGAGCAAAGGCAATTCTTCCTGATTCTCTCAAGTGAACATGTAAGAAACTGAAAATGGTTACTCTTAGGACTCACATTTTGTTATTTACTTTGTCATACTTTGTTCCTTTCCCCCTTCTTAGATAGGTATTATAGTACACAGAATGCTGAATGTAGAGTTAAGAGTACTTGAAATAAATACTGACTATCTCCTGGACCTTAAGCAATGTACTTAAGCTATATCAACCTCAGTTTCCTTATCTATGAAATGTGAATAAAAAGTAATTAGAACACCTAATTCACAGGATTATTGTGAGGAACAAGTGATATATGATTAGCAATCTTTAAAGTACTATTTATGAGTTATTCTGATTTATAGCAATATAGAGGGCCACAGTATTAGATATTTTCCTCACATTATCTAATTCTTCCTGTTGTTTTCAGTCCTTCAAAAATCTATATTTTAGTACATTTTGGAATCCATTCAAGACTACCCTCAAAAATAACTTTCTACATTAATCTTTTCATGATTCTCCACACCTGCCAGTATATTCTCACATAAAACTGTTAATTTTCTCTACATTGTGCCTTCCCAGTCACCAATGGAGTGAAGCAAGGCTCTGTGCTTGCTCCCATGCTTTTTAGCATGATGTTTTCAGACATGTTGTCAAATGGTTTCAATGAGGATAAACACAGCATCAAGGCCAGATATCACACTGATGGTAAATTCTTCAATTTGAAAAGGTTACAAGTCAAGACCAAAGTGGAGGGAGTGTTGGTGCATGATTTTCTGTTTGCAGATGATTGTGCACTCAGTGCAGCCTCTGAAACTGAGATGCAACAAAGCATGGATCAGTTCTCTGCTGCCTGTGCTAATTTTGTCCTAATAATTAACATCAAGAAAACACAGGTGCTCCATCAGTCATCACAACACCATCCATACGGGAAACCATCAGTTATAACAAATGGGGGAGTTTTGAATGCTGTGGATAAGTTCAATTACCTTCAATTTCCAGGGATGTACATAGTGACAATGAAGTTGATGCACACATTGCCAGGTCTCGCTCAGTGTTTGGGAAGCTCTAAAGAAAAGTCTGGGAGAGAAGAGATACTAGACTGACTGCCAAACTGAAGTTCTACAGAACTGTTGTGCTGACCTTATTGTTGTATGCCTGTGAAACATGGACAGTCTACCAGTGCCATGTCAGGAACTGAATTACTTCCATTCTAACTATCTTAGGAAGATTTTGAGGATCACCTGGCAGGATAAGGTACCATACACTGAAGTCCTTGCTCAAACTAAACTGCCAAAAACATTCAAACTATGCTTCAGAGAGTGCAGCTCTGATGGGCTGGCCATGTTGTTCGAAAGCAGAATGTACATTTGCCAAAAAGACTATTTTATGGAGAACTTACATGGGGCAGACAATCACATGGTGGTCAGAAGAAGTGGTACAAGGATGCTTTCAAGGTCTCTCTCAAGAACTTTGGATTTGATTGAGCAACATGGGAGACACTGGCACAGGACTACTCAGCATGGCATGACCACATCAGAAAAGGTGCTGTACTCTATGAGCAAAGTACAATTGAGTTAACACAAATGAAACATAGGATGTGCAAATTTGGAGTATCCACCCCAAATATTCACCTGAACGATCTGTGCCCAATCTGTGGTAAAATATTTCAAGTTCATATTGTTCAGATCAGCCATAGCTGGACACACTGAAACTTCACTTTAGCATGGTGATGTCATTTTGGCCCTCTTTGAGAACCAAGGACAACAACCAACCAACCACCAACTAACCATATTTATACATGTACTTATCCTCTCTCCTAGAGTATGTTTCTTGAAAGCAAGTATACTTTCATTTTTACAAGGATATCCACAGCCTGAAATATTATGAGTATTTTAGAAATGCTTGTAGGTTCCTCACTAGTACACATCCCAATTCTTCTATGATTTCCAAATTAGTAGATGATCTTTGAGGGTTGAGGCCATGTGATCCAAAATAAATTATGTAACATGTTTGGTGATGAATGTCTGTATCTTCCCTAGACTGGTACTTTGAAAACAGATATACAAGGTGACTCCAAATTTAATTGTTTAAAGTTACATGTAGATTGGAAATACCCTCTATAGTTTTTCATTGGAATGATAAAGTCTTTCCAAGAGCTTGCTGGACCTTAAGCTCTGTTTCCAGAAGTTAATTTCTTTTTCTTTCTTTCTTTTCTTCCCCTTCCTTCCTCTTTCTCTCTTTTTCTTTCTCTTCCTTCCTACCTTTCTCCCTTTCTCTTCCTTCCTTCTTTCCTTCCTTCCTTCCTTCTTTCCTATATTTCTTTCTTCTTTCCTTCATATCTCTCTCTCTCTCTCTCTCTCTCTCTCTCTCTCTCTCTGTCTCTCTCTGTCTCTCTCTGTCTCTCTCTCTCTCTCTCTTTTTTAGGGGAATTCAGTTTTACCTAGATGCTCTTATAACCCAACTTCTAGCTGCTGCTCAGTTTCTCTAACATGATACCTGGTAAGTCCTTTACCACATGGGAGGGGTAGCATTCTTATATTGGCTGAGTGAATCTTTAAAACTGATGAGATCTAGCTGGTAGCTCTCTCTTTCCTTCATTTCTTTTGGCTGTGTTTCTAACAGCTGCTGCTCCCTGCACAGCGTGGATCCCATGAATTTGAACCAGTGAAACTGCTATTCTCCTGCCTTTTCTCCACCTGGAGATGTGGGCTTGGGAGTGCTTTTTTCTGCTTTGTTGCTATTTGACTTCAGTTTCCTGTGACATAAGTGATTGTCAAACCTGTGTAAAAATTACATTAACTGAGTAATCAATAAGTAAAATAAAGCATTTATTCAGTCATAGAATTGCAACTTGGAACAATGTACTATCTTCCACAGCAAGATTTGGTGAGCGAGATTAAAAACCTAGGTTATATACACTCAGAAGGTAGGTGTGCCTAGATAGATAGAACAGCAGTTCGCAAGTTATTTACTGCAGTCTAATAAAACTTTCCTGGAAAAATCATAGGATATGCTTCGGCTACTTATAACCAACAAAGGCAGGCCACCAACTGCCCCTAACCAGGGTCACCTATAGGGGAAGTAGAATAGTCAAACTGTCAGAAAGGAGGGCTTTGCAAAAGTGTCTTTGAAGTTCCTCTGTCAAGGAAGCGAGGCAGTTAGAAAAGACTGGTCTCAGCAGTTTCCTAGGAATTTACTTGGAAGTGATTAGAAATTGCTTCTTAGAACAGGATAGAGCATCTTGAGCTTCCCAGGGCTTGACATGATCTTCATCTATCCAGCAGTTGGAATCATGTTAACTTTGGGCCAGGATTGTAGGTGGGTTAGTGCTACAGCTGGCAAGGTCAGCATAGAAGCCCTGAGAAGCTAAGGTGCCTAGTACTCAAGTCCAAGGTAGATTTTGGACTTGGTATGGAACCACAATTAAGCAATGAAGTTAATCCCCTTCCACTCCCCAGGAACTGAAATGATGAAGTGGGAGAAGAGAATTATGCCACCCTCTGCCTGGGAGGAGTAAATTTGCATATTGATGATTATATTTTAAATTTTCCTCTTTGTAAAAACAATATTGAGTAAAATGAGCATGCACAAATCTGGCTATATTAGAATGAGACCCTAAAGTACTTTTGCTTTAGCAAAAGGCTACTCTAGGAGTAGGAAGAAAATGGCAGTATTGATATCAGTCTCTCATATGTTGCCATGTTATTAAGCACAGCTAGCTTACCTAAGAGCACCGTATGGCTGGCACCAGTCTTTAAACATTAAAGCTGATGTTCAAGCCAAGAGAGAAAATGTAAGCTGGGATTCTTCCCCTACCCAAAAAAAAAAAATTAAATTGAACAGTGGCCTTTGGGAGACAATGGCTGTACATGCCTTTTTTCTTCCCTTCCACTAAAAGTAACTTCTTATATCCTATTGTACGGCAAAGTATGACAGAAGCAAGCATGTACCATTCACTCACAAATTTATTAATTAAAGTTCACAGTAAATAATGCTAATTTCCCATACTCAGTTTGATTGACTATAGAGCTCTCACCAAAAAACATTCTCAAACCCACTTACAACAAAATTCTGCTTTCTAAACTCATTTATAGGTAATAAAACTTGTGTGGCAATTTTGTTTGGAACATTATTGTTTGTTTTTGCCTGTCACCTGTTAGTATCTGTTCTTTGACCTTATGAGGAAAGATTCATGTTTCAGGATAGTTGCCCAAAATCATTATCCCTAAACATGAGACATATGACAGGATATGCATGATTCAGCATAACATTTCTCAGAGATGCTTAGTCTTTGGTGGAGGGCAAATGATGTGACTACAAATAATTTTCATCTAGCTTTAAAGTATGGCATTTGTTGGTGTTTGTCCTTCTCAAAAAAGGACCATGAAGTCATGAAGTTGATGCCATGATTTGCAAGTGAATTAAACTTAAGTGAAGGAGGGTTCAGCAAAGTTACCCATCTCCTGAGTCATCTCGGTCCAGTGGCAAGATATGGATCAGGATGACTGGAGATGGCCCCCAGAGTGTGGTATTTAAGAAGGTTTGAGAGACATAATTTCTGGGTAATTTAATAATTTTATTGATCATACCAACATTTTAATAAAAAGATGATCATTTGGTCATATCCCTTTTAGACCAAAGATATTGGTGACAATAGATTCACTATTTATATATACTTTGAAGAGTAGGTGCTCCCAGGATGGGAATCAATCCTGATTGACTGATTAACAATTAATGAAAGAATGAACATTACAAATGAGGGACTGAGAATGACATAATATCACCTTTGGACAAAGAGGCTATCTCTATACTCAGACCCATACCCACTCCCCACCCTGGGTCTATCTCCACCCAATGTCTCTGCTCAAGCTTGATTGAACGGAATTCACCTAGACCACTAGAGATTCTTGTAAATTTGGGTGGGGTTGGATAGAAGTGGTTGGCTATGTCTTCAGAGACGGAAGTTTTGAAATGACAGAAAAAGGAGCAACTCTAAACCTCCCCCGATCATTAGTTATTAACAATTTGTCTCTCAAGTTTTTGCTTAGGTCTGTTTCTGGCATCATTCTTCCTAGAAACTATATAACTGGAAGCAATGGAATTCCCACAAAAATAGATACTGAAAACTTTGTGTGAAAGTCATAGAATCTGGTTAAATCTGATTTTTGCAGAGGGAGAGGTAACTAGGTGGCAAAGGAAACTTAAAGAAAGTCTGACTTTCTTTTGTTCTCACTTTTCCATGCATATTTGAGTCCAGAGGGGGTGGATTATAAGGACAAAGGAAAAGAAACCCAGAGGCACACTACTGATTTCTATTTCTAACCTAAAAGGCCTTCAAGCCTTGAGAAAACTATGACTGTCTAGGCTGGCTGTTTTTGACACCCTAGCTTCCTAGTTTACATAAAGAGAATGTAAAGAAGGCCTGTGCAGGATGGGATATTTCACATGGCTTCTGAATAAAATAGAATAAGGAAAGAAATCAAAGCATCATGATGTAATGGATAGGGCTCTGCACTAGAGCTGGAAAGACTGGGTTCAAGTATTGCCACTTACATCTGAGGCCTGTATAACAACAACACACAAGTCTTTTAACTATTTAGAATTCCAGGCAATTGTCAAAGAATATAAATTATCAATGAGTTGAACATCTACATAATAGAATTATTTTCTACAAGTAGGGAAAGAGGAAAAGATTGTTCAGAATGAATTTATGATTTTGAAGGCAATGAAGATGCATTGTATCATAGATTTAAATCTGGAAGGGCTCTTGGAAGACAGCTAGTCAAAAATCTCATTTACATACAATGACACTGGTTTAGCACAGTTTCTTATAAGGTTATTATGAAATTCTCATGAGATAATATTGTATATAAAAGTACTCAGAAAACCTTAAAGCTACACAAAAAATCTTCTGGAGCAATATATTCATGATCTCTTCAATTTGGCTGTTCTATCCAATGATCAGATCCCAAGCCTTCTAAGTCTTCCCAACCCATGTGACTCTTATCCACATATTTATTCAAATGCTTTCATTGGGGGAACAGAGGCAGGAGAAAGAAGAGGGATATAATTCAATGTTCCCAGGGCCCTCCTTCCTCTCTCATGACATCTCAAAGATGTCATTAGATGATGCTGGCAGTCTTGTCTGTCACCTCATCTTCTCCCCATATGATATCTTAGCCTACCTTCTTTTTAGATCATATATCTTAGTGGCATGTTCCACAAAGGTTCATAGTTGTGTCAAACAAGTTATCTGCTATTGCCTATTAAAACCTACCACATGCATCTCCATGGCCCCCTGAGAAATAATCATGGTAATTTTTGCAAGATTGTAATATTTTATGATTTATAGCCACAAGATCACACCAGTAAAATAGTAATATTAAAAAGATATGTCTTTTTTTCCCCCTGGGAGAAGCTGTATCAGTAAAGGATTTTTACAGTTTTCCAAAGGCTACCTAGCATGCTTTCTTGCTTCTGCTTAATTTGCAAAGTTGTGTTAAGTCCATAGTAGAATTTCCTTCATTCTTCCAGTTTTATAAGAAGTGTTAGAGCATGACTTGCAATTATTTAAATGGTAATCTTTCTGCAAATTGTTGAGCAATATAATGCAATAGCCCAATGCTTCATGACATACAAATGAAACTATTCTCATCATTATTATCATATTTGGGTTCAAAGCCATTAATTCATGCATATATTCCATGTATCGATCAAGTGGACTACTTTCTATTCCCTGAACTTGGTATTTTACCCCCCTCTCCATTCTGTGTCTTTGCACAGGTTGTGACACATTTATGGAATATGCTCTCTTCTTACCTCTACCTCTTAAAAATCACCAGTTACCTGCAAGTATTAGTTCATATTTCATTTCTATGAAAAACCTTCCTTGATTTCCCCACTGCCCACCACTGGGACAAGAAGGTATTACCTCCCTTTTCTTCAAATCAGCAATACTTTGCAGTGTACATTATGTATCTCCCCTTACCCAAAATATCATGTAAGTCTCTTGAGGGCATGAAATTTTGTTTGTTTTGTGTTATTTTGTCTTTGTTTAACCAGGGTGAAGCACAGTACCTGGACATTGAAGGTACTTGATGAATACATATTAGGTTGGATTGAATTGGATTGGATCAGCTCATTTGTGAAAAACAGAGGATCATGACACATCTTAGATGTTTGCCTGAAGTGCTTACTATGTTATTTTAAAATCATAATTCACACAATCAGTTTTCTTCAATAACACTTCAACCTGTGGCAATGTCAACAAAGTGTCTTCAATAAAGATATCTGGATGGGAAGAAAGGGCAGAGGAGGAATTTGGCAGTGTGGGCTGTTCTCTAGCTATCTCTCTTACTCTAGAAATTAACAAATTCTCTAAAGAAATGGGTTTGCTTCTTCCTGTTGGAGCTGAGTAGGAAATGAGAGAGAGCATAACAACAAAGTTTTCATTACCATATAGTCTCAGAATGAAATTATAGTATGAACTGCTTTCACAATCAATAACTGGATGTGAGTTACCAAAGTCCCACTGCAACAAGGGTCATGAAATCCAGGCTTAATGTGTTTGCTATTTGGAGAAGGGGGTAATAAACAATAAAAATGAAAAGCAGCAAAGAATAGGGCATAGTAGGTAGCAGCATGGTCATGTGATCAGGAATTCCCATCCCAGATCAATGTTAGTTGTGTGACCACAAGCAAGTCATGAATCCTTTCTTGGCACCCAGACCAAATTTATAAGACAAGGTACAAAGTACTTTCCTAAGTTAGAGGATGGAGTTTCCTAAAGTCCCACACCATTATGAAATTATAGCTATAAATAAAATAAAAATAATATAATTATTACTAGTAGACATTTATAACATACTTTAAAGTTCTCAGACCACTTTACATTTATATTATCTCATTAGATTGTAGTCCTGACTTAGCCCATTAAGTAAAGCTTATTTTCCAGGACAGTTTTGCTTATGAGAACACTGTCAGGTGTCTTGCAGAGATCATGGTGAATAGAAGAACTGCCACAAGATGGGTAATGTTTTATTTTTTTTGTTAGTTTTTTTGTTTTTCTTTTAGTGGAGCAAAGATCTTGACGATCTGGAACTCTGGGACAAATCTAATAAGAGAAAACTTAATAGTCATAAATGTAAAGCCTTACACTTGGATTCAAAGAATCAGATAAGCACAGAAATGTTCTTGATGAACTAGCTAGAGGTCAGTTTGAATGAAAAAGTACTAGGTATTTTAATTATACAAACCCAGTATCTGTTAACAGTGAGACACTGCATCCTAAAAATGATAATGTGATCTTAAAGCACATAGTAATAGCTGATATTTATGCAGAACTTGGAAGGCCAGCAAAATGCTTAACTTTTTTATCTCAGCTCATCCTCACCACAACCCTGGAGGGAAAGGACTAGTTATGTATTTTCTACCCATTTTGTAAATGAGGCAATTGAAGCAAAATCTAGCAAGAGACAGAAGCACGACTTGACCTCAGTTCCCATGGTGGCACACTGCAAACATTGCTGAATTTCAGATAAGATGACCTACATAGAAATCATGCCTCTATTTCTTATTACCTGTGTGATATTGGAGAAGTCATATTCCCTCCCTAGGGTTCAGATGATTCATTTATAAATGGAGAGGGTTAGACTAATACTCTCTATAGATTATTTTTTCATGCTCTACTATAAAATTTCCAGTAGGATGCTGTCCTAGGATCTCTCTACCCTTTCTTTTGAAATGAGAAAATTCTAGTCTTTCCAATTAAATTTTGAAAAATCAAGGAATAATCTATTCAATGGATTTCTCAAAGAAAATTCTTTACCTATGGTATACTATGGGTTTGCTTTTCCTTAATCTCTCTTTAAAACAAAAAAGATGAAACTCAGTCATTGATGGCTGATAAGCTTCCATAAGAAGAAATTATGCTGTCAATTTCCTTTGGATTCCAGAAAATAAAAGAGAATTTTATTTAACAGATTTGCTTTGGTACAATTTATTGGCCTTTTCAAAAGTATAAGGTTATGAGAAAAGTGTGCCTAACCCTATACTCACCAGGATAATAGTGTTTCAGATTCATAGACTGAAAAAGCATTCATTATTTTTACAGGTAGAAAGAAAAAAAAATTATTAAACATCCAATAGTGTTATTCTGGGGCCCACAAATTCTGACATTTTAAATGAACAATGTTTGGCTGCCTGTTCTATGACAATTTTATCACTTCCTTGGCACCTCCATTTTATTCCTTTCCTCTTTGCCTATAAAAATCTCTCCAAGATTTGTCAGTGCTATTTTGGTTATTGAATCACATGTTCTGTTTTTAGTTATCCCTTGACATAGTTGTGAAGAAGGAACCTTCCCAGGTAAAATCATGTTACTTAAGACTCGTCCATATTTAAAAGTAGCTATTTGCAAAGCAAATACATAGTCTGCTATAGAACAGTTCTCACTAGTATTTTGTATGGGATGGATTACTCACTCAGTTGTCCAACCATCAAGTTCTCTGTTACATCAGATAAGTTTATGGAGAAGTGCTAACCTCTCAACATGTTCAGTCAGCACTGATTAATTTATTTGTTAGATAAATAAAATCTAGTAGTAGAGAAATTTATCAGATCTCAGAAGGGAATAGGAGACTATCTGAATAATGTAGCCTTGGAGATAAAAGGATGCTATTATATAAAGAACTTTCCTAGGTTCCCCACCTTAGAGGACATAGCTCAAGCTCTAATTATCACTGACCATGCTAAGTACAGCCCATTTTCCTCTTACCTACTATGTACAAGACATTATGCTTAATATGAGTCATATAACAATGAAAAACAGTCTCTATTTCCCAGAAGTTTATATTTAACCAGGCATTGTACACAAATAACTGTGACGACATATAAAATAAAATGTAGAAGGAGAGATACAGACCAAGTACTCAACAAAAATGTAATGAGTGAAAGATTGCGTTGAGCTATAGAGATGAACAATATACCAGAGGATGTGTCATTTGAAGGACCTTAAAGGAAAAGATATATATGAAGAAACAGAGATGAGACAGGACTATATTTTAAGTAGAGAATAAGACTTGCATTAATGAACCAAAGAAGCACAGAGCATATTGACTTATAGAATAACTGGTCATTCAGTTTGGCTGAAGCACTGTTATAGAAGTCTAGATCTGACTTTATACAAACAGATAATTCAGGAGTGATCCCCACATCAATAATCTTGTCTGACAAAACAGAATATAAAATTAATTTCACTTTCTTCAATATTATTCAATATTCATCAAGCCCAGTGTTTTCCAATTATTTTTTCAAACACAGTTTTCGTGATAGACATATGTAAGTTCAGAGGCTTTGTATCCTCTCAATTCTTACTGATGAAACCTATTATCCAATATATCTTTTCATCATTGTCATCTGTAACTACCTTTGTACTCCAGTAACCATGTTTTTTCTTATTTAACTTTAATAGTCTAATTAAGTTGTTCCTTCATTCTCTCACAACAGATGTTTGTGCAAAAGCTGATCCTCCTGACTCTTACTATCACCTCTCCCAAATATCTACATTTTATTCTGTATATGCTTACCAAAGTACATCCATACACACACACAGTCACAAACACACACACACAGAGACAGAGACACACACACACACACACACACACACACACTAGAATAAAGCCTCCCTAAGAGTTGGAATAGTTTTTTTTTTCTATGTCCCTTTTTATTTCAAGTTCTTGGCATAATGTCTTGGCATAATGTACACAGTAAACACCTAATAAGCAACTGTTGGATGACTGATTCATTGTCTGAAAAGATAATATTAACATTTTGGTGGGTTTTTTGCAAATTTTTATAATGAACGATATAACACACAATAGTCAAATATCACATGAAATAATTTTCCTTGTCACCTTTCAGTGAATAATAAATCTAATTCCCCTATTTTTTTTCCCGAGCCTCTCTAAAGATAACCTGTGAAGTATCTTTGCATTTATCCATGACTTCCCAATTGTCTTTTTGCTTCATTCATTGTGAGGATCAAGATTCATAGTATCTAATACCTCACATATCCTGTCCTACTGACAAGTATTTGACATTAAGGATATACAAGGAAAGTTGAATTTCATTTTTTTAAAGTTGACAACAACAACAATAAAGATCCTTTAAAAATTGACTGATGTGTCTGAAAAAATAATGAACTAGAAATTTTATTCAGGCCTCATTAACTCTTAAAATCTCCCCAAAATTATGTCCCACCATGAGATTGATTGCTACTGTATCCATAGGGAAAGAATTCATGAAGATAATGAGATTAAAACATATTTAAAATAAAATTGCCAAGAGTTAAAAACAAAGTAATAAAAAATAATTTGAAGGAATAAAGGGAAGATAGATTTTAAGTAGTTAGATAACTGAAAGAAGGGAGAAAATAAGGAAATAAATGGACAACAAAGAAAGAACGAAATAGATATCTATTAAGGTAAAAGAAATTACAAGATTTTTTTTAAAAATGGTAAGAAATGGGGTGAGAAGCCATATGAGTGATAAGAAGAGAAGATGCAAAAACTCCACCTTCTAGGGAAAGAACACTATTAGACAAAAGTGCTGTTAACGCTAGAAATTTGGAACTCAAAATTTGAAAAAGGAGCTAAAATTGTTTTTACATGTAATTGGGAAAACATAAATATTGAATAGAAAAAAAGTAATAAGAAGACAATACTTTGACAGTACTGGTACTTGTTAAGAAACAGAAGGGTAGACCACTGGAATAAGTTAAATACTCAATACACAGTAGGCAAGGTGTGTAGCAATCTATTGTTTAATAAGCCCAAGGAGCCCAGCTTCTGGGATAACCACTCACTGTTTGACAAAGATTGCTGGGAAAACTGGACAACAGTGTGGCAGAAATTGGGCATAGACCAATGCCTGACATGGTACACAAGAATAAAGTCCAAATGGATACATGATATAGATATAAAGATTGATACTATAAACAAATTAGGGGACCAAGGAATTTTGACCCTAAAAGAGATAGAGAACACTATGAAGTGCAAAATAGATAATTTTGATTACATTAAACTGAAAAGTTTTTGCACAGTCAAACCCAATGCAAACAAGATTAGGAGAGAAGTAGAAAACTGTGAAGGAACTTTTGCAACTAGTGGCTGTGATGAAGGCCTCATTTCTAAAACATAAAGAGAACTGAGTCAAATGTACAAGAATACAAGTCATTCCCTAATTGATAAATGATCAAAGGATATGAACAGGATGTTTTCAGAGGAAGTAATTAAAGCTATCTATAATCATATGAAAAAATGCTCTAAATTCCTACTGATTGAGAGATGCAAATCAAAAGAACTTTGAGATACCACATCACACTTATCATATTGGGTAACATGACAAAAAATGAAGATGATAAATGTTGGAGAAGATATGGGAGATTTGGAACACTAATTCATTGTTGGTGGAGCTGTGAGCTGATCCAACCATTCTGGAGAGCAATTTGGAACTATGTCCAAAGGGCTACAAAAATGTGCATATCCTTTGACCCAGAAATATCACTTCTGGGACTCTATCACAAAGAAATCATAAAAATGGGAAAAGGTCCCACATGTAGAATAATATTTATAGTAGCACTCTTTCTGGTGGCCAAAATGTTGAAATCAAGTGAATGCCTATCAATTACAGAATGACTGAACCACTTGTGGTATATGAATGTAATGTAATACTATTGTGCCTTAAGAAACGATGACAGGAAGACTTCAGAGAGGCCTGGAAAGATTTATATGAACTGATGCTGAGTGAAAGGAGCAGAACCAGGAGAACTTGTACACAACAATAACCACAGTGTGTGAGGAATTTTTCTGTTAGATTTAGTACTTCATTGCAATGCAAGGACTTAAAAAATTCCCAATGGGCTCTTGAGGTAAAATGTCCTCCAAATCCAGACAAAGAACTGTGGAATTGGATCACAGATAGAAGCAGACCATTTTCTTTTGTGTTACACTTTGTTTTCTTTTATTTTATAGTTTCTCCCATTCATTTTGGTTCTTCTATGCAACATCTATATAACAGAAATGTGCATATAGAACCTATATATGATTGTGTGCTATTTCAGGGAGGGAGTGGGGATGGAGGAAGCAGTGAGGGTGAGGGAGGGGAAAAAGAATCTAAGATATATGGAAGTGATTGTTGAACATTTAAAACAAATAAAATAATTTAATTTAAAAAATAATCATATTGATGAAAATATGTACCTGAATTCCTAAGATTAAGCTAAAGTGGTCTTGAAGAGAATAATCATATTCTTAAAAGCTTAAATGAGCAATATAGAAAAAGGAAAGTTTTTTTAAAATTTATTTTTTATTTGTTTTCAGTGTTCTACAATCACTTCCATATATCTTAGACTTTCCCCCTCCCTCTACCTCCTTTCCCCCTACCTCCACACTCCCTTCCTGAGACAGAATACAATTTTATATAGGTTGTACACATGCATTCCTATGAAATATATTTTCACTTAAGTCACATTGCATAGAAGAATTAAAATGAGTGGGAGAAATCATAAAACAAACCAAAACATAATATAAAAAAAGTGATCTCCTTCATTCTGTGATCAAATTCCCTTGTTCTTCCTCTGGATGTGGAAGGTATTTTGCCGTAGGAGACCATTGGAAATTTTTTGAATCCTTGCATTGCAATGAAGTACTAAGTCTACCAGACAAATTCCTCACACACTGTGGTTGTTGCTGTATACAAAATTCTCCTGGTTCTACTCCTTTCACTAAGCATCAGTTCATGTAAGTCTTTCCAGGCCTCTCTGAAGTCTTCCTGTTCATCATTTCTTATAATACAATAGTATTCCATTACAATCATATACCACAATTTATTCAGCCATTTCCCAATTGATGGGCATCCCCTTGATTTCAAGTTTTTGTCCACCACAAAGAGAGCTGTTGTAAATATTATTGTACATGTGGGACCCTTTCCCATTTTTATGATCTCTTGGGGATACAGTCCTAGAAGCAATATTGCTGGGTCAAAGGGTATGCACATGAAAAAGGATAGTATTTAAGAACTAAATATGTACTTTTAAAATTTAGAAAGTCAAGAAATAAGCTGAAAATATCATAAGGAAATATTAAAATTAGAGGAGAAATACATTGTAAAGGAAAAAGTTTCCTGAAATGATAAAGCTAAAAGCACTTAGCCAATCTGATTAAAAAGAAGATAATACAAAGGTAAATCAATGAAATAGAAAATGTATGAGGAAATGTCACAACAAAACAATGAGAAATAAAAAGAATTTTAAAATCTACTATGTGCAGTTATATGATACCAAAATAGAGAACAAGAAATGTATGTAGTACCTCAAAATATGAAATAACTCACAAAAGACCAACTAGAAATCTCAAATTATTGAATCATAGAAATGGAAATAGAAGAGGCTGTGGAACTAAGAAAATGTACATGGCAGGGTGGTGGAAAATGTTTTTTGGTCCAGATGGATCTATGGAATAATTCTAGTAAAGTTTTAAAGAATAATTAGTACCACTACTATAGAAGTACCAGTTAATACCAATACTGTGGGAAATATTCTCAACACTGACAAAGAAAAAAATTCTATCAGAATCCTTGCATGGAATAAATGTAGCCCTTGTAACTAAACCATGTAAAATATAAAATATACAAACAAAAATCAAACCTATGAATCTTAGACTAATAAGTATTGAATTTTTTAAAATAAAATCCTTTCAAAAAGACTGTGGCAATTAATCCCAGAAATCATTTATTGTGAGCAAATCGGATTTCCCTCATTATAATGAAAGCTGCTTGATGACAGTATTTATCTTTCTTTTTCTTTATACTTCTATTCCCATACTTAGTTCAGTTCCTGGTACATAGTTATTGCTGAGTAAAAGTTTGTTGACTTGACTCAAGTATACCAGGGATGTGATAATGGTTAAACATTAGTAAATCAACATACAAATCATATGAAAAATAAACAAAACAAATCAATATCTGAAAATATTTATCTTTAATATTTTCTGCCCTAGTATCCTGAAAATCCACTACTGTTATAGCAGAAGGAGATGTGGAACACACAAGATTGAAGGTTGCTTTGTAATTTTCTTCATTTTATGGGTTCTGAAAGCTGAAGAATGATTTACTAAGGTCTCTGTCTATTGACCATGCCTTTTCTGTGCTTAGCTGGAACTTGAAAATCTTACAGAGTATGTTGATCTGTACCTATTCTTTCCAGAATAACAGAGTGTACAGAATCTGAGCTCTCTAAAATAGCTTTTGAGAACTTGAGATCATCTCCACACTTTGATTTGTCACTGGAACAGAGTTATAATATGTAAAAATAATAATAGATAACTTTCTATACAGGCTATGATATATAATAAATTTTATTAAATGTCTTCTACAATGAAGAATCCTGAATTACATATTATGAGGGTTACAAATTACCAAAAGGCATAATTCTTGCTTTCAAAAGCAGAGGCAGGTAGGTAGGAGAGTGAATAAAATATTGAACCTTGAGTTAGAAGACCTATGTCAGTTAAAATCTGATATCTGACAGTGAGTAAATCCAAGCAAATCACTCAATCTCTTTCTGTTTCAGTTTCTTCAGTTACAAATTGGGAATAATAACAGAAGCTTCCTCAAACACTGGCTGTGAGGATCCAATGAGGTAACATTTGCAAACCTTTTAGTATGGTACCTAGCACATTGTTACTGATAAAGACTGTTAAAAAACAGTGCTTAATTAAGTGTTTTTTTCTTCATCCAAGAAGGATTGTTTGGGTAGATACAAACTTGGCCTTCCAGAAAAGAAGTTGCAGTCATATCTCCCAGAATAGATTAAGATTTATTATAGATTAGTGTCAGATTAAGTATTATTAATGGCTTTCATACATTTACAGTTTTAGCCATTTCAATTGATTAGACTCAAAGCAGGGCCTACATTCTTTTGCATATTCTAAAAAATACTTACCACCAAACCTTGTAAGTTATGAACAATTCACAAACATCATTAATACTGATAAAGAACATTATTTAAAAAATCATTTTTTCCCTTTAAGTACCAAAATAGTCTTAAAAGTTTACCCTGTCTCTTAATGATGTATCAGACTAATGATGTTCAATCAGGATACTCCAAGAGGTCATTTACTCCAGAATTGCTCTATAATCTGGTCATTGCATATCGTTAAAAAACACTTAGAAAGCCCCTGAACTACAAAGCTGAAACAAATCCAACCTGATGCTTAGCCTGAGAGACTCCTCTCACTCCATGGGACAGAATGACAAGCACAAAACTTGCTTTCACATATTCTGATTTCAAATCATTTTTCCACAGCTTATTTGACCTTAAGTAACTCATCTAGCCAGTCTGGGCTTTAGTTTCCTTATCTGCAAAATAAAAATGTTGAGCAAAATTATGTCCATGATGTCTTCAAGCTCTAGATCTATAATTCTCTGAGCCTGTCAAAAAAGTCAGAGAATAAATTGTGTGCAAGAGGAGTTCAGACCCAGGCAAACATCTTTACATTTTCAGGAAACATTTTATAAGAAATAAAATCCTTTGAAACCTCTGTCTCTCTTTCATGAGACACTGAAGGTTGACAGAGGCAACCCAGCATGATCTGACTGATGGTGTGTATCAGATGCATGTGTGGTGGAAAAAAAGAAACAGAGTCATTCAATCTATCTGATTATAATTTTTGCAAAAATTATCCTTTAAGGCAATTTTCCAGAGCACAGTAGATTTTAAATGTTTTGGATCAAGGTTTTACCATTCCCATATTTTGAATATAATTGACTAGCTAGATTGCCAATTACTACATGGGCAAAAGGGAGTATCCCTAGTTGGGCTTGGTTCTAATTTAAATTGCTGGTTTGAGAAAATGAGTATAAGCCATTAATAAGGCAATGCAGGATTAGAGCATCTTTTATTAATTTTACCTGGTCTTGGAAACTCTAAAATTTCCAATCAGGTCTTAGTTTCTCATTTTGTTTAGCCCTTATCCTTAATCTAAAACATCACTAGTTTAAATATTCTTTCACTCAAAAATTCATGAACAAGGGTACTGTGGGCATCATTAAAGAAAGCAAAGGAAAATTTAAATATTCAGGAATAATGTGATATTATTAATAATGTACATTAAATAAATTTGTTTTATAATACAGAATTATCCTTAATATTGTTTTTAATACATCTTACCTAAAAAGTGATTTATAATTTGCCAAGAGTTTTCACTACTGATTAGTTGTTCAACTTTCATAACAATCCCATGAGAAAGATAAGGATAGTATTAAGTTCATATTAAAAATGAGCAAAGTGCAACTCAGCAGATAAATTGTGACCTCTCCAAAGTTATATGACACATAAATGGTAGTGACAAGATCAGAACTGTATTGTTTTTTAGTTCTAGCACAAAGTTCTTTCATTAATATTGGTATGCTACCTAATTGATTATATTTTATGGGGAGAAATTTATATCAGTTGGATATAATAGAGAAGATTCCCTTTGGGACACATATTGGTTTAAAAAGCAAAAACTAATATTATCTGTGTTACATTTTTATTTATTTTGTTAAACATTTCCAATATATTCCAGTTATTTTCCTCATTGGGAAATTTTAAGAACCTGGAGTTTGAGACCTCTGATTTAGATGACAGCAAAATAGTACAGGGAATGACTTCTATTCGCATAAGTAGTTGCAAAGAAAATCATTAAATCCAGGAAATTATTTCCCAGAATTCTCTAAAGATAACCCAGAACAGTGTTTTAAAACAGATTCTTTGCCAAAATGAAGATATAGATAGACAATGCTGTGAAAAATCCATCTCTAGATAATTGCCAAGTATATCGATTTTTATAGCTAGAGATAAGGCATTGGATTAGGTAGCCACCTTGGTACAGTGGAAATAGCCCTGGTTCAAGCAGTAAACAGTAGACTGAGGTTCTCGATCCATCTGCCCTTAATATACTGTGTGTCTTGGATCATAGAGTCTAACTTCTTTCATTCTCAATTTCTCTTCTATAAAAATAGGTCTATTGAACTAGATCAGGGATTCTTCACATTTTTTATAACATAGTTCTCTATAGCAGTATTGTAAAGCCTATGATCCACTTTTCATAATAATGATTTTTAAATGCATAAACTAAAATATGTATGATTAATATAGTTATCAGCACATTACAAAAACCATGGGTCCCTGAAGTCTCTCCATTCATCCTATTCCAAGTTAAAAATCTCTTGATTAGATTATTTCCAAAGTCCTTTCCTTTCGCAGCATAAGGTATAAAAAGCAAGATTTCTTAATTTTTCTTTATCTTAAGGTCAAGCATAGCTTTAGGAAACTCTAAGAATCCCATGCCACATCCCCAGTTGTACATTTTGTCTAAGTGTTGCTTCTATTTCTTCCTTCAAGATCCTAGTACTGGAATAGCTAGAGAGGTTACTTGTTCAGCTTCTTAGGACTCAGAAAAGAAATTATTTCACAGCTTGATGTTACTCCTTTCTATACCCCTGTTCTTTAAAAATCATGAATCTGACTTATTTGAGTATTTGTACTTACACTTCTTTGCCTCAGGAAGTTCCAAGCTTTTATTGCAGACTCTTCCACTGCTACACAAAGAAATACACTCAGCTCTAGGCTACTCTTCTTTCTCTTCCTTTCTATTAATGGCAAAAGGGAAATAGCTGTTGTAAACTCTTTTATTTCCTGATTGCTTCTCTTTTAATTCCCCAGTCTGCAATTTCAGTGGGGCTACTTTTCTTCAAAATCCATTTCAAATATATTTGTGAAACCTCTATTTGGCAATCAGAATCCTATCTGAATTACATATTATATTTCTTTTTCCTCCTCTAAAATTATCCTTTTAACTTATTTCTACTCTGGTTAACAATTCAATGTGTTGCATATCAAGCTTCTTATATTAAAAAAAATTATCCTTCATTTTACATTGAATTATTTTAGCTTCCAATGCTCTTTTGCAATCATTCCAATTGAACCCAATTTAAGTCAATTTGCATCTCTTCTAGCTGTGGGAATGTGAGTTGTTGAAGTGATTTTAAAGATGCTTTTCCTTTTCAGAAATGCATTTCCTACCAGATAATAAATCTAACTAAAACATGTTTTGAGTATTAATTTCCATAATTTCAAGATTATTATACTACAATCTGGGAAGGTTTTAGCTCTTATCTTCCTCTAGGATGAAGTAGAATTCAGAAGGATTAAGATTTGCATAGGAATAGTTAGATCTAGGAAATCTAACCAATTCTCAAGGTATATTTAATTTGAGGGAATAGAGAAACAAAATATTAACTCCAGGTCATGGGGAGTAAGCTACTTTCCCAGCAATTGTAGATCAGTTAGTCAGTCAACAGATTAACACATATTAAGTACCTACTGTGTTCCAGGCATTTTTCTGGATTCTGGGAATACAAAGAAAGGCAAAAGACAGTCCTTGCTCTCAAAGGTCTCACAGTCTAATGAGAAAGACAACACACAAACAACTATGTACAAACAAATTATATACAGGATAAATAGGAAATAATCAGCAAAGTCTATGCTGCAGAGTAAGGTGTGAGAAGATTAAAAATTTGTGTGTGTGTGTGTGTTGGGGGAGGGGGTCAAGTTATGAAAGAGTTTGAATGCTAAGCAGAGAATTTCATAATTGACCCTGGAAGTGACAGTGAGTCACTGGAGTTTGTTGAATGTCTGTATGGTTGAGAGGTGACATGGCCAGATCTGTGCTTTGAGAATATCACTCCCCACTATGTGGAAGATGGACTGAAGTGGGGAGAAACTTGACACATGGTAAACTTACCAGCATACCATTATAATAGTATGAGAATGAGATTATAACTTACTACACCACAGTTATGTCTGTGTCAAAAAGGAGAAAAAAGAGGAGAAAAAAGAGAAGGAAAAGGAGGAGGAATGAGAAGAAAACATATACAAGAGATGTTACAGAGAATACTATCAAGGGGGACAGAGCCAAGATGGTGGAGTAGAAGGATGACCTGTAAGAGTTTTTCCCCCATAACCAATGAAATACCTGTAAAAAATGACTCTAAACAAATTCTGGAGCAGCAGAAGCCAGAAAAAGACAGAGTGAAAGAGATTTCCAGCCCAAGGCAGCCTGGAAGGAAGACATAAAAGGTCTATTGCACCAGGCTCAGAGTGAAGTAAAGCCCAGCCTTGGCCACATGGCATGGCAGGCACAGGGTCAGAGCAGGACAGAGGCCTCAGGGGAAGGAATCCCCCAGACCAGCCATGGTTCCCAGATCCCTCAAACCACAAATGCCAGAGACAGCTTCAAAGGTCAGTGAGAAAGCTCTTTGACATAGGTGAGAAGGGAGCAGGGTCCTTCTGCCCTAGCCCTGGCCTCAGGTTGCCTCAGGCAGCAACAGCAGTCATTTTTGGAGCCCTCAGCCTAAAGCCTTTGGGGGAATTGAATAGTGGATCTGGGTCTCACCCCTGAGAGGCAGACTGGGGTGAGGAGGAATTCTGGCCTAGTGGAGCTGGTGGAAGCTCTAGACAGGGAGTTCTACTCCCAGATCCTGGGCAGAAAAGCTTGTGAGAGCTCCCAGACCAGAGTGCAGGCCAGAAGAGGAGTAAACTCCTCTCCCTTGATTGTGCCACCTTGGAGAAATTAAGAACTTACAGGTCCCCAGAGTATACCTTCCTCTTAACAAAGGACTCAAAAGTCAAGCAACTGGCTGAAAAAATGCCCAGAAAGGAGGAAAAAAAAAAGACTACAGAAGGCTACTTTCATGGCAAACAGGTATTTTCTTCCATCTTTGCAGATGAGGAAGAAGAATGCATACCATCAGAGGAAGACATAAAAGTAAAGGCTTCTGTATCCCAAACCTCCAAAATAAATATACAGTGGTCTCAGGCCATATAAGAGCTCAAGTAAGAGGGGTGGAAGAAAAATTGGGAAGAGAAATGAGAGCAATGCAAGATAATCATGAAAGTGAGTCAACAGCTTCCTAAAAGAGACCCAAAAAAATGCTGAAGAAAATAGCACCTTTAAAAATAGACTACTTCAAATGGCAAAAAAGACCCAAAAAGCCAATGAGGAGAAGAATGCTTTAAAAAGCAGAGTTAGCCAAATGGAAAAGGAGGTTAAAAAGCTCACTGAAGAAAATAGTTCTTTGAAAATTGGAATGGAAGAGATGGAGGCTGATGACTTTCTGAGAAACCAAGAAATCACAAAACAAAACCAAAAGAATGAAAAAATAGAAGACAATATGAAATATCTCATTGGAAAAACAACTATCTTGGAAACTAGATCCAGGAGAGACAATTTAAAAATTATGGGACCGCCTGAAAGCTATGATCAAAAAAAGAGCCTAGACATCATCTTTCATGAAATAATCATGGGAAACTGCCTTGATATTCTAGAACCAGAGGAAAAAATAAATATTGAAAGAATCCATCTACCACTTCCTGAAAGAGATCTGAAAGAAACAACTCCTAGGAACATTGTGGCCAAATTCCAGAGTTCCCAGGTCAAGGATAAAATATTGTAAGCAGTCAGAAAAAAAAAACCAAAACAATTTGAGTATTGCGGAAATACAATCAGGCTAACACAAGAACTAGCAGCTTCTATGTTAAAGGATCAAAGGACTTGAAATATGATCTTCCAGAAATCAAAGGAACTGGAATTAAAACCTAGAATCACCTACCCAGAAAAACTGAGTATAATACTTCAGGGGAAAAATGGTCATTCAACAAAATACAGGTCTTTCAAGGATTCTTGATGAAAAAACCAGCGCTGAATAGAAAATTTGACTTTCAATTGCAAGAATCAAGAGAAGCATGAAAAGGTAAACAGGAAAGGGAAATTATAAGGGACTTACTAACATTGAACTGTTTACATTCCTACATGGAAAGATAATATTTGTAACTCTTGAGATTTTTCTCAGTGTTCAGGTAGTTGGAGGGATTACACACACACACATACACACATACAGACAGAAGGCACACTGTGAGTTGAGTAGGAAGGGATGATATCTAAAAATAAAATTAAGGGGTGAGAGAGGAATATATCGGGAGAAGAAAGGGAGAAATGGATTGAGGCAAATTATCTCTCATAACAGAGGCAAGAGAAAGCTTTTTCAATGGAGGGGAAAAGGGGGGAGGTGAGAAGAAAAAAGTGAAGCTTACTCTCATCACATTTCGCTAAAGGAGGGAATAACATACACATACAACATGGTATGAAAACGAATCTTACACTATAGGAAAGTAGGGGAGAAGGGGATAATTGGGGTAGTGGAATAATAGAAGGGAGGACAAATGAGAAGAGGGAGTAATTAGAAGTAAACAATTTAGGAGAGGGGCAAGGTCTAAAGAGAGAATAGAATAAACAGGGGGCAGGATAGGATGGAGGGAATTATAGTTAGTCTTTCACAATATGACTCTTATGGAAGTCTTTAGCAAAACTACACTATATTGAATTGCTTACTTTCTCAGTGGGGATGGATGGGGAGGAAGAAAGGGAAAGAAGTTGGAACTCAAAGTTTAAGGAATGAATGTCAAGAATTGTTTTTGCATGTAACTGGGAATTGAGAAATACAGGTAATGGGGTATAGAAATCTATCCTGTCTTACAAGAAAAGAGAGAAGATGGGGAGGAAGGAAGGGGTGTAACAGAAGGGAGGGCAGATTAGGGGAAGGAGTAATCAGAATGCACGGTGTTTTGGGCTGGAAGGGGAGAGATAGGAAGAAAATTTGGGACTCAAAATCTTGTGGAAATGAATGTTGAAAACTAAAAATAAATAAGAAAATACAGTCAAGAGAAATAGGCAACAGATTAGATAATGGGGAAGGAAGGGCATAGCAAAGAATTTCTAAGTGAGGAGATCTATGCATATCTTTTGAGATCCAACAAGTTCTTTCCAAAATTGCCTTATATTCTAAGTCCTACACCATTCAAACTGTCACCCAGACATGAAGGAATGGGCAAAGTAGCCTGTAGGAGTTGGTCATTGATTTTTTCATTTTTATTTAATTTCATTGTATGTTGGTCAGTTCAACCTCAGGTCAAAATTCCCTGATATTATTTCTTTAATTTTAAATGACTAAATATCTCCATTTTGAGGTGTAAATTCTGTAACTGCAACTCATAATTACTAATTCCATTTCCATATTCCCTTTCCATCCACATTCTCTCATGCCATCTGAATAATTACAACACTGTCATGACCTTGGTCCACTTTATACCTCAACATTAAAAGCATTTGCTTGTAGGCTACTATTACTTAAAGTTTGGGAATTCCTTGTGAATGTCCAACCACCACAAAGCAGCTATTCTTATCTTTCCTTGAACTCTGTGCTGCATCAGCCAAACTGTACCTATCATTTTCTCACTGCAGATTCAATACCATACTTTTGAAATATATTGCCTGCATGTTTCTCATCTTCCATAATACCTCAGGGTATGACATTTAATCTCCTTAGTCAGATTTCATATTTTTGACAATAGATTCATGCAGATCAAAAGAGGCAAAAAATGAAATTATCTTGGTTGTACTTGACGTTAAATTAAAGAATCAAGAGATATTAGAACTTGAGGTGATCTTCGCAATTTCAATGCAATATTTTCTTTTTACAATTGTGAAAGAGAAGCCCAGAAAGATTAAAATTAGACTGTGAGTTCCTTGAGAAGTTGTTGTTAGTTGTTCAGTTGTGTACACTTACTCATGACCGCATGGATGGGAGAACCTTCTTTCATCTACCGTCTCTTGAGCTCTGTTCAAGTTAATGTTCATTGTTTTCATCACACTATCCATCTCATACTCTGATGTTGCCTTTTCCTTTTGCCTTTAATCTTTCCTAACATCAGGGTCTTCTCCATTAAATCTCAACTTCTCTTTATGTGGTAAAAGTATTTAGAATTCAACTTTAGTATTTGACCTTCCAATGAATAGCATGAATTAAACTCTTTACACATTGACTGAACAAGGGACTCTCAAAAGTCTTCTACAGCACCACAATTCAAAGTCAATTCTGAGCTACTAAACTTTCTTTATAATCCAAATCTCACAGTCATAGATTGCTACTGGAAAAACCACAGTTTTGACTATGGTGACCTTTACTGGCAAAGTAATGTCTCTGCTTTTGAGTATGTTGTCCAAATTTGCCATAGCTTTTCTTCCAAGGAGCAAATGTCTCTTAATTTTGTAGCTATAGTTGCCATCTGCAATGATCTTTGAGCTGAAAAATATAAAACCTGGTACTTCTTCCATTTCTTCTCCCCCTATTTCTCAGGAAATGATGGGGTCAGTTGACAAGATCTTAATTTTCTGTGTGTTAAGTTCCAACATACTTGTTTATTTTCTTGTGTATTTTAATATGTGAAATTTCTCCAATATCTGATTTTATAATAAATGTTTAATGGGAAGACTGGCAAATATAAGCTAAGGGCTATATTCTACCTTAAGAAGAATTAGAGAAGTGACTTTCTTAATCCCTAAGAATTTATTCTTGTACCAGCAATATTCAGGGGAAACAGATAGATATAAATCTAGCTTGTTGCTCCTCTTAGAGATTTTTGAGAAAATGAGTTAGGCACACTTTAAGAAAATGTGGTCACAAAGAAAAATCAAAAATATTCTTGCTATTGAAGAACACATTCTAGCTCATCTTACACTTTATAATTAAGACAGTAGTTACCCTGATCTTTAATGCCCAAATAGACCATTCATCTTCTGCATATGAATCAATGAGATTGATATTCTGAAGTGATAAGATAGCATTCAGTCATTCAACCAGTAAACATTAAGAATTTACTATATGCCAAGTGATATCCTAAGGACTAGGGATACAAAAAGAGACATTCACTTCCCTGAAGGAATTCACATTCTAACTAAGGAGGTAGCAAAGAAACAAATACGTACAAAGAAGCTATAAACAAGATTATCATTGTTCATCCTTCATTCTCAAAGAGGACCAATGGTGATGGAATGGTGATATCTTGACGAGCAAGTGAATTGGATTTAAGTGAGGCAGATTGGAATGGTGATATCTTGACGAGCAAGTGAATTGGATTTAAGTGAGGCAGATCTGTGCAAAGTCATCAGTTTTACTCTCTTCTCCAGTCATTGTAGTCCAGTGGCAAGGCATAGGGTCAGGATAACCTAATGATAGTTTGGGACGCAGTAGGAAACTTTGGGCTATTTAAGTTGGGATCTTTCCCTGGTCTATTTGTCTGAAGCAATGTTCATTCAGCAATTAAAAGCAAAGTAAGAATTGACGTCAAAGATGCTTATTTTGCTTTCATAGAAGAATTAGACTGAGAGGGGAAGAACCTCACCGTTTCTGGCTAGAATAGAAAAAATTGATGTTATCCCCTATACACAATAAGAAATTCTTATAAGAGGAGAGGAACTAAAATTCAAAAGGGGCAGGGAAAATCTTCCTATAAAAAATGAAATTTTGGTTTGGACTTGAAGAAAACCAGGGAAGTCTATAAGCAGAGATGAAGGGGAAGACCATTTCATGCACGGGGACAACTAGAGGAATTGCCCAGAGCTGAGAGAATGTGTGTCTTATTTGAGGAACAGCAAGGAGGCCAACATCACTGGATCGAAGAATATGTAAGAATATTTTTATGAAGCGTAAATTGCAAGAAGTTTAGAAAGGTAGGGGAGAGAGGGCTGCAGATAGAATAGGTTATTAAAGGCTTTGAACATCAAACAGAAGATTTTTGCATTTGATCCTGGAGGGAATAGGGAGTTACTCTAAATCTGGACTCTCCTAGAGGGTAAAATGTTGCCCAAATGTAATTAGATACTTAACTATCACATTTAAAGGATCATGTGATTTTAAACTGAGAGAGATCTTAGAAATTACCAAGACACATTGCCCAACTTTACAAATGAAAAAGGAATGGCCCAAAGAGACAGTGACTTGGTCAAAAAAGTGATAAACACCAAAACTAAAATTCAAACCCAGGTGTTTTAATTCCAAATCCAATATTCTTTTTACTATACTGCAGTTTACTTAGTTTTCATCCTCTGAAGCTGCTTAGGTTTCCTGACATGCCTCGGCTAGGATGAATATGTGGATTAGTTTCTGATTTTAATATGTTACATATTTCCCTTTAAGAGGTCCCACTAGGAAAGTCATTTGTCCTTTTTACTTATAGGCTTTCTTTTTTGGTTGTTTTATTTTACAAGACCAAGCTATTAGATTCTTAATATATGACATACTTCTTCAAAAAAGGTTAATTAGCAGTGAAATGCATCAAACATATCAGAGGCTCAGAGAATGATAGTAAAAAGAACTCTGGGTTCAACTTTCATGAATTCATTACTTCATGGGACATGATTTTTTCTGATACAACATCTAGTTAGACATTCTCCCCTCTTACTCTTTATTACTTTAATTTCTTGAATCTAATAGTCTTTCTTATCATCTCAGCTGAGAATTTTGCTAATGACCTACTATTCCAAAGGCGCACATGGTCTAATAAAACCCAATTTCTTACAATAATTCCATGCCATTATGCACTACATCCTTCGCCTCTTAGGATCTTTTGCTAACTCTCCCCTTTCCAAGTGTAATGATGCATGGGAACTCAGCTTTACATATTCCTACTCAGGGGCTAGCCTATCTGAACTTCTTTATTTTACATTTTTTATACTTTTGAGAGTATGGAATGATTTTAAATTGAACTGTTGGTCTTGTTTTTGTTTTTTCCTACATGTATTCAGATTTACAGTTTAAATATGTAGACTCACAATTTTTTATTGACTTTGAAGAAAGGGTATTTCCCTACCATCCTTATGTATATGATGGTGAATCCTGGAGGCATCTCTTTTCCCCCATTCTTTACCTAGATTTTGGGTTCAAATGGGCATTGCCTTGGCAATGAGTGGGAAGAAACTTGTTTGACTTTGAAATGAAGCTTCAGACATTTTTGTTTTGTTCAATTTCATCTCAGAAGGGCATTTTCTTCTCATTCTGGAAAAAAATTGTTTGCCTTTTCTTCCTTTTCTCTTTACAGGAAATCAAATTTTCTTTTAATATACAGATAATTCTGTTCTTTCTGGTTAAATCTTATAATTTCTATTACAACTTTTATTTTTGTTTATTTAGTTTTTGGAGGTGGAACAAGTTTATCCAAACTGACTTGACTTTACCTTATATCTGATGTTAACATGCACATATTAATTATTATTAATTATAGTTATATATTATTATATATTTACATCATATATAATTGTGTATATAGTACAAATATATAATTAAATATATTAATTATATTGATGATTAATATAATGTGACTATATAATTATCAACTATGGAATTATATGGTCTATCTTTTAAATATTTAAATGGTATTATACATATAATTAATTATGTTAGTATATGAAAGAGTTCGTGGTACTTTTCATGAACTGAATTTGTGGGTTTTGGTGGTGCTATGGAATTGATAAGCATAGTATATAAATCCAATAAACATTTGTTGCTGTAACATTGCACATTTATTAACTGAATTAATATTTCCGTATTAATGTGAGTATATATGGAGTATACTGATGAAGATACAGAGCAAATTCTAGAAATGTGAGGATGAAGTCAGAAGAGTTCTACTGTTTTCTTGTAATATTAGTAGACTAAGACTTTGAGAATAAGCACATTTTTAGAATATTGGACAGACAATTGAGTCTTGGAAGGTTAAAAGAATTAATGTCAAGGCAGATGAGAAAACTCAGGAAGTTTTGGTTTTTTTTTTTTCTAGCCCTTGCTGAGAATTTTGAAAATGTAATAATGTCTAAGAATTTGACAGTAGAGAGTTATTCCTGGCAATGTCATACGAGTACACCCTCTGATGATAAACAGTTTATTAAAGGGTTAGGAAACATTCTATTCAAAGATATCCATATACAGTCACTAAATGTCACAATTAAATCCTAGAATTTTTATTTGTCTATGAATAAGGCTCCTAGGGCAGATAGCTGCCATATACCCCACATTGGCATTTTCTCTGTACATAAAGCATACATACGAGGAGAACTATAATCAGAAACCTGGGTTGGACAAACAAGAGTATACCTGAGACACTGGAAAGATCCAGAGCCAGGCAAAATGAGGACATTGTTAAAGAGCATAACAGAAACAGCTAAAGTGGAGGCATTTGGCCATACTTCAGTGAATAACCTCACTGGGGAATGGCCAAATGTCAGTTGGCAAAAATATATACAAACTTCAGCTGAGACATATTGAGGAGGAGAGAGGATCTAGTGGAGCAGAGAGAACCAAAAGATGCCTATGCTAATTTTCTCTCATACTGAAGAAGTTTGGATGACTTCCTCCTTAGGATGTAGCAATATATGTAGAGACTGATACCAATAGATGCTCTGGGTAAAAAAAAAAGAATGTATTGCAGAAATTAGTTCTTCATGCATCTGATGATGTTAAAACTATATAGACACAGAAATCATTGCCAAAAATATCTGAAGTGATATGTGCTCATGGACTTAAAGGTCAATATAACGTATAAGACTCAGCCTCAATAGGATGAGAGCCTTCTCAAGTGTGGGACACAGAAGCAAATCAAAGCAACAGAAAGGATGAAAAGAAAAGAAGAAAGGGAGGAAGGGGTAAATGAATCAAGGAAGGAAGAAAGGAACCAGCTTTTAGTTTTATTTATTAATTCATTGTTTTGTTCTCAATTTTATTAATCTCTCCTCAAATTTTCAGAATTTCCATTTTGGTGTTTAATAGAAGAATGTAATTTTTAGGGAAGGGTGTGGTCAGTATCGTACCCAATTCATTAATCTTCTCAATCCGACAAATTTTGGAATATTGTCTCATTGTTTTCATTCTCTTTAATGAAAGTATTAATTGTTTTGATGATTTGTTCTTTGACCAATTTTTTTTTAGGATTATTTAGATTCCATTTAACTTTTGATACATGCTTCTTCCACTGCTTATTAAATGTATTTTTATTGCATTATGGTCTGAAAAGTATATATTTGATATTTTGGGGGTTTTTTTGTATTTTCATGAGACTTTATGCCATAATGCATAGTCAATTTTTTTTGTGAAGGTACCATGGACAACTGAGAAAAAGGTATGTTCATTTCTATTCCCATTTCATTTTCTTCAGAAGCCTATCATATCTAAGTTTGCTAAGATTCTATTCATCTCTTTGACTTCTTTCTTATTTATTTCATAGTCAAATTTATGTAGTTGAGAGGGGAAAGCTGAGGTCCCCACTACTATAATTTCACTATCTGTTACCTCCTGTAAATCATTGAACTGTTGCTTTGAAAATTTAGATTCCATCCCATTTGGTGCTTTTATGTTTATGTTTATGTTTATATTTCTTATTTGCCCTGATTCCTTTAAGCAAAATTCAGGTTCTCTACTTTTTCCTTTTAGTTGGGTCCGATGTTTTGCTTTATTTGAGACCAGGTTTGTTATTGTGCCGTTTTTACTTCACCTGAAGCAAAAGAGATTCTATTTCAGTCCTATATTTTAATTGTTTGTGTTTCTGTATGTTTCAAGCAGGTTTCCTGAATCCAATATGTTGCTGAATTCTGTTTTCTAAATCCATTGTGTTTCATGCTTCCCTTTTATGGGTAAATTCTGCCCATTTATAAGCACAATTATTATTTACCTCCATCCTATTTTGTTTTATTTGCCTTTCTCTTTTTATCCTCTCACTCTTGTCAAGTCTATTTTGCTTCTGACCACTGTCTTTTTTCAGCTCCCCCTTTTATCACCTTCCCTTTGTCTTATGTCCTTCTCCTACTTGTTGGGTAACATGGATTTCTATTACCAATTGAGTATAGACACACAGACACACAGAAAAAAACACTTATGTTTGTGTGTGTGTGTGTGTGTGTATATGCAATATATATGTTTGTGTGTATGTGTGTGTACAAAATCTACAATCACTGGACCAATTTAGACATAATCAGAGTTGCCTGTTCCACCCCTCCCCCTCATTTTCCCCTTCACTGTAAAAGAAGAAACAAAATAATTCTAATTTCCTCAGTTGGTTTATCCTTGGAATGATTCTAAGATTCGTAAGACAAATAGATAGCTACCAATGTAATGCATCACACATAGAGAAAATATATTGGAAATAATACTATTGCCTCAATAAAACTCAATTTGGCATTTCATAAAGTTCAATGTCTCTTCTTGATTAAAAATTTAAAAATAGATCTATATGAATGTTTTCCTTAATAATGAGTATATATTTTAAATGTAAAATTGATTTTTTTTTTAAATAGTCTTTCTCCAGCACCATTCAATAAGTCACTTTGGTTACCTTTTATCTGAAATTTCAAATATAAAATAATTGGTTTGGTTTTCAAAGCCTTTTATAATCTGGCTCTCTCCATTCTGTCAGACTTCTTATATTTTATTCCTTTTGAGCACTATGAGATCTAATGACACAGAAGGTTGTTCCTTCTGGATAACCTTTTTATCTTCCAACACTGAATGCTTTTTCTTGGTGTCTCCATGCCTTGAGCATCTTCCTAATCTCTGTCTCCTGTCTAACCTGGCTTCCTTCAGGTCTCAGCTAAATTTCCACCTTCATCAAAAATCTTTTACCAGTCCTTAATCTCAGTGCCCTCTGGATTCACTGTCAATTTACCCTGTCTACAAATTTTACATAGTAGTTTGCATGTTTTCTATTCTATTAAACTGTCAATCTCTTTGCATTCAATAAAGTTAGGGAAATGCTCAATCTAGAAGAGTAGAAAAATAAAACTAAATCAAAAGAAAAAATAAAAATTATTTTTCAACCAAAATTCACAACAAATGTCATGAAAGGTAATCAATGTGTTTAGCAAATACTCAGGATAATAACTTCAGTAGACAAATAAATAATTACATTTCTATGTGCCATTAATAAACAGCTACTAACCATAACAAAAGAGATCTTTAAAAAAAAAAATAGGGACCAAAACGCTAAACACTTGGGCATAGAATTAATTTGGAATACATGAGCTTTATTAAAATAAAATCATGAAAATCTAATGAGGGAAATGCAGAAAGACATGAATAATGGAGAGATTTGTTTCTTTTTCCTTGCAGAAAAAAACTAAATATAGTAATGATGACAATACACCTTAATATAGTGTAATATTCTTCAGTGAGGAATAATTTATAAAGGCTTACAAATTCATCATAAAATGTTATGAGAAGAACAAGTGAGCAAAAATACCAGGCTATAATTTATAAAGGAAGTTCAAAGTGGCAAATTTACCTATAAAAGTTTAAAATGTTACTTAAGTAAAATTTACCAAAATTATTTATTTTGAAACAGAAAAAAAATCAATAGAATTCTATGTGAATTCAAGAAATGATTTCCATTACATATTTTATGCATATAATGTTAAAATCTAGTGATATGAAATCAATTAAGTGATTAAAGTGTACAGAATAAATGCTCCTACTGTCCAAATAGACACATGACTAATGTATACCATTGAATTCTTCACCACTTAAACAAGTATAGGCATGGGATAAATGTAATACAAAAATTATAAAATTTTAGAGAATGGGAAGAAATAGGTAGTAATTACAACAAGATAATTTCCTATGCAAAATGTAATTTTTTAAGAAAGAAAAAGCTATTCGCAAGTAGTCAGATGAAAGCTTATTCATAAGAAAATTCAAACAATAAACTTATAGAAATATTGGTATCCTCATCTCTCATAATATGAAAATTAATAAATTTTTAAGCTTCAATTATACACTTATGATACTAGTAAAAAAATCTAGAAAAATAGATACTATTGCTGAATATTGGCACTAATATGAAAAAACAAATACACATACATTTATCAGTAGCACTGTGAGTTGATTTGTTGTAAAAACATAAAAATTCATCAAAAACATTTTCAATAAATTGAAGATATAATTCTTCATATCAATCCTAAAGGCCTGCTCTCAAGAACACATCTATATATTTCTACAAAAGGGATGACATTTAAATGAACTCTCTCGATTCAGGTGAGCCCACATTGACATAAAAGCACAAAAACTTATTACTTCTAAGACAAAGTTTAGGGGGCAGGGAGGAGAAAAGTAGAGAGGGAATGAAAAGGTTTAGGTGTGCAGTAAGGGGAAGGGTAGAGAGACAGAGATAGAGAAAAAGAGATTTGAACAGAGACAAGGAAGTATTTGCTTCTCCATACACCGGTTAGTTGTAGTCCTTAACTCTCAAAAAGGACCAAAATGACATTACTATGATAAAGTCAAGTTTCAATGTGTCTGACTATGGCTGATCAGACCAATATGACCTTGGAATGCTTCGCCAGAGATAGTCTGTGAACATTTGAGGTGGATACTCTAAATCTGTGCATCCTAGGTTTCCTTTGAGCTATTTCAATTCTGTTTGTTTTTAGAGAGCTGCACCTTTTCTGATATGGACATGCCATGCTGAACAGTCTTGTGCCAGTGTCGTCCTTGTCACACAATCAATTCCACAGTTCTTGAGAGAGACCTTGATAGTGTCCTTCTATTGCCTCTTCTAACCACGAGGTGATTGCCTGCCCCATGTGAATTTTCCATAAAATAGTCTTTTTGACAAGCACACATTTTGCATTCTAACAATGTGACCATGAGAGTTGTACTCTTTGAAGCATAGTTTGATTGCTTGGGAGTTTAGTTTGAGTAAGGACCTGTGTTTGGTACCTTATCCTGCCAGGTGATCTTCAAAATTTTCTAAGACAATTCAAATGGAAGTGATTCAGTTTCCTGCCACTGGGGCTAGTAGACTGTCCATATTTCACAGGCACACAACAATGAAGTCAGCAAATGGCTCTGTAGACTTTCAGTTTGGTGGTCAGTTTAATACCTCTTCTCTCCCATACTTTCCTTCAGAGCCTCCCAAACACTGAACTAGCTCTGGCAATGCATACATCAACTTCATCATCAATGTGTACATCCCTGAAAAGAACACTACCAAGGTAACTGAACTTATCCACAGCATTCAGAAGTTCTCCATTTGTTGTAACTGATGGTTCCATGTATGTATAGTGTTGTGGTGGCTGATGGAACATCTGGGTTTTCTTGGTGTTAATTGTCAGGCCAAAATTAGCACAAGCAGCACAGAATTGCTGCATACTTTGTTGCATCTCACCTTCAGAGGCTGTACTGAGTGCGCAATCATCTGAAAACAGAACATCATGCACCAACACGCCCTCCACTTTTGCCTTGGCTAGTAGCCTTTTCAAATTGAAGAATTTACTGTCAGCATGGTAGCTGGCCTTGGTCATGTTCACCCTCGTTGAAAACATTTGATAACATGGCTGAACACATCATGCTAAAAAGCATATCAGCAAGCACACTCAGTTCACCTCCTGATGTGAGGAAAGGGGCTAGAAAAAGTGCCCTAAATTTTTTCTGCTTAGTCAACTCTGACCTGATTACTATGACAGGTGGGAAATCCTGCTCTGTGGTGAAAACCAAAAAGGATGAACAAAACGTACAAAAACATCTGCAAAGATGATCCCACTCACTATTAGCACATAGAAGACACATGAACGTATAGACAACACAAAAATTCAGTGGACCTGAAAGAAAAACAGCTCTTGTTGCAAGAGAACTCAACAGATATCACATCCAAATTGCAGCCTTGAGTGAAACAAGGCTGGCAAATGAAGACTAGTTTACTGAGGTTGGAGGTGGATATACATTTTTCTGGAGTGTACACAGTGAAGGGGAGCACTGTGAAGCTGGTGTAGGTTTTACAATCAAAACTAATCTAGTACGCAAGCTGGTATGCTTGCCAAAAGAAGTGAATGATAGAGTCATACCACTGCAATCGCCATCGACAGGAAAACATCATGCCACCATCATTAATGCCTATACTCCTGCAACAGTAAGTATCCCAACAAACACAGGAGGCCCTGCTGTCACAGGTTCTTCAATCTCCACTCTTAAAAGGAAAGGCACCTTTTGAAGGGTTAATAATCACTTTAATCAAGCACATGTATCATTCCTTTAACCAAACACATATGTCATTCACCTAGTTCAGGGAAGTCAACACCCTGAACTTCAAAGAAAATACAGAGAAATCAAAGATCAATAAATATGACTTCCTCTGCCTCACCATAATTCAACAGAAAGACCCAACTCTCTGACAATAGTTACCAGAGAGGGAAGCACAGACATCTAGGTTTTAAAAGCTAGGAGGCTCCTTAGTGGCTTCTCAGAGTCCTCATTTGGCCACACAAACACTTCCAGCCAGTGCCTCATTAAAAAAGACTTCAGCCTTCCCCAAAATCTTCCCTAATCAAACTCCTCTTAATGGGTAGGCCCATTAATGGGTGGGGAAGATATTCAATCACATTAAAATATTAACAATACAAATGTATTTACTGTTTCTAGTTCAAGAAACCCTTTTTGTCTGTGCTTATAAAGACTCTTGATTGATAAAAGCAAGATTCAATCAGAGGCACTTGATTATATTAAAACAAAAACAGCAAAAGATCTTAGTTTGCTTGTCATTGTAGCTCCCATCATGAGGAACCCTGATGAGGTTAAGGAAAAAATATTATGAAGACCTAGAGATCCTCATCATCAATGTGCCAAAACAAGACAAGCCAGAGTAGGCTCAGACTATCAGACTTGGCAGGGAGTCCTAGGGAGGAATGGAGTTGGAAACAGCAACAGTAATGGTCAGTTACTGTCGAAGACTTGTGTATTGCATGAAACACTGTTTTCCTTTTACCTAAACAAATAAAACTTCAAGGATGCACCCTCCCAGCACACATTGGCATCTAATAGACCATGTGATTATAAGGAGAAGAGATAGACAAGATGTGAGAGTGATGAAGGCAATGTGTGATGCAGAGTGCTGAACTGATCATAGATTTATCCTTTCCAAGTCAAATGTTCTCATTTATCCAAAGTGCTGCCCCCAAGGCAAAATGACTATCAGAAGAATTAATGCCAACAAATTAGAGTTCTCTGATTGTGGACACTTTGCTTCTCTGTACACTGTGTGTGTTCATCCTTCACTGCCAAAGAAGATTGTGCCATCAGAGAAATAATGATATGACTTGGACTTGACTTTGTTTTGAGTGAAGGAGGGCTGCACAAGTCACCAGACTCACTTCTCCACAGTCATCTGAATCCAGTGACCAGATATTCATCAGGATGACTGGAGATGACCCAGGATGTGGCAATTGGAGTTAAGTGACTTTCTCAAGGTCCCACAGCCAGTAAGTGTCAAGTGTCTGAGGTGAGATTTGAACTCAGGTCCTCCTGACTCCTGCATTGGTGCTCTATCCACTGCACAACCTAGCTGCCCCTCTCTGTACACTAAAGAGAAGAACAAAGCAGAAGAGCACTACTGCATTAACTATCAATTGCTTGCTAGAAAAACAGAAGAAATGGAAGACTGAAAGGAAGACCTCTATAACCTCAAGTCTTCACAACTTCTAGTTTAGTCATTTATATATAACCAATTCACTTCCTTCTCAGATATATGCTGTTTCTTACATATATCTTGCTTCTTAGTATTTCCTGAAGTCTGGAGACAAGTTTGAAGCTCAGAATTCCTATTTCAGTCAGATTTATAGGGTTTTTGAAACAGATTGGTGGTTGGTTGTGCTAACTTATC
This sequence comes from Bettongia penicillata ogilbyi, assembly GCA_023548195.1. NCBI lineage: Eukaryota > Metazoa > Chordata > Mammalia > Diprotodontia > Potoroidae > Bettongia > Bettongia penicillata. The sequence goes on along the minus strand of JAJHZJ010000959.1, from coordinate 310,652 downwards.
TTTGTAGGACAAATTGGTTTTGAATCAAAGGCCCCAACTATGTTAACAACAAAAAGCTTAAATGTTAACTTCTAGAATCCAAACAAAGACTTGTGACAGAATGAGGGCTGTATTTCTTTCTGAGGCCTATTTTTGTGGTATGAACTAAGGGACAAAGAGATTCTTTCTCTTTCTTTCTTTCTCTCTTTCTTTCTCTCTTTCTTTCTCTCTCTCTCTCTCTCTCTTTCCTTCTTTCCTTCCTTCCTTCCTTCCTTCCTTCCTTCCTTCCTTCCTTCTTTTCTTCTTTCTTTCTCTCTTTCTCTCTTCTCTCTCTTCTTTCTTTCTTTCTTTCTTTCTTTCTTTCTTTCTTTCTTTCTTTCTTTCTTTCTTTCTTCCTTCCTTCCTTTCTTTCTTTCTTTTTCTTTCTTTCTTTCTTTCTTTCTCTTTCTCTCTTTCTTTCTTTCTTTTTTTTCTTTCTTTCTTTCTTTCTTTCTTTCTTTCTTCCTTTCTTTCTTCCTTCCTTCCTTCTTTCTTTCTCTTCTTCCTTTCTTTCTTTCTTCTTTCTTTCTTTTCTTTCTTTCTTTCTTTCTTTCTTTCTTTCTTTCTTTCTTTTCTTTCTTTCTTTGTTTCTTTCTTTCTCTCTCTTTCTCTCACCTTCCCCTCCCCCCTCTACATTGAATGTAAATTCAGTTAACATTTGTTAGGCTCCTAAAATGTGCCAATCATATGCTAAGCATAGAGAAGGCAAAAATCAAAAACAGCCCCAACCCTGAAGGAACTTACAATCCAAGGAAAGGCAAACAAAAATATATAATACTATATATGGGATAAATAGGAAGTAATTAACAGAAGGAAGGCACTAAAATTAAGAGGGGTTAGGAAAGGCTTCCTGTAGGAGGTAGATTTTATCTTGGATTTAAAAAAGCAAGGGAAATCAGTAGTCAGAGAGGAAGAGGAAGAGCATTACATGCATGGGAACCAAGAAGAGAGAATGCCTGGAACCAGCATGGCATGGTCATGAAACAGCTGGGAGAACTGTGTCAGTGTATTAAAGAGAAATGATTAGGGAATAAGATACAAGAACCTGGAAAAATAGGAAGGGGCTAGGTTGTAAAGGGATTTGCATATCAAACAGAGCATTTTGTATTTGCTCCTGGAGATAATAGAAAGCCTCTTTAGTTTACTGAGTGGGGAGAGGGAGAGTGACTTGATTAGATTTGTGTCTTGTGAAAATCACTTTAGTGGTTTAATGGGGAATTGATTAGGGTGAGGAGTAACTTGATCAGGCAGATCCATCAATAGACTATTGCATCAATCAAGACATACGATGATGAGGGCCTATACTGGAATGGTATCGGTGTCAGAAAAGAGAATGGGGCTATTTGGGAGATGCTGCAAAAGTGAAATCAACAGGCCCTAGCAACAGCTTGAATGTTGGGGCAGTGTGAGAGGAGTGAAGAATCCAGGATGCCTTTTAAATTGCTATCCTGGAGGTCTGGAAGGATGATATGGCCCTCCACAGTAAAAGAATTTATGAGTGGGAGAAGAGTTTACAGAGAAAAGATGGGTTCTGTTTTAGACACATTGAGGTTAAGATGTCTACTGAATATCTAGTTCAAGATGTTTGAAAGGCTGCTAGAAAAGTGAGAGTGGAGGTAAGTAGATAGATTAGGGCAAGAAAGGTAGATATGAGATTCAGCATAAAAATGGTAATTGTATCCATGGATGCTGATGAGGAGTATATAGAGAGAAGAGAATATGACCCACAACAACATCCTTAAGGACATCTAGAGTTAGATGGTGTGGTCTTAAAGAGGATCAAGGAAAGAAGACAGAGAAGGAGCAATTATCCAAGTACAGGGGTACCAGTATTAAGTGGTGTCCTGAAAATCTGGCAATATGAGACTATTATCATGAAGAAAAGTGGGATGAACACTGTCAAAGACTGCAGAGAAGTCAAGGAGAATGAAAAAAAGGCATTGAGTCGGCAACTAAGTAATCATTATTAACTTCATAGAGAGCAGCTTTAGTGAAATGATAATATGGAAGTTAGATTGTAAGGAGTTAAAAAGAGAATGAGTAGAAAGAAAGTAAAGGAACTCATTCCTGATTACCTTTTTGAGGAGTTTAGTTACAAAGAACTGAAGAAAAATAGGATAGGATTCTCTGGGATTCTCTAAGTATATCATCATATCATCTCCAAAGTGTGATAACTTAGTTTCTTCTTTGTCTATTCTAATTCCTTCGAGAGAATCAAGTAAAAAACTACTTGAAATAGTAAACAACTTTGACAAGGTTGGAGGTTAAAAAATATGCACAAATAAATCATCTGCATTTCTATTTATTACTAACAAAGCCCAAGAACAAGAGATACAAAGAGAAATCCCATTTAACACTACAGTAGACACCATAACATATCTGGGAGTCTATCTACCAAAACAAACCCAGGTACTATATGAACACAATTACAAAACATTTTTCACACAAAAAAAGTCAGATCTAAGTAAGTGGGAAAACATCAGTTGCTCATGGATAGGCCAAGCTAATATAATCAAACCACCAGATAATTATTTTCATGAGCTACAAAAAATAGTATCAAAATTCATCTGGAAGATGACCTAGCCCTACCAGATCTCAAATTGTATTATAAAGCAGCAATCATCAAAATCACTTGGTACTGGCTAAGAAACAGAGGGGTAGAACAATGGAATAGGTTAGGTACTCAAGACATAGTAGTCAAAGAATATAGCAATCTACTGTTTGATAAACCCAAGGACCCCAGCTTCTTGGATAAGAACTGTTCAACAAAGATTGCTGGGAAAACTGAATAACAATGTTGCAGAAACTGGGCATAGATCAATGCCTGACACCATACACAAGAATAAAATCCAAATAGATACATGATCTAAGTATAAAGATTGATACTATAAACAAATTAGGGGACCAAGAAATAGTGTATTTGTCAGATTTATGGAGAATGGAGAAATTTATGACCCAATAAAAGATGGAAAACATTATGAAGTGCAAAATGGATAATTTTGATTACATTAAATTGAAACGTTTTTGCACAAACCTAATGCAACCAAGATTAGGAGGGAAGTAGAAAACTGGGAAAGAATTTTTGCAACTAGTATCTGTGATAAAGGCCTCATTTCTAAAATATATAAAGAACTGAGTCAAATCTACAAGAATACAAGTCATTCCCCAGTTAATAAATGGTCAAAGGATATGAGCAGGGAATTTTCAGAGGAAGAAATTAAAGCTATCTATAATTATATGAAAAAGATCATTATTGATTAAAAAGATACAAATCAAAACAACTCTGGGGAACCACATCATACCTATCAGATTGGCTAATATGAAAAAACAGGAAGATAATAAATGTTGGAAACAATGTGGGAGATTTGGAACACTAATTCATTGTTGATGGAGCTGTGAGCTGATCCAACCATTCTGGAGAAGAATTTGGAACTATGCACAAAGCGCTACAAAAATGTGCATACACTTTGACCCAGCAATATTGCTTCTGGGACTATCCCAAAGAGATCATAAAATGGGAAATGGTCCCACATGTACAAAAATATTTATAGCAGCTCTCTTTGTGGTGGACAAAAACTGGAAATCAAGGGGAAATCAGTTGGGAAATGGTCAGACATGTTGTGGTACATGAATGTAATGGAATACTATTCTGCTATGAAAAATGATGAACAGGAAGAATTCAGAGAAACCTGGAAAGACTTATATGAACTGATGCTGAGTGAAAGGAGCAGAACCAGGAGAACTTTGTACACAGCAAAAACCACAGTGTGTGAGGAATTTTACTGGTAGACCTAGTACTTCATTTAAATGTGTGGACTTAAAAAAAATTCCAGTGGACTCGAGGCAAAATGCCTTCCACATCCAGAAAAAGAACTATGGAACTGGATCACAGATAGAAACTTTTTCTTTTTGTATTTTCTTTTGTATTATGTTTTGTCTTACTTTGTTTAGTTTTATGGTTTCTCCCACACATTTAAATTCTTTTATGTATGTAATAGGAATGTATATGTAGAACATATATTAGACTGTATGCTGTCTCAGGGAGGGAATGGGGAAGGAGGGGGGAATGAGGGGGAGAAAGGGGAAAATACTCTAAGATATATGGAAGTGACTTTCAAACACTGAAAACAAATAAAATAATTTACAAAAAGAAATACCGGTTCACCCAAAAAGCAACTTCTATATTTTTCCCTTTTTAGGGCATTTTCCTAACCAGTTACTTGACTTTTGATTTCTTTGTCAAGTGGAGGGTATACCCTAGGGACCTGTAAGTTCTCAATTCCTCCAAGGTGGCACAATCAAGGGAGAGGAGTTTACTCCTCTCCTAGCCAGCACTGTGGTCTGTGGGCAACTACAGAACTCTTTTCTGCCCTGGAACTGCAAGTAGGTTTCCCTCTCCACAGTCACCACTAGCTTCACTATGCCAGAGTTCCTCTTAATCCCAGACCTGCCACTCTGGGATGAGATTAATATCAGCAGCTCAATTCCCCCTAGGTCTTTAGACTGAGGGCTCCAAAAGTGGATGCTGCTGCCAAAAGCAATCACAGGGTCTGCTATTGCCCTGGGGCCAGACCATGCTCCTCTCTGACCCAGGTGAAAAAACTTTATTACTGACCTTTGAAGCTGACTTTGGCATTTGTGGGTTGAGAAATCTGGGAATTGCAGCTGATACCCATGATTCCAAGCTCTGAAACCTGCTTCAGTCTTGTTGTTGCCATGCCACATGGCCCATGCTGGGTTGTGCTCCTCTCCAAGCCAGTATGATAGCCTCCTCCTGTTGGCCTTTCCAGCTGTCTTGGAGTGGAAATTTGTTTCAATCAGTTTGTGGCTTTTGCTGCTCTAGAATTCATTTAGCCATTTTTTACAGGTATTTTATGGGCTATGGGGAGAGACCTACAGGAAGTCTGTCCTATTCTACCATCTTCAATAGTGGCAATTTTTTAAAAAGCTTAGCATAATTCCAAATTTTTGCAAAAAAAATGGCATAAAATCAATGACAATTATGAGGTAAAATTCAGTACCTTGCATAATGATCTCCTCATTCTGCTCGCTTAATCTTCCATCAGTTAATATAGGTCTAGCCACGCTTTTCTGAAACCATCTCCCACCCATCATTTCTTATAACACAAAATGGATGTTTTTTAAAATTTTAAAATGATCCCAAATTTGTTCGAATACCTACTTTTCTATTATTACAATCTATTATTCATTGATTTGTTTGGATCCTTTTTGTTTTATCTAAGAATTATCATCTATAGTTCTAGGATCTGACATAACAACAGTGCAGAATAGGGCAAAAGTCTGCTATGTTTTTGAGGTTGTAGAGCCCAAAGTTTGAGTTTCAAGAGTCCTACCTGTGGGACCCATGGGCAAGTTATTTAACTTCTCTGAGTCTCATTTTCTTCAACTGTAAAAAAAAACCCAAAAAGGTATCAATCAATAAGTGTTTATAATTACCATGTGTATTTGCTATTTGTTAATTACTAATTAATTGCTATGTGTCAGGCATGAAGCTAAGCTCTGAGTATACAAAGAAAGACAAAACTTGTCTATACTCTCAAGGATCTCACAATCCAATGAAGGGGTAACATGCAAATAACTAAAGATATCGGAGATAAATAAAAGAGTAGATGGATGTTATTCTGAGAAGGGAAGTTCCAGCTGCTGGAGAGACCATGAAAAGCTTCCTCAATAAGGAGAGACTTGAAGTCAGTCCTGAAGAAAGTCAGGGAAACTAAGAGGTGTAATTGATAGAAAACATTCCAAGCATAGCAGATAGCCAGATAGCCAGAAAAAAAGGCAGGGTATGTAAGGAATTGTAAGTAGGCTGATGGAGTTGTATTATAAGAGTGCATGGGAGGGAATTAAATATGAGAAATCTCTAAAAGTAAGTAGGGCTAAGTTATAAAGAAGTGTCAACACCAAACAGAGTATATGGCATTTTATCCTGCAGGTATTAAGAAATCCCAGAAGTTTATTAAGTTGAAGGGGAGAGAGTAAGACCTTTTCTTTGAGAAAATCATATTGGTAACTGGGTGGAAGTTAATATCTGCCTATCTCACATGGGGGTTGTGAAGATAAAATGAGATGCTGCATGTAAAAGCACTTTAGAAAATCTTTTGCTATATGAAAAGTCTGGCTGTTATTACTGTATGTGGGTTTCCAAAGTGTAAACGGCAATATTGGCTCTTACGAATCCCTACACACATACCTTCACACACACCCGCAGTCCAATGATCTCTCCATCTTCTCTATCCCCTTCTTGCTTTATCTTAAGTTATAATTTAGCTGAGAAGCCTGGTACTTTTATAGGAAAATGAATAAAATTATTATGAGAGAGAGAGAGAGAGAGAGAGACCCAAATTCCAGGCCTTATTTGTAGGTGATGAATCGGTGATAAAAAAAAAGATGTAATACTTTCTGTCTGAAAGTTTCATATTCAGAATTTCTAGGTAATACAAATACCCTAGTGTTGATATGGTAGTTCTTTCAGATACATTTTCTCAGACAGAATCACCTCATCCACATTCATAGCACTGCTGAACACCTGGCCATTGAAAAAATGTGGACTTCTCACAAAAGTGCAGCTGTCAGCATTAAGACACAAGTAAATGGAACTCTCAGGGGAGCAACTTCAGCCTATTGGAAGACCTCAGCAGACTGACACCTGGGCATAAAAGTTAGCAGATTGACTCTCTCAGTTTCTGCATTTCTGGTTATTGTTCATGGTTTGTTTGGTTTTTTTTCATCTTAGTGTTGTATACCGATATTCTTCAGAATATTATGACTCTGGACCACTGTCAGACCTTGTTACCCATGAAACCAGCCCTGCCTCAGCAGCTGTGGTTTTTCCCATATACTCTGAGTTATGTAATTATTCCAAACTAGAGGCTAGACTCATTCATTGGTCCAGGACAGTGTTGTGTCCTGTGGATTTATGGCGAAGTATCTCAGCCTCACTTCAGATAATGAGGATGACAATAGCCACCATTTATATAACACTTCAAGTTTGGAGGAGTATTTTACATATGCTATCTTATTTGATCCTGTAAAATATATGCTATAATCACCTCCATTTTACTGATGTGGAAGCTGAGACAGAGAGGTTCAGTGACTTTCTCAAGGTTATGGAGGTGCCTGAGGCAAGGTTTGAGCTCAGCTCTTTCTAACACCAACTCCTGTTCTTTTCCCACTATGCCACCTAGCTTCCTCCTTCAACCTGTGTCAGGTGGGGAGAACTGGAAATTCCTGGGACTTTTTATTGTATTACTATACTTGAATGGTTACTTGTAATTAAGTAGCAGTTAAGACCTGGTTCACAGAATCATGTCTGAGCAGCAATATTCTGAGACATCTTTCCACAAAAGTGGATAATGGTTAACATTTATACGGTGCTTTAAAATTTGCAAAGTACTTGGTAAACCTTGTTTCACTTGACTGTCAAATGAACTCTGTGGAAATGGCATAGTCTGAATTTTAGACATGAGAAAACTGAAACTGGAAAATTAAAGGACTTATTTGGTGTCAAACAATGAATAAAACCCCTTAAACAAGATTCGAACTGATTCTTTAATTCTAGCCTTTTATCTACTAACCCACCCAGCTGCTTCCTAAAATAGCTTAAGAAATATTCCATTGTGTTAAAACAGATAACTGCATCATAAGGTGATTACTGAGGGGAAAACAATCTTTGAAGCCTGCCTTAAGCAGCCATACGTTGTGAGGTAATGATTTCAATGTTTCTATAGCCTCCAAACTTCTGCCCTGCCTCTACATTCCCCTATAATATTTTCACTTGCATATTAGTCTTGTATTCCATTGAAGAGTGTACAATCTACTTGCATAATCACTATTCTTCATTAACACTTAAAAAAGAGTTGTTTCCTCTTATATCTTTCACCCTCCACCCTCAGTTCTTCTCTCATAGCCCGCTCCATGCATAATATAATGCTCCCTTAGTCTCTATATCTTACTAGGCTGTTCATAATTATAATAGCTCACGTGTATCCCATCATTTCTTAATGCTATGACAAGCAGTAAGGAATAGTGGACAGCATACTGGACTTGCACTTAGAAAGAGCCTTTGAGCTAAGTCACTTAATCTCTTGGAGCTGGAGGCAATACTTTTAAGACCATAATTTGTAGATAGATTGTGATATGACTCAGTGATTCTAGAAGTTCTGAACCTGGAAAAAACAATCACAGACCTTTGATATATTGACATATTCTTTATTAATATGCCTTTGGATATTTCTGACTGTTCCCTCTTTCTCTGTGGCATTTGCCTTCATATAGACAATAGTCACATTTCATTTTGCCATCATTTAGTTTAGTTATGTGCACAATTTAATTTGAGTAATCTTTTCTCATAAATCATTTCCTCTAGTCTATTAATCATTTGCTTGCTCTTACATAAATTCTTCTCCCCACACAAGTTTAAGAATTTTCCTTTGATGAATAGAAGACGAAAACAATAACTACATCCAAAAGAGTACTTGGAAAACAACCAATTATCTCTATAATTTAGATAAATTCATCACCAGATTTTATTTGTCATCTGATAAGCTCAGAATAAATATAATTAAAAACCAAAATATCCCCAGACAATCTCAATTGGGACAATTGGGTGATGAAGTCAATGGAATCCTGACTCTGATGTCAGGAAGAGCTGAGTTCAAATTCAGCCTCAGAAAATGAAAATATGTGTCACTTTTGGCAAGTAACTTTAACCTTTGCCTGCCTCAGATTCCTCATCTACAAAATGAAGATAATAATAACATCTAAACGCTGGGATTTTTATGAGGATAAAATGAGGTAATATTTGTAAAACACTTTGGAAATCATATATAAATGCTAGCTATTACTATTTTTACTGTTATTATAATCATTGCTTGTGAAATATCCAGGTTTTGGTACTAACATCTTCGTGTCAGAAATAATCTAAAATAATATTTGCTGAACTTTTATAACTGACTGCCAAAGATTTTTTTGATTTATTTTCTTTGGGGTGGGAGGGAGAGAATCAACCTGAGACAGGGCTTGTGCAAGAGAAGTGTACTGATCTCTCATGTAACTGATTTTGTAACTGATAGATGATCAATCCCTCTGCTTCCCTCTTGCTGCTCTTTATCCTTTGGACAATGGAAATAGATATTCATGCCACTTGGACCAATAATTTTCAAATAGTGTTTTGTGCTACTGAAACTATTTCTCTGGTATGTAAAGACCAAGGAAGGCACAGCTAGGTTCTACAGTTTAGTCTGTACATACTTATTATGTCTACATTCATAGGTAATGTAATGGAACTTTCATTAGTGACTGATGTACACTAACAATTTTCCAGCGATAAAACTCACTGAATCAAAGATTGCTAAAGGTAGAATCCAGAGTCTACCTTTATGGAATCTGAAGCTCATATAGTCTATTACCTTGATTTTACAAATAGGGACCATGTTCAGAGGAGTCACATGATTTGATCAAGGTCACACAGTAAGTTAATGCAAAAGCCAGGACTAAAATTGAGATCCTCTGACTCCAAATTCTCTTCCATATGAACATACCAACTCCTCTTGCTATAATGCCTTTATTCTGGATTGATTGCCTTCCTACTAGTCACACCATTAAATTTTATCTGGCTCATTCTTCTTCATTCCCCTGTTCCAAATCATAACTTATCATCTTCCCCTCCCCTCAACTCACTATTCTTCCAAATTTCCCTATTACTGCAAATAGTACTGCAATTCCAACAATCACCCATTTTCACCATCTCAGTTTCTTTTTCAATTCTCCTTTCTCACTTACCTCAAATATGCAGCCTCTTGTCAATTTGTATAGTTTCTCAAACCACAACACTTTTCAATATACTCCACTTATCTCCACTCCCACAGTCACCACTATAGTTCAGACCTTTATTACCTCTTAATCAGACTATTGCAGTAGTCTTCTAATTGATCTCCCTGCTTCGAGCCCCTCCCCAAGACACATGTACTTTCCTAAGTATTTTTTTAATTAGAAGTCTGCTCATATCAAACTCTTTCGCCCTCAAACTTCCTCAAAGTTCCCTCTTACCTCTAGAATTATAGACAGGTAGACAGACAGATAGAAGATAGATAGATAGATAGATAGATAGATAGATAGATCGATAGATAGATAGATAGATAGACAGACAGACAGATAGATAGTGTTGATTGATTCTCATCACTGAAAAAGAAGCTTTCTCTTTTAACTAGGATCTCAGAAAACCATTACTGATTCCATTTTGCCTTGATGAACAATGGAGAGTTAAAACCCATTACACTTCTTAGAGACAGTCCTTGTTTTGCTCACAGATTTGAGCATTCCTCCTTTCTGTTTTTCTCTCCCCTTCCATCTCATCAGATGTCTTTATAGTATCATCTCTTCGTTAAAAAAAAAAGCTTCATTTTCAATACCCATTCTCATAAGGATTAATCTGACTTATCTAATAGGAAAAATAAAGGTTGTCCCTATAAATAGGTAAAATTGTCAATCACTTCTAGGTTGATTTGACAAGCAAAGAACTCTTCCCATATATATCTCCCATTTGAGCTAATATAAGTGCTCATTGCCCTTAATTTCACTATAAATTCCCATTATTGGAACTACTTTTTGAGGGAAAGAAATGAAAGGAGAAATACCATTTCCAGAAGTCCTGTGGATAAAATATTCATATATCATATGGGAACAACCTGGTGGCCCTCTCCCAAACTGACACAAGCATGAAATAAAGTGTAAGCTATTTGTTTCTTCCGTGGGAAAGATCCTGGCCCCAACATAATAAACTTCAATACAGGTAAATTTCAGAGGGAGAATTAGCTCCAGGAGTAGTGGTAGGGGACAGAATGTGGCACTGAAATCTGAGCAGTTTAGTCATTTGCATACAAAAAATATTCTCCAGGTAGTAGGTATTGAATGGAATGCAGTCAGTGAAAACTTATCAGTGCTTAACAAGAGGCTCTTAGGAGATGGTTAGGCCTAGGTTTTGGTTTTCCAGAAATCTTGTGACTTCTGGGAATATGAAACTTAACCCTCCCCTTGGGTTGCCACGTCAACATAACACAACCACCCCCTGGGTTGCCTCATCAACATAACACAACCGCCTTGGGTTGCCACACAAGGTAATGCCTGCTAAGTAAGGTTATGAGCTTTCCATTGGTTAGTCCACTGCTTCCTTGTCCCCTATTCACTGTTATGTTTAGATTGTGTCTGCCTCCCAGCCAATGGGAGTAAAAGACCAGCAGGGGGGTGGGATCTGTGTTAGGGCTACATAATCTCTATTTTTGCCTTTAATTGCCTCACTCTCCTGATTACTTATCAGAGAGGAGATGCCTTTTCTCACGAGATCATAATTAAATCTTGCTTGAAAAATCTACCTTGAAAAGTCTCTGATTTTTATTTGAGTCAGTGGTCTCTGACCCACACAGTATTAATAATATGAGTTTTTTCCTATATTATTTACTGATCTCTATCTGTTTTGTTTCTTATTCTTTTTCTCCTCATATCTGAGTTCAAGAAAACACATCACCATTTTGCTGGTTCACCTAAAACAAGTACTTATCAAAAATAAAACTTGACAAATAGCCTGAGAGCTTTTGTCAAACCATCTAACACCCAAATCTGCAGAGGTTATGAGCTAAACTCTTCATCTAAACATATGTAAGTTTTTGTTGCACTCTTCAAAGAACATAGCGCTACCTAGCCTTAGGCATGGATTTTTCCAAGCTAGGGGAAACAAAAAACCATAAACAGCAATTATGAACACTGAAAGTTTCCAATTTATAAGTCAATCATTTAAGTCTCCATAGATTCTTGTGACCTGATATTCATACTCATAACCCATTCTAAATTTATAACATTCACCAACCAAAAGAATGGCATAGATTTCAAGATCATATGTATATATCTACATACACATAAATACATGTATACACATATATGCATATAAGATATATATGTGTATGTGTATATATATATAATAGCTACCAGATCACCCAGAGGAATTTACAAATCATTTCTATTTCCATCATAAATACTATAAACATTTTGAAACTATTTCTAGAGGTGATAAGTAAAATGAGCAAAAGTCCCTCTCCTAGATTCATCATTTAAAACAATGTAATTAATATCATCATTATCCTCATTTTTTTAGAAAAATGATTGCTCAAGCTTAGTAATGCTCCTTACCAAAGTATGGTTTCTGCTGCCTTTCACCTGTATGGTTCACTTGCTAGCTGATATAATAATACTGCATAAAATATCACTTTATCTAAAATATGGGAATGAAATTTATTTTTGCATCACAATTTACAGAAAATATCTGAAACCTTATTTTTCAACTTTGATAAAAAGTATATATCTCAGAGCACCACCTACCAATCACCAACACATAGGGAAGATTCTTTATATTTTATTATTCCCTTGGGAAAAAAGAGATGCAAAAACTGAGTTGGCTTTAAAAGGGGGCTCTTAACCCTGTGAGTATTAATGTAACTATGAATGTATTCTTCTTAGGGATCCCTTTGGCAGTCTTAGGGAATGTATGGAAAAACTCTCTGAAGTTTTTTGTTTTTTTTTTTTAATTCATTAAATAAAGTATATAAGATTACAAAAAAACCGAATTATACTGAAATACAATTATCAACCTTAAAAAAAGTTTACTGACCTTTGGTTTAAGAATCTCCTGTATCTTAAAAGGATATTGATCTAGCTACATGTATGTCTTTATGTGGACAAAAATGCAGGTCCTTTAAGTTCTGGAATGAATGCAAGGAACTGGTAAAGACAAAAGAATTGGTAAGTAGGAATAAAATAATTGTAAAGCAGCGGACAATAGAAGGCCACAACCAAGATGGGAACATACCTATGCTACTTAGGACAAAGTCATGAGAATAAGGCTAACTGTATAATATATCTAATCAGCACTTCTAGGTTCAGTGATTTACTTAAAGTTTTATGAAGTGTTTTTAAAAAGGTATTCTTAATATTATATATAATAATATAACCTTCTAAGTCTTTTAAAAATGATATCAACCATTTACCCAATATGAAAGACAACTCTTACAGTAACATTTTGTAGAGCAGAGTAGATGTCTATATACATATAGTTACTCATCATGGATAACTTATCTCAAAAAGTAGGTGCACAGAAATGATAAGAAGGGAGAAATGATTTAAGCTGTAACCAAGAACGGTAGGCTCAGTCCTAAGAATGCCAAGTTCAATTAATATTCACTCTCACTTTTAAATTTGGTATCTTGTGCATTGTTTTATACCTACTTTGTATTCTAAAAACTAAAATTCTGATTCTGTATCTACTCAATGTTAGAAGGATAGCCTCAGACTTCCAGGGGTATAGCCAAGGTAACAGAGGAAATTTCTCAATATTCTCTTCCAAATAACTTTAAAATAACATCTCAAATCAAATTCTAGAGCAGTAAAGTCAACAAAAAGTGAGGTGAAGACATTTTCCAGCCTGAGATAACTTAGTTGATTAGAAGGAAAGGACTGGAGCATATGTGGCAGCTAAACTACTTGTGGCCTTGGAGGTGGCAACAGAGGTAGCAGCAGATTCAGTAGCTCTTAAAGCAGGGACAGATAGTAATTAGGCAAACGATCAGAAGGAGACAACAGGGGACCCCTCTGCTATCGCTGAGTGCAGGACAGGTTGCTATTTGGCAGCTCTATTGCCTATACCCACTTCACGGTTACAGTTTCAGGAGGGCAGAGTTCTACTTGCTGTCTCATGGAAGTAAGAATCTTGAGGAGCAGTATCACTTTCAGACACAAGGGAACAGGTATCCTAAGGAGTAGTATCAACTTCAGTGGCAAGAGGATAGTGAATACACCTCTCCTCCAATCACAACACGCTGGGAACCCTGAAAAATTCTAAAATCCTAAAACTAGCCCTGAAAACAGAAGTGCTAGAAAGTCTGAAGATTGTGACAGTGCCTACCTAGCCCTAGAACGGAGCCCAACTTTAACATAAAGTTCATAGTCAATATATAAGCTGAAAAATGAGTAAACAAACAGCAAAATGACCTAAACAGAAAAAGCAACTATGGCAACCAGGAAGATCAAGACATAATCTTGGAAGAAGGCAATGACTTCAAAACAGCTATAAGCAAAGCCTCAAAGGAAAAAAAAATATTATATGTAACTCATTTAAAAGGTACCATGTTTGATCCCTGTCATCTAAACATTTTATGCTGTTATTTTAATATATGTGGATTTTTTAGTCCTTTTATTTGTTAGGTCTTACTATTATAATCATATATTTGTGGAAATAGTAATGTGGATAGAAGTGGCACCCCAGTGCAGAAATTACAATAGCCCTATTTCTTCTAATACTTCCTCCTGACTTTCCTGTAATCTTCTCCTTCCCATTGGTTAGACCATCTCCTTTCTATATTCATGGAAGTACCCTATATGGGAGTCAGCTGATCTTATGGCTTTATGCTTCCTTTTCCCCTTGGTTAGGATATTGTCCATAGAAGAGCAATATTTTAGAGAAATGTTCTTCCACTTCTACCACCTTATGTGGATTATACCTACAATACAGGAACACATATCTTCCAATATAAGAGTGTTTTCAAGAGGATTACTCTTTTCTCACTAGGCTAGGTACCTTTCTCTTCCATTACCTCAGTTTCAATCCCTTTATTTTATTTTTATTCAAATTACGCATATATCTTTCATCTAAAAATCACTTCCTGTTTGTTTACCTTGAGGGTCAGTCTTCTTTCCTAAAAAAAAAAAAAAAATCTAAATATGGCATGATTAATTTATGCATAATTTATTTGTGTATGGTTTCCTTGGCACTGTTATTTACTTGACTTTCTATTGTCTGATATGTTTGCTACCCCAGATCAAAGAGTACATGTCAGGAAATGAGGTATAATACACTATCATTATGCCCCCATTCCAAGTATTTTCTTCTGACTCTCCCCTTTCCACATTCAAGACAGGATATTGTCTCCCTGCTTTAGCTTGTCAGCTCACTGAGGATAAGTACCATAATTCCTTTTCTTATTTGTGTCCTCAGCACTTAAAAAGGTTTCTGGCACATAGTAGATGCTTATTATATGGCTCAGGATTTCTATTGGCTATACACTTTTGGAAAACTTAAACTTTATACTCAAATGTCTCTGCATTTTTTGGCTTGGAAGCCAATGCCTTCTTCTTAAAGGAGAGCTTATATTAGTTAAACAGTGCTATATTTTTCCTCCTTTAGGCAAGATTTTCCTATAATTACGTATTTTTTTGTATTTTAAATCTATTAATCTCCCCTTTTTAAATCAACATCTTTAGTGACCAATCATTTATTATTTTTGCCAACCTCTATATTCACTGGAAATAAGGAGTAAAACTTTTGGGAAAAATATTCATAGTCAAGAAAAATTAATTCCATATCCAAAAATATGTGATTTATTTTTTATCCTGAGTCCATTATCTCTAGAGTTCAGGAGGAAGCTTTCTTCACAATTGGTCTTCCAAAATTATGGCTGATCAGAGTTCTTAAGTCTTTCAAAATTGATTATTGTAGAACTATTGCTATTATAATATAAAGTGTTTTTTACATCAGTTCACACATTTCCAATACTATTTGTAACCATCCATTTCATTATTTTTACAATATGTGTTCTATTATATTTTCATACAAGTTCCAGTTCTTTGCCACAACACAAAAGAGCTGACATATGTGTGTGTATATACATATATGCATATCTCTGTGTGTGTACACACATTCATATACACATATAGGACAAATATGTGTGTTCAGACACAAACACATATACACAAAGAACCTTTCTCTGCTTCCTTTGCTCTTGATGGCTTATATGTTTAATCCAGGCATTGCTAGGTAAAAGAGTCTTCACAATATAGCTTTTTGGGTGTATTTATAAAGTCGCTTTGCAAAATCTCTGGACTAATCATAGTTCCATCAACAGCCCATTAATATAACTGTTTTCCTCCCATCACTCTAACATTTTTCATTTTTCTTTTTTTATTCAACATTGTCATTTAGAGGGGTATAAAGGAAACCTCAGAGTCGCTTTTATTTGGATTTCTTCAGGGATTAAGTGATTTGGAGTATTTCTTTGTATAGCTATAGACAGCCTGAGTTTCTTCCAAAGAAAAATATTTGTCATATCCTTTGGGCCATTTATCAATTGGAGAATAGATCTTATTCTTATAAATATAAATCAATTCCTTATGTAACTTTAAAATGACATGTCTATCACAGAAATTGCTGCAAAAATCTTTCTACTTACAACTTCTTTTATACCTTAACAAAATTGTTAGTGGTATGTGCAAACAAAAAATAAAATATGTAATAAAATTTGTCCATTTGATCTTCTATGACTCTTCCTATCTTTAATCCTGAATTTTTACATACTGAATACTTAAAAAGCACTCTATTCTTTTTATGCAAGGATTCATTTAAAAACAACTGCCAATTGAGTTTGTTAATTTCTGAATGAAAAGTTGTCTAACACATATATTCATTACTAATTTATTCTCTTATGCATTGTATTGGTCTTTTGAACCATTCTGAAAGTTTTATATTTTTCATGCTCTCTTGGGATTTCATAGAATTACTTTTTAGTCATTGCTTTACTTCCACCCTTTTTGGGTAATAGTTGATAAAAACAAGTTTTTAATATTTTTGAGGATATGCTACTCTTCTTTCCATCCAATATTAAGATAATGTTTATTGATTTATTCATTTGTCAGTTCTTACTGTTTTCTTCCTTTGGAAATCAGAGATGTTTTAGCCTTTTTTTATATTTCACTGATCTTCTTTTAAAAACTCCCCCCTTTTCTATTTATAAGCATATTTGTAAAGTTTTGACAAATATTTTTAGTTTTAATATGAAGATCAACAGTAATAATATAAAAATTATTTGTAGTTCATATGTAAAAGTATTATCATAATTATTATTTATACTATCATTGTCATTATATAACTATAATTTTGCTTTTGTTTTAAACTGAATACACTTTAGAAATAATTAAGGCCAAACCTATTTATAACAGTTCATATAGATAGTGAATAGCAAAATCAAGATTTGAAAAAAAAGTCTTCTGATTCTAAGTCCCAAGATCAATAAACTATAGCATGGTGTTGGCAATACTTCAGGACCTCCACCTAGGAGTTTTTCTATTTCCTCTTCTATATATTCTATCCCTTACATTCATAGACGTTATCTACAGATTTAAATGTAGATTTTTTTTCCCATAACCATTAGGAATATGTAGATGTAGATATATACTGAATACACCTTATGAAGAAGTCAGCAATCCAATTCAACATAGGTTTAGTAATTACAAATAATGTGTCAGGCACTGTTCTAGGTATTAAGCATAAAAAAACAAAAGCAAAAACAGTTTAGTCCTTGTTCTCAAGGAGAAAACATGTTTATAACAAAAGAAGGAAGAAGGAAAGAAGGAAGGAAGGAAGGAAGGAAGGAAGGAAGGAAGGAAGGAAGGAAGGAAGGAAGGAAGGAAGGAAGGAAAAATTATTTGTTGTTTCGCCCAAAAGACTGAATTCCTTGAGGGTAGGAAGAGTTTGGACCTTTTTTGGTATCTCCATTTAACATAGTGCTAGGTACGGAGTAGCCAATTAATTAATGTATATTGTTTGCATAATTGAAAAGAAAGGGAGAGAAAGAGAGAAGAAAATAAAGAGTGAAAAGAGAAAGAGAACAAAAGATAGAGAAAAGTAGAAGATAAAATAAACATAACTTTTCTTCTATTAGCTAAATTTTCTTTTTCCCTGTGGTTGGTTTTTAGGGTTGAGTGGACCCAGGTACTTCAGCCAAGTAGCTTGAATTCTGATGAGAAGCAGAAATAAAAACAAACTGATACCTACTTCCTTGCAATCCAATTTTACAAGTGTTCCTGAAATTTCTAGACACTTTTAGTAAGATAATAACAATGAAAATTAGATAAACCTCAGAAATGTTTTTGATAGCATTGTACCTTATTTTTTGACAGACTGTACCTTATGTTAGAGGTATGTGATCAAAGTTCAGAGGTGTGTGTGTGTGTGTGTGTGTGTGTGTGTGTGTATGTGTGTGTGTATATGTGTATCCATAGGATGATAAAATGAATGTAGCTTATATATTGTCATCGTGCTGGACAGATTTCATTGTCTCTTGTCAATCAAGGACAATAAGGACATGGACAAAGCTAATGTATATCACCAATGTGTTTCATTATCCCAGCAATTTAAAAATTAACCTTGATATTCAGTATCTCCCTAGTTATTTTGACACAATGGAGTATTTTAATATGAAGCAATAATGCCTTCTAGAAATAAATTTTGGTTAAAGTCAGTTGTCATATTTCAAAAGAAATTAGTGTCTATAGAGATTTTTTCCCCTTTTATACTCTGCTACTTATAATTCACTACTTTATTCTGCTAGGTTAAAGGTTACTCCAACCTCTCTGGAGGAATTAAAGTTTGGATGACTCTATAGTCTATTTAAATTCTCTTTCCTTACTTTTAAATACTTCTACTTGAATACTTCAATAGTCTATATTTTTTTTTCCTTTGGAGCTTTCTCTCTACTTGTCCATGCCATAACCCTTCTGGGACTTTATAAGTGATCTTCAAAAGCAGCTATGACTGAAAAAAAAATCATCTTGAGTATAACTTGGCGATGAGCCTTCCCAAAACTTAACTAGTAAGGCTCTCCAGTGACATACTAAGTCCAGTAGTAGCTTAATATACAAATGTATAACCTATGCTTCATGAAAGATCATAAGACATCATGAAAGAATAAAATGATACCCTTAAAAAGTAATATGAATCATGTTGGTGACTGAAAAACGTTAGGAACCTTCTGATGAATACCATCCAAAAATCATTCCTAAAGAATAATTCCCATTTAGGAAGATTTCCACCCATAGTTATCTGTTCTATATTCTATTTTTCCCTATTGTGGTTTCAATACATCATGGAATAGTATGACATTAAATGATGGAGGCAGAGCTAAGATGACAGAGTAAAGACAGGAATTTGCCTGAACTCTCCCCTCAAACACCTCCAAATATTTGAAAATTACTCTAAACAAATTCTTGAGCAGTAGAACACACAAAAAGATGGAGTGAAACAAATTCCCAGCCCAAAGCAACTTGGAAGGTTGGCAGGAAACATCTGCATACCTGGGTGAGATTGGAGCACAGTTCAGAATAGCCCATGCCTGCATAGCCCTGGCCCAGCAAACCAAGAGCAAACCTTGGAAGTGACTGAATCAGCAGAGGCAGTGGAATTGACTGCTTCTGAAATTCTCAGCCCACAGATGGTAAGGGTGTTGAACAATAGTCAAAAAGAGATTATAGGGGTCCTTTTGCTAGCACCAAGGCAGGACCTTCTTGCTTTGTCTATACTTGAATTCAGTTCCCAGTCCTGGGTGGCATTTTGAGGGTTAAAAGGAGTCCTACTATAACAAAGCTGCAATCACAGTGGAAGGGGGATTCTTGTCACAGTTCCAAGACAGAAAACAATACTTGTTCTCACTTGTAGGCCAGAGCACAGTTCAGGAGAATAGTAAACAGCTCTCCTTAGATCATATCACCTTTGAAGGATCGAAAACTTATTGGGGGTGGGGGGGCGAGCCAAGATGGCAGAGTAGAAAGACACACATATACCAGCCCTTCTCACACAGTCCATAAAATACCTGTAGAGAGGGTCTCCCAACAAATTTTGGAGCAGCAGAAGTGGAGAACAACAGAGTAGAGGAGATTTCCAGCCAAGGGTGACCTGAAAGGCCCACAGGAAACATCTGTTGCATCTGACATGAAGCCCAGCCCAGCCTTGGGCTGGTAGCTGGGGAATAGCCCTCGGGGGTCAAATCTCCAGTCGCAGCAGCAACGGTTCCCAGATCCCTCAACCCACAGGAGCCAAAGGTCAGTGACAGGGTTTTTTCAGTTGACTGGGGGGGAAGAAGGACCTTCCCATAGCTCCAGCCTCAGGCAGCAGCCACAGAGGCCACATCAGGCAGGCAACAGCAATTCCCACAGCAGCCCCTACAGCAGCCCAGATATGCTGTTGAATCGTAAAAACCCTGGGGGCATTGAGGAGCTAATTATTACCTCAGCACTGTGTAGAGGACTTGTGGCAGCTAATCTTTATCTCACACTGAATAATGGCAGAACTGGAGGCCAGGTGGCTGTGGAGAGGAAACCCTGCTAAGATTCTGGGCACAAAAATCTCTTTCTTCTCCCAGATCAGTGTACATGATTGATGTGCCACCTTGAAGGAACTGAGATCTTACAGATCCCCAGAGTATACCCCACTCTTGACAAAGGACCCAAAAGTCAAGAAAATGGTTCAGAAAATGCCCAAAAATGGGAAAAAATATAAGACTATAGAAGGTTACTTTCTTGGTAAACAGATATCTTCTCCCATCCTTTCAGATGAGGAAGAACAATGCTTACCATCAAGGAAAGACAAAAAAGTCAAGGCTTCTGTATCCCAAACATCCAAAATAAATATGCGATTGTCTCAGGCCATGGAAGAGCTCAGAAAGGATTTTGAAAAACAACTGACCCAAAAAATAGATCCAGGAGAGACAATTTAAAAATTATGGGACTGCCTGAAAGCCATGATTAAAAAAAGAGCCTAGACATCATCTTTCATGAAAGTATCAAGGAAAACTGCCCTGATATTCTAGAGCCAGGGGGCACAATAAATATTGAAAGAATCTACCAATCACCTCCTGAAAGAGATCCAAAAAGAGAAACTCCTAGGAACATTGTGGCCAAATTCCAGAGTTCCCAGGTCAAGGAGAAAATATTGCAAGCAGCTAGAAAGAAACAATTCAAGTATTGTGGAAATGCAATCAGGATAACACAACATCTAGCAGTTTCTATGTTAGGGGATCAAAGGGCATGGAATTTGACATTTCAGAACTCAAAGAAACTAGGACTAAAACCAAGAATCATCTACCCAGCAAAACTAAGTATAATACTTCAGGGGAAAAAATGGTCTTTCAATGAAATAGAGGACTTTCAAGAATTCTTGATGAAAAGACCAGAGCTGAAAAGAAAATTTGACTTTCAAACACAAGAATGAAGAGAAGCATGAAAAGGTAAACAGCAAAGAGAAACCATAAGGGACTTACTAAATTTGAATTGTTTACATTCCTACATGGAAAGATAAATATTTGTAACTCTTAAAACTTTTTTCAGTATCTGGGCAGTTGGTGGGATTACATACACACACACACACACACACACACACACTCTCACACACATACATACACATAGAAAGAGAGATAGAGAACACAGGGTAAATTGAACAGGATGGGAATCATATCTTAAAAATGAAATTAAGTGGTAAGAGAGAAATATATTGGCAGGACAAAGGGAGAAATGAAATGGGCAAATTATCCCTCATAAAAGACTTTTCAGTGGAAGGGAAAAGTCGTGAGGTGAGAGAAAAAACATGAAGCTTACTCTCATCACATTCGACTAAGGGAAGGAATAAAATGCACATTCATTTTGGTATGAAAACCTATCTCACAATTCAGGAAAATGGGGGAGAAGGGGATAAGCAGGGTGAGGGGGGATGATGGAAAGGAGGGCAGTGGGAGGAGGGGGCAATTAGAAGTCAATAGTCTTGGGGAGGGACAGGATCAAAAGAGAGAATAGAAGAAATGGGGGGGCAGGATAGGATGGAGGGAAATGTAGTTAGTCTTACACGACATGACTACTATGGAAGTCATTTGCAAAATTACACAGATATGGCCTGTACTGAATTGATTGCCTTCCCAAAGGGGATGGGTAGGGAGCGAGGGAGGAAGAAATGTTGCAACTCAAATACAACTGTTGAGTATTGTTCTTACATACAACTAGGAAATAAGAAATACAGGTAATGGTGTATATAAAGTTATCTTGCCCTACAGAACAAAAGAGAAGATGAGGATAAGGGAAGGGAGGGATGTTGGGATGGGGGGTAGATTGGTGATGGGGATAATTAGAATGCTTGGTATTTGGGGTGGGGGGAGAGGAGAAATGGGGAGAAAATTTGGAACTCCAAATTTTGTGGAAATGAATGTTGAAAACAAATAAATTTAAATACAAATAAGAGAAAGCTTATGTGTCCCTACAAGTATCTGAAAAGAGCAGCACAAAACCCCTGGACACAGATGTGCCCTCCACCTTGGAAGCAGAGCCCTACTTTAACAGAGACTTGAAACCCAATAATAGACTGGGAAAATGAGCAAACAATATTAAAAAATATGACTATAGAAAGTCACTATTGTGACAAGACCAAAACACAGATCCAGAAGAAGACAACCAAGTCAAAACTCCTGCATCCAAAGGCTTGAAGAAAAATATGAATTAGTCTCAGGCCATATAAGAGCTCAAAAAGGACTCTGAAAATCATGTAAGAGAGGTAGAGGAAAATTTGAGAAAACACATGAGAATGACACAAAAAATATACCAAGGAAAATGGCACCTTATTAAAGAGACTAGGCCAAATGATAAACGAGGTCTTAAAAGCCAATGAGAAAAAGTATGCCTTGAAGACTAGAACCGGCCAAATGGAAAAGGAGATCCAAAACCTTACTGAAGAAAATAATTGCTTAAAAATTAGAAGGGAGCAAATGAGAGTTAATGACTTTAAGAGAAATCAAGAAAAATAAAACAAAACCAAAATAAAAAATGAAAAATTAGAAAACAATGTGAAATACCCCATTTTAAAAAAATGACCCAGAAAATAGATCTAGGATAAATAATTTTAAAATTATTTGGATACCTAAAAGTCAGAATTTTAAAAAACCTAGGTATCATCTTTCAAGAAATTATCAAGGAAAATTGCCCTGATTTTCTAGAACCAAGGGGTAAAGTGGAAATTGAAAGAATTCACCAATCACCTCCTGAAAGAGATACCCAAATGCAAACTCCCAAGAATATAGTAGCCAAATTTCAGAGTTCCTAGGTCAAGGAAAAAATATGGCAGTAGCCAGGAAGAAACAATTCAAGCACCGTGGAGGCAGTCAGGATAACACAAAGTTTAACATCTATATACACAGAAATATTTGTAGCAGCTCTTTTTGGGGGGCAAAGAAATAGAAACTGAGATGTCCATCATTTGGGGAATGGATGAAGAAGTTGTGATATATGATTATGATGGAATACTATTTTACTATAAAAACTGATGAGCAGGATGCTCTCAGAAAAAAAAAATGTGCAATGTACAAAGTAACAGCAATATTGTAAGATGATCAGCTTTGAATGACTTAATTATTCTTAGCAATACAATGATCCAAGAGAACTCTGAAGGCCTTAGGATGCAAAATGCTATCCATCCCCAGAGAAAGAACTGATAGTGTCTGAATACAGTATGAAGTATATTTTTTAACTTTATTTTTCTTGAATTTTTTAATGTTTTCTTTCACAACATGACAATAAAGATACGTTTTGCATGACTATACATGTATAAATCATATCTAACTGCTTGCCTTCTCAATGAGGAGGGGGATGGGGAAGGAGAAAGAGAGAGATTTTGGACTCAAAGTTTTAAAAAGTAATGTTAAAATTATATTACATGTAATTAGGGGAAGAGAAAATAATAAATATCATGAATCAAAAAGAAAAATCAAATGTGAATTTTGGGAGAGTTTTGCAGAATCAAGATAACAAGTGAAAGTCAGCAGGTAACACATAGTCTATCACTAAATGCTTAACCCAAATTTTACAATAAAGTAATTTATACACTTGATAAAAGAAAAAGAAAAAAATTCGGAATTCTGTGGCACAAAAAGAGGGCCAAAAATTCTATGCAGTTTTTCCAGATAAAAGGAATGCCATGTTACTAACCCCCACAATGTGGAAGGGATAACAGCATTGAAACTTTCACACTAGGAATGGAAATCAGGAGAGTACACCTGAAGAAGAGAAAACTTAAAGAATTAGAGTGAGGGGAGAATTATAGGTATCTTCAAGTATTTGAAAAGAGCATCCCCACGGAAAGACAGTAACTTATATTTCTTGCCCCAACCAGGATAATCAAGGAGCAATGAATGAAATTTTCAAAGAGAAAAGGTGAGGCTTAATTTAAAGAAAACTTTCTGAAAATTGTTATTTTACAAGAAATGGGATGGAATACTTCAGATGATAGTTGGTCTCCCTAAAATAGAGGCCATTAAAATAAGATGAGATAACTAATTTTCAAATGTATTTTATAGAAGAAATTCTTTTTCCTGAATGGATTGATTTAAATGGTATCTAGGGTTCTTTCTAATTTCAATATGGATTCTATAAAGTCATATAAAGACAACTAACAATGAACTTAAGGTTTAAAAAGATTTTTCTCATCATTATAAGTCACTTATTTCTTATTAAATTAAGTCCCAATTACCCATGCTTTGAAAATATTCTGAATGGGAGAAGAAAAAGAATTCTGGAGAGGTAGTTAGGAGGCCAAGACTTTATTCATGGCTCTGATACTAAATGAGATTCATAACTTGCAGAAAGATAACTCATTTCTCTGGGCCTCTATCTCCATACCCATAAAATAAACATATTGGCCTAAATAATTCCTTAGGTCTTTTTCTGGACCAACAGCTTTTTATTCTAGGTTTACATTTTAAATTCTTACTTCTATAGAGAGATATTTAAGAAGTGCAATGTAGAAAATTATGTCAGCATCAAGAAGACATGATGCAATAACTTCTATGAATCTTTTCCCATTGGCCTTAGCAAAGTATTCCTTGATTATTTACCTTATCAATTTTAAGTCTTGTTCCAATAGCAGAAGAATGTTAACTTTTTTTCTTCTTCTTCTGGAAATCTTATTAGGAAAAAGTAGGATATTTCTCAATATATTCATAAGAAATGGGAAATTCACTCTCCAGTAAATGAGCTACCATTTTAATTTTCCCATCTCTTCATGGACCAATTTAAATGAACATTATTCTAAAATATGTTTTCAGTTAAATCAATCAATTTAGACAGCTAAATATGATCATTTGCCAAAAATGGAGATGAGAGAACGGTTTCTGACCTGGATACTTCAATGCTCTGAGGCGTTCATCTTACGGACACGACTGAGCGTTCTCCACTGGTCCATATTACAACCAAACAATGCCTTCTCACACTGTGTGACTTTTGAGTATGTACTCTTACAAATCTTCCACAAGACTTCTATCCAAATCTCATGGATCTTTCATACATGTTAACACTGCATGATTACTAATGAAAAACAGAAACTATCTATTAGTTATTCCTCGTTCTTATTATCTGACCTTAATATATTCTTCTAAGGTTAGATCTATATGATTGATTAGCTTCATGGAATTTCAGATCCAGAAGGAACTTCAGAAATATTGGTCCTAAGTTCTTTATTTAAAATGAGTTTTCAAAAGTTATGAAACCAATATATGACAAATTCATGATAGAGAAAAATTAAGCTCTTTGTGTCTCTTTCCACTGTTCTTTCTACTTCTGTAGGAACGTATTCAATGTTTTGGTTAATTAACTGAGTTTGTATAAAGACAATTAAAATAGTAACCAAACTTTTTGTTTCTACTATGTTGTAGGCCACAGAATCTTAGAATGGAATGCACATCAAACACTATCTAGTCCAAACTATGCCTCAGTTAAACTCTTCTTACATCCTATATTTAAGTAGTCATGCAGCTTTTGCATAGATACCTGCAGTGGGGGATCCCACTAAATCAAATGCTACTCCAGCAGTCTCTGATGTACTTGTGTGTGGAAGTTCTTTACTAGTCAGGGGAGTCAGGAGTTAGTAAAAAGCAAGAGAATTTCAACACCTTTAAGTTAATAAATTATATGCATGGAGATTTTATAAAGTTTGTCAACAATCCTGAAAAACTAGCTGTTTCATTTGCATTCAAGATACATCAGCAATAATGTAGACACAGCTCAAGGTTCATTAAGCCTGAATATATAGTCTATTATAATCTAACAACTCCAGATGATATAACACTTTTTTCATAGATACAGTGGTATTATTGCAAAAATAGCATCAAGTTACCATCTGGTTTCCCATATTTCCTACTTGAGGAAATTTAAAACCTTTCAACTCCCACCATAATTTGACTCCACATTAACTTCCCAGCTAAGCCTTACTAAGTAAGACTACTACTACAAACATGGACTTTTCAATAGTCATCCCTTCTTCTTTGTCTTATGGATATAATATGCTCGCCACAACTATACTTTTCCATTCATGTTTCTCCTCCTAACAAGCATCAGTACTTTGTAAAATCCTTCCCCATTTCCACTATGTAAATAAATCCTACCTACCTAGTTCTGCCTTATTACAAAATATTTATTGCCTGTCAAATTATGGGTTCTTTAAGGGAAGGGATCTTTTTTAAAGATTTTTTTTCATTCTTCATATCTTCTAATACAGTTCTAATTCTATGGAAGGAGATTGATAAATACTTATTAACTGAATTAAATATTTAACAAAAATTAAATGATATTCTTGAGGTTGGAAATATGTAGAATATTTGAAACTCCTTTTGCTTGTATTCAAAGCTGACCTATTCCTATCCTCTTCTTTTCTTCATGAAGACCAACACATAAGAAGTTTCTTTTTGCTTTATAGAGACTGAAGTGAACAGCTATTTTCTTTCCTTAGCTATTTTACCATACTTCCTCCTGACCTTCTGACATTAACTGCCACTCACTGTCAGAAAAGCTGTCAGTGAACATGAATCAATCTTTCCATTCCTGAATGGAATAATGGAATAAATTAGAGCTGAGTTGCAGACAATAGTTCTAACTTCAAAAGAACTGCTTTTCTTTGAGCTACCACTTTGCTTGCAAAATAATCATCTGGAACCTTAGTACATGAACTGCAATTGTTATTAAGGACCTCAATTAGAAACTCAGTTTCCAAAAAAAGAAGTAAACTCCAATGTAGAAAACTGGTTGTCTTGGAATTCAAAGTAGTCAATGAAGAGAAAACAGGTTCCAGTTCTCTTTAATAAGGTTATCACAGAGCTCACAGACCAATGTTGCAAAGCAACTATGTACAAATGAACTATATAAATTGATAAATTGAAGAAAACCTCAGAAAGAAAGTGGTAGAATCAAAGGAGATTGGAAAAGGATTCTTGTGGGGCTGGGATTTAAATCTACCACTTTATCTGGTTTCAACATCAGAATAATATGCCCCTCCCAGGATAAGCTCATCATTTTTCATCCTATCATCATGCTCCCAACTCAAACCTTAATTGACATCACTTCCCTCAACTTCTTCACCTGTCTGATTAGACTGCTAGTGGGTTGGGGGTACAATTCTAAACTCTTCCCAAAGCCTTCCTTTATAAAGGGAAGATACTGGGCTCTCAACTCCTCCACTTTGCATCTTCTTTTCTATCCAACTTCAATTCCATGGAACAAGATGCCTCCATACAAGATACTCTCTGAGTTCACCCCTACTTTCTTGCTTCCTTTTTTGTATTGTCTCTTCTTTTAGATTATAAATTCTTGAGGGCAGTTTCTATGTTTTAATTAATCATATCCTCAGGCCTTGCATAGTGCCTGGAACATAGCAGGTGCTTAATAAATATTTGTTAGATTGGGTTTGAATTGGATGTGAAATTTGAAGTGTGGAAATTGAATGAATCATGCTGATTCCATCTTGTGAGTCAATTTTAGTTTAGTTTCCTTTCTATTCAATTATAACTCTAGTCTAATTTCTGTATCATGAGAAAACTTTATTCAAATTACAGGAATTGTGAGAAAACTTTGCTGCATTGTTTGAACCTAGCCTTGCATGGTTGCAAAGTTAAACTACCTCTACTTGCTGCTGAGTGATTCTTAACTAAGTACCTCATTTATGCTAATCAAAAGCCCAGTCAGTTTCAGAAATTGATGTAAGGAGTTTTCTCAATTATATATCTCAAGTAACCTATATTTCTTATCTGAAAACTATCCCTATATTGGTCAATCAGTTATTGTTTCCATGTTCCTTTGATTTAATACAGACATTTGGGGGGAGTGTGACACCATTTTTTATTTCTGATTTCAGGAAACTACACCTGTTCATGGCCCTCTCCCAACTTCGAAAGTTCCCAGTCTTTCTTTTAATTAGAAATCAGATTACCTCATTTCATATCTTGGTTGCTTTCTTTTAATTAATTGGTCTTATTTGGTTAAATATTTTACTTCATAAAAATCTGTCCCACTCTTCATTCATGGTCTTTGGACTGATTAGGGGGGAGGTCCATTGGACCATTTATTTATGTTTTGTTAATAAGTCGTACAGCTCAGATTGATTCCTCACTCATTATTAATTGTCCAGAAAAGAAAAAAATAAAGAATACAGGAGGCAGATATGATAAAGATGAGCATTCCAAGTATTGGGGAAAGGAAGTGAAAAGTCATAAATTCAGGACACATCAGGAGATCAATTACTTTTCGTGAAGAATAACAAGCAAGCCAGTATTATTGGACACTAGATTATAGAGTATGTGAACAGAAGAAATGCATTATAAAGATTACAATGATAAGAAAATAATGGTTATGAAGGTATTTAAAAGCCAACCAGGATTTTATATTGGAACCCAGATGTAACAGGGAATCACTGATGCTTAATAAAGGATGGAAAATTGGAATGAGTAAAGATTAAGTATATCCCTTCTTAGATGAGTGGATTTTGGACCAGAGTGGGGACAAACTTGAGGCAAACAGAATACCATTGCAACACTATAGTAATGAGTTGATAAATTCTTGTAATAGAGTGATAGTGGTTTCAGAAAAAAGAAATTAAGAAGTTTGGAAAATTTTGAAGAAAAGGTAATGAATTTTGGTTTACTTGATTTTAGATAGAGACGAGAGATAAATGGTAGAACTATTCAAATGACATTTGTGAAGTACATGACATTTAGCTTTCTCTAACATTAAAGAATAGTGAATTTCCAGACATAGTAGTCAATGACTATAGTAATCTACTGTTTGATAAACCCAATGATTCCAGTTTCCGGGATAAGAACTCTCTATTTGACAAAAATGGCTGGGAAAATGAGAAAATGCTATGGCAGAAATTGGGCATAGACCAATATCTTACATGCATACCAAAATAAAGAATAAATGGGTACATGATTTAAATGTAAAAATTGATATTATAAGCAAACTGGGAGAACAAGGAATATTTTATCTATCAGATTTATGAAGAATGGAAGAATTTATGATAAACATGACATAGAGAACATTATGAAGTGCAAAAAGGATGATTTTGATTATACTAAATTAAAAAAAATTTTACAAACAAAGTTTGTACAATCAAGATTAGGAAGGAAACAGAAAACTGGGGAAGAATTTTTAGAATCGGTGTCCCGGATAAAGGCCTCACTTCCAAAATATATGGAGAACTGAGTCAAATTTACAAGAATACAAGTTGATACCAGTGAAGAACCTGCCATAGCAAAGCTGAGCAGGATGCCCCTGGCATTCTGAATCAGCAGCAGCACTGCAGAATCTCAAACATGTCAACCCAGGATGGGAGTCCAGTGGAAAGGAACAGAAGTCCATGTAACTGGAGCAGCTGCTACTGAGACAATCAGCCTGCAAATTAAATGACTGTAAGTCACTACTTGAACTCCCAGGAGTCAAGATTGCAGAGTGATCAGTAAAGCTATTGCCTGCCCCTTGTTGACCTTGAAAAATCCAGAGCATATTTCCCCAGGAAAAATCTGGGAACAGTGACATGAGCTGAAGGTGTAAACAGTCTCTTAAACTGTGAGGCTAGGAAAATCACAAAGGGAGTTCCCTCTTGCTGTGGCTGAAGGGGACCAGTGCAGGACCCGAGCTGTCCCAGATAACCCCACCTCAGTGAACCCAGGAGGATATTGTGAGTCCCGGGGGATGGAGGCCATAATTGCTAGCAAGAGGACCCCAGGCGTGCCTCAGCAGAGCCAGGGGAATTGGGAAGACACTAATGTAAAAGGGGTTCACCAACCAATGACCCTGCCTGTGCTTTGTCTTGTGGCAAGAACAAGCCTCCCCCACACTTAATGAAGCTAGCTCCTGGGTAACTCACAAAGACTTCTTGTGGTCTCTGCTTTGGCACACCAGCCAACTCAGCATCAGGTAAGCTACAGCATTCTAGCTTCTAGCTAAAAGAACCAGAGACCAAAAATACACAAAGCCTCAAGTTCTAAACAAAAGAATTGTGGGACAGAGCCCCCTGTCCCTCAGAAGTAAAGATCCACTTTAAGAGCCAGGAAAAGGGTGATCATCAATAGCAAGAAGCAAACCAGAAAAAATAAGACCATAGAATCTTTCTATGAGGATAAGGACCAAAACGCAAATGCCAAAAAGGTCAACATTGATGATGTACTCCCATCTGTAACTACAGAAAGGAACATGAACTGTTCTTAAGCCCAAAGAGCATTCTTGGAAGAATTCAAGAAGGATTTTAAAAAACAAATTAGGGAATTAGAAAAAAAAAAACTGGCCAATGATTTTAAAAATATGAAAAAAGAAATCATGGAAGAATTTAAAAGGAAATTTAGACAGATGGAAAAGGAAGTACAAAAACTAACTGGAGAAAATAACTCCTTAAAAGAAACAATAGGACAGGTGGAAAAGGAGATGCAAAATTTACCTGAAGAAAACAATTTGTTAAAAATTAGAATTGGGCAAGTAGAAGCTAATGACTCTACAAGACATCAAGACTCAGTCAAACAATCTGAACAATAAAAGATAGAATAAAATGCAAAATATCTCATTGGAAAAACAACTGATCTGGAAACTAAATCCAAGAGATAAAAATCTAAGAATTACTGGTCTACAAGAAAGCCAAGTTGAAAAAATGAGCCTGGACAATATCTTCCAAGAAATCATCAAGGAAAACTGCGTAGAGGTCCTAGATCCAAAGGGGAAAATAGTTATCAAAAGAATCGACTGTTCACCTCCTGAAAGGGATCCACCACAGAAAACACCAAGAAATATAATTTCCAAATTCCAGAACTATCAAGTGAAGGAGAAAATACTGTAGGCAGCCAGAAAAAAAAAAAACAATTCAAATATCAAGGAACTACAGTTAGGATCATACAAGACCTTGTAGCTTCTACATTAAAATATCGTAGGGGTTGGAATATGATATTTCATATGGCAAAGGAGCTGGAACTATGACCAAGGATCAATTACCTAGTAAAATTGAGCATAATATTTCAAGCAAAGAGATAGACATTCAGTGAAATAAGGGTTTTACAGAACTTCCTGATGAAAAAGTCAGAGCTCAATAGAAAATTTGTTGTTCAAACACAAATCTCAAGAGAAACATAAAAAGGTAAACAAGGGAAAAGTTTGTTATTCAATGTGGGTAAACTGTTTATATCCCTATAAGGGAAGATAATAATTGTTAATCTTGAGAATTGTATATTTATTATGGTATATAACAGGGATATACATAGATAAAGGGAGTGGATATAAATTAAATGATGTGTTGATAAAAATGTGATTTAAGGGTATGGACAGATTACAACGGGATATTTGGAAAGGAGGAGGCCAAAAATTAAATCATATGAAGATGCAAAAAAACATATTACGGTAGAGTGAAAGAGCAGAGGGAGACAAGCACTTTTTGAGATATGTTCTTATCTGATTTGGTTCATGGAGGGAACAAAATAATCACTTAAGTAGAAATCTCACTAGCTCTATATGCAGTAGGAGGGGAAAGGGGAAAGAAAAGGGAGAGGAGGCTAAAAGAGAAGAAGTAATAAAACAAAAGGGGAATAAAAGGGAAGGGATGAAAGAAGGGAGGGAAGACTGAGGGAGTCAGTGGTCAAAAATTAAAATTCTATTGGGAAGGGGAAGGGAGAAGAGGGAACTAAAACCATAAAAGGGGGAAAGAGAATGGAGGGGAAGATACAGATAGTAATCATATCTGTGAATGTGAATAGGATGAACTCTCCCATAAAATGGAGGCAGATAACAGAATGGATTAAAAACCATAATTCAAAAATATGTTGTTTACAAGAAACACATTGGAAATGAGGGGACACACAAAGAATAGACTTGAAAGGTTGGAGCAGAATATATTGTGATTCAGCTGATATAAAAAACAGGGGTAACAATCCTAATCTCAGATCAACAAAAGTAGAAATAGATATAATCAAAAGAGATAAGGAAGGAACATATATCCTGATAAAAGGCACTATAGACAGAGAAGCAATATCACTATTAAACATGTATGTTCTGAGTAGTATAGCATCCAGATTCTTAGAGGAGAAGTTAAGGAAGTTATAGGAAGAAATAGACAGCAAAATAATACTAATGGGGGACCTTAACTTCCCCCTCTCTGAATTTGATAAATCTAACTTCAAAATAAACAAGAAAGAAGTAAAGGAGGTGAATAACACTGTGGATAAGGTAGGTAAGATAGATCTATGAAGAAAAATGTATGGGGATAGAAGGGAACATACCTTTCTCAGCAGTACATGGCACATATACAAAAATTTACCATGTACTGGGTAGGGCATTAAAACCTTATAATCTAGTGCAGAAAGACAGAGATGATCCATGCATCCTTCTCAGGTCATATTGAAATAAAATTATATGTAATAAAAGGCCATAGGAAGATAGACCAAAAATTAATTGGAAATTACATAATGTAAACCTAAAGTATGAGTATGTTAAACACAAAATCTTAGAAACAATCAACAACTTCATTCAAGAATGACAATAATGAGACAAACAACCAAATTGGATGTTGCAAAAGACATTCTCAGGGGAAGTTTTATATCACTGAATTCCTAAATGAATAAAATACAGAAAGAAGATATCAATGAATTGGGCATGCAGCTGAAAAAGCTAGAAAAAGAAAAACTTGAAAATCCCCAAGTAAATGCCAAATTAGAAATACTGAAAACCAAAGGAGAGATTAAAAAAATTGAAATTAAGAAAACAATTGAAATAATAAATAAAAGTAAGAATTACTTTTATGAAAAAAACAATAACACTGATAAATCTTTGGTCAATTTTATTTAAAAAAAGAAAGAAGAATATCAAAATCCAATATCAAAAATGAAAAGGGTGAACTCACCTCTGATGAGGAGGAAATTAAGACAATAATTAGAAATTACTTTGCAATCTAAATTAGATGGATGGATATTTTAAAAAAATATTAATCACCCAGATTACCAGAACAAGAAGTTGAATACCTAAATAACCGCATCTCGGAAAAAGAAATTGAACAAGCCATCGATGAACTCCCTAGGAAAAAATCTCCATGATCTGATAGATTTACAAGTGAATTCTGCCAAACATTTAAAGAACAGTTAATTCCAAAATTATATAAACTATCTGGGAAAATTGGGGAAGAAGGAGCACTCTCAAATTCTTTTTATGATACAAATATTGTTCTGATACCTAAACCAGAAAGAACCAAAACAGAGAAACAAAATAATAGACCAATATGTGTAAAAAAAATTTAAATAAGATTTTAGCAAACAGAAAACAACAACTTATGACAAGTATAATACCTTATGATCAGGTAGGATTTATACCAGGAATGCAAGGCTCATTCAATATCAGGAAAACTATTGGCATTATTGATCATAGCAACAACAAAACTAATGGAAACCACATGATTATCTCAATAGGTGCAAAAAAAAAAACCCCTTTGACAAAATACAACACTCATTCCCTATTGAAAACACTGGAGAACATAGGAATAAATGAACTTTCCATAAAATAATAAACAGTATCCACCTAAAACCTTTAGCAAGCATTATATGCAATGAGGATAAGCTAGACAGATTCCCAATAAGATCAGGGGTGAAACAAATATGTCCATTATCACCACCGTTATTCAATATGGTGCTAGAAATGTTAGCTGTAGCAATAAGAGAAGAAAAAGAAATTGAAGGAATTAGAAGAGGCAAGGAAGAAGCAAAGTTATCATTCTTTGCAGATGATACGATGATGTACTTAGAAAATCCCAGAGATTCCTGTAAAAAACTACTTGAAATTTTAATAAACAACTTTGGCAAAGGTGCAAGTTTCAAAATAAACCCACACAAATCTTCTTCACTTCTATACATCACTAACAAAGCCCAACAGCAAGAGATGGAAAGAAAAGTCCCATTTAAAGCAAGGGTAGACACTATAAAATATTTGGGAGTCTACCTGCCAAAACAAATCCAGAGACTATAAGAATGCAATTACAAGCCACTTTTTGCACAAATAAAGCCAGATCTAAGAACTGAAAAAAACATTAGTTGGTTGTAGGTATGCTAAACCAATATAACAAAAATGAAAATTCTATCTAAATTAATTTACTTATTCAGTGCCATACCATTTAAATTATCAGATAATTATTTTCTAGAGCCAGAAAAAAAATAATATCAAATTCATTTGGAAATACTAAAGGTTCAGAATATCAAGGAAACTAATGACAAGAAATGCAAGGGAAGGTGGCCTAGCCATACCAGATCTCAAATTGTATTATAAAGCAGCAATTATCAAAACCAGTTGGTACTGACTAAGAAACAGAGGGGTAGTCTAGTGGAATAGCTAAGTACTCAAGACAAAGTAGTCAATGAATATACCAATCTACTTTTTGATAAACTCAAACACCTCAGCTTCTGTGAACAGCTCATTAACAAAAATTTCTGGGAAAATGAATAACAGTGTGGCAGAAGCTGGGCATAGACTAATGCCTAACACCATACACAAGAATAAAGTCCAAATGGGTACATGATCTAGGTATAAAGATTGATACTAAAAACAAATTATTCTAGCAAGGAATAGTGTATTTATCAGATTTATGGAGAATTGAGAAATTTTTGACTAGACAAGAGATAGAAAATTTTATGAAGTACAAACTCGATAATTTTGATTACATTAAATTGAAAACTTTTTGCACAAACAATGCAATAAAGATTAAGCAGGAATCAGAAAATTGGGGAAGAATTTTTGCAATTAGTGACTGTGATAAAGTTCTCATTTCTAAAATATAGAAAGAACTGAGTCAAATGTACAAGAATACAAGTCATTCCCCAATTGATAAATGATGAAAGGATATGAACAGGTAGTTTTCAGAAGAAGAAATTAAAGATATCTATAGTCATATGAAAAAAAAAATGTTCTAAATCACTATTGATTAGAGAGATGCAAATCAAAAAATCTCTGAAGTACCCTATCACACCTATCAGATTGACTCACATGACAAAACAGGAAGATGATAAATGTTGGAGAAGATGTGAGAGAGTTGGAATACTAATTCCTTGTTGATAGAGCTGTGATCTTATCCAACCATTTTGGAGAATCATTTGAAACTATACCCAAAGGGCTATAAAAATGTGCATACTCTTTGATCCAGCAATAATGCTTCTAGGACTGTATCCCCAAGAGACCATAAAAATGGGAAAGGGTCCCACATGTACAAAAATAGCAGCTCTCTTTGTGGTGTACAAAAACAGATAATCAAGGGGATGCCCATCAATTGGGGAATGACTGAATAAATTGTGGTATATAAATGTAATGGATTACTATTGTGCTACAAGAAATGATGAACAGGAAGACTTCAGAGAGGCCTGGAAGGACTTATATGAACTGATGCTGAGTGAAAGGAGCAGAACCAAGAGAATTTTGTACATAGCAACAACCACAGTTTGTAAGGAATTTTTCTGGTAGACATTACTTCATTGCAATGCAAGGACTTAAAAGATTCCCAGTGGACTCTTGAGGTAAAATGTCTTCCACATCCAGAGAAAGAACTATACAATTTGATCACAGAATGAAACAGGTCATTTTATTTTATATTACGCTTTGTTTTATTTTGTTTTATGGTTTCTCCCATCCATTTTAATTCTTCTATGCAATATGAGTGAGGTGAAAAAGTATTTAATTGGAATGTATGTGTAGAACCTATATAAAATTGTGTGTCATCTCAGGGAGGGAGTGAGGAAGGAGGGGGAGGGAAGGAAGGGAAAAATCTAAGATTTATGGAAGTGATTGTAGAACATTGAAAATAAATAAAATAATTTAATTAAAAAAGATATGTATTTATGCATATGTATATATAAGGTACAACTAAAACAACTTAAATCTGAAATATTTTTTCCTAAAAAGTAATTGAAAATTTAAAAGGGAAAATCAATAGTAGAAATGACATAGATATTAGACAAAACAATTATTTTCAGAAGTTTGATGAATGTTAATAATTGTTGCAACAGACTATAATATCCCCAAAAGTACCTTATTAAGCAAATATTTGTCTTCCTTTGCTTGTCAAATTCAGACATGACTTTCAAAGCCAATATTAAATTAGACATTAAATGTACTTGTAAAACCCAAAGAAGAAAGATGAAGGATTGTTGTCATCTCCTAAAGCAGAGAGAGTCAATAGAGGATATAATCACTTTTTTACCAAATTTGACAGAGTAGTTACTTAAACAAAATCTCTGAAAGGTACTGTAATGGTAATTTAAATGGGAAGATCTTTCCCATCCATTAATAGATCCATGTCACCTGCCTGGGTCACATGAAAATCTGAGTCACATGGACTTTGTGGCAGGAAGAGTTTGATGAACAAGTAAAGGAGGAAGGAGTGGAGCAGGAAGTGAACCAGAGTAGTCAGAGATGGGAGAAAGCAGGCAGCAACTAGAGTGAGTGGGAAAGCCTGTTTTTTATTTTGTTTAAGGGAGTTGGTTTGTGGGAAGCCTAACAGAGGGAAGACTTGGGGATGGTAGGGCTCCCTGCATTGTTATTGTATATATATTTCTTTGTTGCTTTGATGGATTTGGTTTTCTGGTGTTGGGATTTGACTTTCTGACCTTTGAATAAATGTTGTGGTGCTGTCTTCCATGTGGAGAGTCATTTATATTTTGTGATTCAGAACTGTACTGGCATATTCATAGCCATCATAGGTGCTCTAAATATTGCATTGGCACTACAGGGACACAAAGTTGAAATTTAAGGTGTGATATAGCAGGGGGGAGAAAGCAGGAAGACTCATTTTCATGAGTTTAAATGCAACCTTAGATGCTTACTAGCTGTGTGACCCTGGGCAAGTCATTTAACCTTCTTTATTTCAGTTCCTCATCAGTGAAATCATCTGGAGAAGGAAATGGCAAACCACTATTATATCTTGCCAAGAAAATCCCAAAGATGGGGACCCAGAGAGCTAGATATTACTGAAGCACAACAATATATAGCAGAAAAATAAAGAAAATATATTGGGGAAAAATAACAAACTGTTTCTTCAACCATGAATGGTAGAACTACTACACTTGAACCACAACACCAAAGTCTTTGATGTGCTTACAGAGGAAGTAGATACAGTACTAAAGAGAACAAAAACAAGGAAGGAAGGATTGAACAAAGTGTATATAAAGCACACCTATGGTGGAAGGTGATATCACTGTGAGGGCCTTGAGGGAATAATATGGTATATATCTGAAAGTGGGGGAAATGGTAAAAGTAGGGAAATATATTGAGCAACATTACTATTATAAAAAGGCAATCAAAGGAACATCAATAACTAACAACTTATATGCTTATTTTCTATCTTTATAAATTTTTTTATGGAAAGCTTCCTCACATCAAAATTATGAGAGAACAAGTACTCTGTCATGAGACATAGAAATTAGATCAAATGATTATCATTTCACAATCAATTGAAAAGCAAAGAGAATATCACATCCCATGGCACTTTTAATTTATTGATTTAGTAAAATAATTCTTTGGTAGAACAAAATATTCCATTAGTGGTCCTTTTAAAATAATGTTTCCTATCAAAACATTAAAATCATTCAAATTCTATGGATAGTACCACAATAGAAATAATCCTATTCAGTAACTCTCTGATAATAAAGGTGAAGGAAATCTTAAAAATAAGAGATATAGACTATTCAAAAGTTACTCACCACTATAATAGATGATATCTAGAGTGGAGTTCAGGTAAAAGAAGAATTCTCTATGGATGGTACAGTCTTCCAGAAGCTACTCTTTTCATATAACATTGTCCCAGAACATCACAGAACTTCTTGCAACATATCTATAGTAAGACAAAGAGTTCAATGTATTGATTGACTCAAGAAAAAAGGAGTGGATTAAAAAAGTACATTGGTTAAATTCTAATTTCAACATGCAATTAGAAGAACACTATACAGAGCAACTCCAACCATACATATACAAATATACATGTTTACACACACACACACACACACACACACACACACACACATATAGTATCAATGCACAAGTTGAATACAAGGGCCCAAAGTTAAATAGAAACAGAAGAGTAAGCAAGATGGCTTTAGGGAAATTACAAAGCTCCTTTTGTAACTATGAAATTTTAATAAAAGAAAAGATATATTTAATACTAACATTTAACTGGTGTTGATTTTTTTTTTTTGCATCAAGACATGGAATACAGTATCTGCAAAAACCTTAAAAAGAGTGTCACATAGTGAAGATGCAGTTTCATATAGTGGACATGAAGAAACTTCATCCAATGAATAAGGGATTCTAAAAAATAATAGGCCTTAAAGACATCATGAAGAAGTTGCAAAAAAAAGATTGCATAAAAAAGATGTGAATTAAAAAGGGCCACAAATAGATTGCCAAAATATCACATTCCTATCTCACAGATTTCAGAAAAAAAGGGAAGAAAGTTTCCATATGTTGGAAGAACCCCTTCTTGTTAAACTTGCCAAGAAATAGATAAGATTTCTGTAGGATTGGCAGACAATAGTGTATTACAACCTGCATTTTTGGAAGGAGTCAACAAATGGATGAGTTCACAGGTCCATTTTTGTATCTAAGTAACCTGATTTATTCAAGTACATCACTGATAATTTTGACAACAACAAGAAGATTTTGGCAAAGATAGATCATGGAAATGGATGACAATAATGTCTTACTGAAGTTTAACTAATGCACATTAATTGCCTTAGTAAGAAGACCAAAAAGAGCCTAAAAAAATGCTTTAGCCCACAAACACATGACTTTTGGAGAAAAATGGCAATGAGTAACATTTCAGAATGTAAATTACTTTTAAATATTTTATCAAAGAGTATAATAAAGAGTACTATTATGTAATTAAACAGGAGAATTAGGATTACAAACAGTTTAAAGGAAGTTTGTTGAAATATTCAGATAATAAAAGTAATCTCAGTGTCATTTAAACATGAAACTAGAAGACTAAGTAAATAAAATACAGATATAAAAGATTACAACGATTTTTTAATAAAACATTTTCTATTATGGGAGGTAGAGCTATCATACTTTATCTCTGACATAGTCTCAGATCTGCTACCTACCTCCATAGGAGTTAGAAATATCACTAAATAGGACAAAACAAGAGCTTAGAAAATACAAATAGCAATAACATTTATTATTGTTACAATTATAATTATAAATTGTTTTATGATTCACAAAAATCTATATGCATGCTATCTCATTTGATCCTAATGATGATCCTGTGAGGTAGGCGCCATTTTAATTCTCATTTCACAGATGAAGAAACTGAGGTTACGAGAGGTAAAATCATTTGTCCACAGTTATCAAGCTGGTAGGTGTCTGAGATTGAACTCAGTATTTTCTTTCTCCCAGTCCAACATTCTAACTATAAGCAGGGGAGAGAAGAGAGAATCTGAAGGTAACAAAATTGTGAAAAATTTGAGGGATTGATTCACAAGGTATCTAAAATGGGAATTGACTGAAATAACAATGGTGTGTATAAAATTATCTTATCAAAAAGAGGGAAGACTAAAAGAATATTAACAGCAGTTGAATGATTTGTCTGATGGAGTTCTAATAGAGTTGCACCCAGTCCCTATAGTCTAACTTCATTACAGACCTATTGTACCCACCTAGAGCCTCCTCCTCTGCCAATGTCCTAACTTCTTCAGATATGCCTCATTGTTCACTAGAACAAGTGTGTCCCTGAAGTTCATAGTTCTCACAGAGTCAGCATGTATGGGAACTCAGCCACTGCCTCTACCTAGCCATGACCCCAGACCTATTCCCACAGAAACAGGTGTGTTCTTGTAGTCAATCACAATCACATTATCCATCTAGCCCAAGACAGGACCACAATATCTAACTATCTATCTTAACCAGAGAGGATCATGACAGCTAGACAATTGGAGGGTAGCATGAGTAGAATGTTTAACCACCAAACCATAGATGGGACCCCTCCTCCATTACCTAATCTCTTAATAAATTCCTCTTGCCTTTTTAATAGTAATCATATTTCTATAGTCTATGTAATTTTTTGGTATATAATTGGGTCTTTACCCTATAAAAAATTCATCTTGCTTTCTCTGAAGTTGCTGATTCCTCTTGGAACTTAGCCTGCTTCATGAGAGGCATCAGTCTCAATAATTGCCTGTACTTGGATCAGAAGTGGTCTGACTCTGAATTCTTTGAGACAGTTCCACCACAACACATCATGGAAATTCAACAGTTTTTGGTGTCTCTGGTCAAACCCAAACATTTCTAGTTTCCCATCTATATTAAAATTTTGTGACAATAAGATAAATGCACATCAATGCCATTTGTGGTAAGGGCAAGTGATTAAAAATGATGCTCTATGGCAGATTAGATATTTTCCATAAAGCAGCTGACTAAATTATGTAGAGAATACATGATTCCACTGTGCTTATTCTTTATTAGTTACAAAAAAAATTGAATTTACAAAATAACATCTCATAGGATCTTTTTTTCCAAGAAATTGTTCCCCTTCCCTTCCCTATCACACTCATGCAAAAAACATATTGTCCATTCAAGAACAAATCACACTGCTGACTGGCATAGAAATTTTGGTCTTTTCAATTTCTGATAGGGGTTAGAAAATCTATTCAATATTCTTCCTTTGTATTTAATCCTTGGGCAAATTTAAGGTCTATTGTAAAGACCTATCCAAAAACAGATAGATAGATCTACATATAATGGATGAGAGCAAGCAACAACATTAAAAATAAACTATGAAGCACAATCAAAGTAATGGGTATCTTGAAGGAAGGGATAAGGGAAAAGGATAAGAAGGAAGAGGAGGAGAAAGGAAAAGAGAGAAGCAGAAGGAGTGGGAAAAGAAGAAGAATAAGAAGACTGTCACAACATAAGAAGGATAAACAAAAAACTGGAAATACTGTGGGAAGAAAACCGTTTATTAAAAACTTGAGGAACCCAGATCCCCCATAAATACCCTTAAAAAGGTCTACATAT
Source organism: Bettongia penicillata ogilbyi (assembly GCA_023548195.1). NCBI lineage: Eukaryota > Metazoa > Chordata > Mammalia > Diprotodontia > Potoroidae > Bettongia > Bettongia penicillata. Next base: position 269,435 of record JAJHZJ010000959.1, on the reverse strand, counting down.
GCACCAGAAGAGACAATGATAAGAAGAGTTATAAGCTCTATTAATTCATGAAATCACAAGAATGCTGTAAGAGTCCTGCAGAAACTATAAGCAGAGACAAAACAGATTAAGCAAAAAGTTGTATGTGAAAGGAGCAGAGCTCCAGGAGAGGTGACAAGGTTATACCAGAGTCTACAAAAGGGTATATGCAAGACCAGGGCCTAGGGTAACATTCAACATTTTATCCCTTGATCCTGCCATAATCAAAGCAGGACACAAAGCCAGAACATCAGCCCAGGGAGCAGAGAGACGAGGACCTGGCAGGATAGCTAATAAGAAGTACTGCCTGAGGAACAATAGGGGAGAGAGCCATACTAGAGCCCAGGTACCCTTTGCCCAGGCAACCCACATCTGACCGACTGCAGGAGTCACAGTAATGAAACGGGCAACAGTGCAAAAGCAAAGCACAAGGGAGCCTCCTACATGCTACTAGCATACTCCAAAACACCACAATTTGTGGTCTATATGGATCACAGTCATGAATGGAGCTAACTGTGGAATGAAAACTGCATAAGGAGGAGCCAGAGTAGGACATATTATACACAGTGAAGAGATATGACTGAGCAGGAAGACCAAAAGATAACCCAAAAGAAGAGAGTAACCTCAAAACAAGTTAAATTGAACTCCAGAGAAAATTTCCTGGACATCAAAACTATGGGAGAACTTGAAACATTAGATTTTTAAAATACAACTTATAAGAAAATGGCAGCTACTAAGGAAAATTTGTAAGGAGAATGAATAACAGTACAGATAATGAATAAACATATCCAAGAATCGCAATGCCTGAAAATTGGAACAGGTGAAAAAGAAAACAATACCCCTTCTTTAGGAAAGGGGTATGGAAAAAAAATAAGGAAATGGGCTGTATTTGGGCCTTGTGTCACACTTTACCAACTTCTGATTAAAGATTGGTGATGAAACATTCTTCTTACTTCTTGACTTAGAGTTCATGGATTCCAGATAAAGAATAATACATATATTTTCAGACATGGTCAAATGGGAAGTTTGGTTTTTTGGTTTTTTTTTTTCTTGCTTGATTATACATTTTTGTTATAAGAATTTTTATTTTTTTTGCCAAGTAGTGTTGCCAGAAGAGAGAGGGAAGGAAGGCTATAGATGACAAAAATGAAAAGAAATAAAAGAGGAAAAATGCAGAATTATTCTAATACACAGAAAAGAAAAAAAAATGGAAGGCCTGAAAGAATCACAGATAAACAGAACAACTTTGAAAATTGCACATAGCAATTATTTCATCTTCAAAAAGAAAAATACACTTTATATAATACAGATTCACAATTTCATATACAATATTTTGTTGTTTTCATTCTTTACAATTTCTAAGTAAATTCCCATTTGGGAGGTATTTGTTAAGTTCAGTCATAAACAGGAATTGTCCAGGATGGGCATACAGGAATAGGTTATGGTTTACATCATTGGAAGAAATAGACAAATCAGTTTGGTCCCAGATCACTTTGGGTATTTGAGTGCTGTGTAATTTTAAAATTTTCACTGTCAGACTGAGAACCATCCTGAAACAAGTCAGCTTTATGATGAATTGTAGGACAAATGAGTGCAATTTTCAAGTTTTTTTCTTCCAGGTTTCAGGGAGGATTTTTTGAAAAATCCATTCTCTCTCACAGGCCATGGAAGACACTACTGTTTGATTTCATTGTATGATGAGAAAATCACAGGACCATGCATACTTCAACTCCTATTTGATCTAGAACCCCTTCTGAAACATCACAATAAATGATTATTTACAATGCATCATTTTGTAGCTATTATTATTTTCATTATTATTATTTCATTCAGTCCATTTCTTCCTTTAGAAAGCTCTGATTATTAAGAAAGTTTTCCTTGTAGAAAGTCTAATTTGGGGGAGGAGCCAAGATGGCGGAGTAGAAAGAAGTACATACGTGTAGCTCTTACCCCACAGCCCATAAAATGCATGTAAAGAAGAACTCTCAACAAATTCTAGAGCAGCAGAAGCCATAGAACAATGGAGTGAAGGAGATTTCTGTTCCAGAGAGAACTGAAAGACTAATGGGAAAGGTCTGTGGAGCACCAGACATGGAGCAGAGCCCAGCCCTACCTTGGTCATGCAGCACTGAGAGGAGCAGATCCAAGCAGGTTTCAGGGACAGAATCTCCAGCTGCAGCAAGGATTCTTCAACCCACAGGCACCAAAGGTCAGTGAGAGGGTCTTTTAGGCTGATTGAGAGGGGAGCGGGGTGTCCCCATAACTCAGGCCTCCTCAGGTGGCAGAAGTAGAGGAAGCAGCAGACAGGGCTCCCAAAGCAGGCAGTAGCCCATATCCATTGTTGAAGATCTCATTGTAAAAGTCCTGAAGGAATTGAACCCTGTGTGGCTGCCCTGCCCTGACCTGAGCAGCTGATCTTAATCTCACACTGAATAACAGCCCTGCCCCTGCCTAAAGCCCCTGAGGCTTGGGAGCACCTTATTTGAATCTCAGCCCCCAAGTGCTGGCTTGGTGAAACTGGAGACCAGATGGTTGTGAAGAGGAAACTCAGAAGTCAAGTCAAGACTGGGAAAATGCCCAAAAAAGGGGAAAAAAATAAGATCATAGAAGGTTACTTTCTTGGGGAACAGGCATCTCCCCCCATACTTTCCATTGAGGAAGAAGAAGGCATACTGTCAGAGGAAGTCCAATCCTCTGCCTCCAAAGGGAACTTAAATTGGTCTCAGGCAATAGAAGGACTTAAAAAAAAAAGTTAGCAGCTTACTTAAGTAAAACTAAAAAAAAAAAAATGCTGAGGAAAATAACAGCTTTAAAAAGTGGCTAACTCAATTGGAAAAAGAGGTCCAAAAAACCAATGAGGAGAAGGAGGTTTTAAAAAGCAGAATCAGCCAAATGGAGGAGAAGTTTCAAAAGCTCACTGAACAAAATAATTCGTTGGAAGAGAGAATTGAGTTCAGGGAAATGAATGACTTTGAGTTAAACCAAACAGTTAGTTAACAAAACCAAAAATTTGAAAAGATAGAAGATAATGTGAAACAACTCACTGGAAAAACAACTGACCTGGAAAATAGATCCAGAAGAAATAATTTAAAAATTATAGAACTATCTGAAAGCCATGATCAAAAAAAGAGCCTAGACCTTATGTTCCATGAAATTATCAAGGAAAACTGCCCTAATGTTCTAGAATCAGAGGACAAAATAAATATTGAAAGAATTCACCAATCACCTCCTGAAAAAGACCCAAACCAAGATACTTCTAGGAATATTGTGGCCAAATTTCAGAGTTCCCAGATCAAGGAGAAAATATTGCAAGCAGCTAGAAACAATTGGAGTACTATGGAAATACAATCAGGATAACACAGGATCTGGCAGCTTCAACATTAAGGGATCGAAGGGATTGGAATGAGATATTTCAGAAGTCAAAGGAACTGGGACTGAAACTAAGAATCACCTACCTAGCAAATCTGAGCATAATACTTCAAGGAAAAAAATGGTCATTCAATGATATATATGACTTTCAGTCATTCATGTTGAGGAAAAGACCAAATGTGTATAGAAAAATTTGACTTCCCAAGTCAAGAATCAAAGGAAGCATGTAAAGGTAAACAGGAAAGAAAAATCATAAAAGACTCTCTAAAGCTGAACTCTTTACATCACTACATGGAAAGAAAATATGTATAACTCTTGAATCTTTTCTCAGCATTTGGATAGATGAAGAGATTGTACACACACACACACACACACACACACACACACACACACACACACACCACACCTTACACATAGATAGATAGAGAGTACAGGGTGTGTTATATAAGAAGAGATGATATCCACACAAAAAATAAAATAAAAAATTAAGGGGTGAAGGAGGAAAATTCTGGGAAGAGAAAAGGAGAAAGGGAATGGGGCAGGCTATAACTCATAAAAGAAGATAAGAAAAATCTTATTCAATGGAGGAGATAAGGGAGAAGGGGAGGGGGGAAAAATAAAGCTATTGTTTACACATGTGACTGAAGGAGGGAATAACATGCTCACAAAATTTGATATTAAAATTTATATCACACCACAGGAAAGAAGGAAAAGAGGTGACAAATGGGGTGAGGGGATTGTTAGAAGGGAGGGCAAATAGAAGAAGGGAGTCACTAGAAATAAACTCTTTCAAGAAGGGACAAGCAATTGTAGGAGAAAAAATAAGGGGGAATAGAGAAGGACAGAGGGCAAAATAATTAGTACTACACAACATGATTATTATGGAAGTCTTTTGCAAAAGAACACATATTCAGTATGTATTGAATTGCTTCCCTTCCAAGTGAGGCTGGGGAGGGAGCAAAGGAGGGAGAGAAGTTGGAATTCAGTAGAAACGAATGTTGAGAATTTTTATTGCATATAATTGGGAAACAAGAACTACAGGGAATGGGGTATAGAAATTTATCTTGCCCTACAAGAAAAGAGAGAAGATGGGGATAAGGGAAAGGTGGAGTGTGATAGAAGGGAGGGCACATTGAGGGAAGGAGTAATCAGAATGCAAGATATTAGGAAGTGAGGGAGGGGAGTGATGGGAAGAAAAATTGGACATGTTATAAAATTAGGTAAAAGTAATTAGTACTAAAACATTTGACTGAATTAATTACTGAGAATAAATCAATGACATCTTTAGTTTGGGGAAAAGAATTTCAGTCTAAATTTCCTAGAGGAAGGTAGCCTTGGGTAAAATTTGGCATTGATGGAAAAGTTAAGGTTTTAATGGTAAATTTGATTTTTTGATTGCCATTTAATCAGGAACTTGAACATGTTTAGAAAGGCATGTAAGTCACTTAAGACTTGCCTGAAAATATATTACTTAGCCAAAGTGAAATTATAATCATATTTTAAACCTGGTTATTGAAACATGCCGTTTTTTAGATGCTATGGGACTATTAACTGACTGTTCTTCTGAGTCTAATTCCAAGTATGGGTAGCAAGAAACGCGATCTGAGCCTCCAACCCAAGATGTCAGTAAGCTTGTGAGATGTTGGTATGAACTGCAAAAGGTGATCTCACAGGAAGGGTGGGAGAGTGGCTGTTCAGCCTGGGCTGAGGTAGGATTCTCCTGACTCAGTTTCCCCACTGACACTTGGCAGACCTTAAGCCTGACTGAATACAAGTGGATAATCTAATCCTGCCTGGAACTGATATGAAGTCGGGGAGATATTGTATCCCTGCAATGTCCCTACTCTTGGTGGCAATTTCCTACAGTCAAAAGGTTTGCAAGCTTAATACCAGATGTATTCAATTATAGATTATTGGTAGGGGAACATCGAAGGTTAAGTCTAAAATTAAGCTATTAGGCATAGGACTTTAGATCAACAAGAATAAGTTAGGGTCCTTTAATTCTTAGCAATGCTGTGGAGACAATTAGCTTGTGAAGTTAGCAACTTAAATATGATTTGTGTCTCATTGGTTAATGTTTAAAAAAAAACCTCTTTTTTGATCCATATTGTAAATGCTTTAAAAAGAAGTATCACCTGACCAAAAGTTTGAATTGTTTTATCTATTATCAACTGTGTTAAAAAAAAAAAAAGAAAAATTAAAATAAAAAAAAGTCTAACTTTGTTTCAATGTAACTTTTCTCTGTTGTTTTGCCCTTTTGGGTAAAGCAGAACAGGCTAATCAAACTTACATATGAGAGTCCTTCAAATACTTGAAACTACTACCATATTCCTCTACCCAACCCCCTCTTTCCAAGAAAAACATCCTGTTTCCTACAAATCATTCTCTAAATTTGGCTGTAGTGACCTTGAAGCTATTCACCAATGTTCTACCCTGGATATTACCCAGTTTATCAGAATCTTTGAAATTGATGATTCATTCCAGTGTACACAAAGAATGCTAACTATTGAACTTGCTCAAATGCACATTTCACCAAAAATAAAAAGAATTCAGTGAAATGACTAATAACTATTATTATGATTGGCTTGGAGGCCAGCCCTTAAAGCTCGTCGTAACGTAGAACAATTTTCAGAAGAGGTAATTAAACTCTTTTATTTACTTTTTACCTCAGATTTAGAATTTCCAAAATCCTCATGTCTCCTGGTAAAATGTTCAGGCTTGGGCAACTCACAATGTTTGTTGCCACGTTCTCTAATGCAAGCTTCACTTTCTGCAAGCCAGCTTTAACTTGATCTGATACCATGACCTCTGTGCTTTCCAAACTTAAAAGCTTGCTTCCATGCTTAGAACAGGCAATTCTTTGCCTACAATCATGAAAGAGTAAACTCAAAAGTAATAGATCAAAGTCTGTTTCAAGGTTGCCTAAACAGGACAAGTTCTGGTGGTCACATGGTGGCAAGAATGGGTAAGTCATGCAATTTCAGGATAGAAGAAAAAGACCTGTATATCTGCAAAGGAAAAGGGAGTGAGGGGAAAGTTCAATCCCTTTTTCATATGCACAGAGTCTTCAGCCCTTCTGAGATGAGTAATGCCTGGTTGGAATAAGCCCCTTAAAAGTCCCATTTGATTCACCATGGTCAGGGGAAGGCAACACTGAGCAAACTTCATCCATAGGATCTCTTTAGCAGCAGACATATTACCTCCTTGAAATGGCTGAAAGGAATAATTTATTTTGAACTAGGTTTTTGAAACTGTATATTTCCAGAAAGGGATGGGAAAGGAAAGTCATTTTAAAGAAGGGAAAATATGGCTGCAACAATTATGGTTCTTATACATGGCATGTCAGGCAGCAGAAAGGAAGTATGAACATATTATATTTAAAGCAATTCAAACTAGTTAGCTGCACAAAGAAGGAAATAAACTTGAAGATGTGTATAGCACATTTCAACTGAAAATCAAATAAATGAAAAAAAGGCAAATACAGAAAGATAGCTAAGCAAATAATAAATGGTTACACAAATAAATTAATAATGAAAGTAAAACACAAATCTGAAGTCTTGGGAGAGGAGAATTGTAGAAATCCCATCAAATCAATTGTTTCCTTTTTTTCTTTTCAAAGCTCCCATTTGATCTATGAAAGCTTAAACACCCTGTTTAAAATGAGCATGCTAAAAACCTCAGAACCCCCACCTTGTACTCCATTCCTGAGATTGGCACATTTCAATCCCATTCCCTACACTTCACTACCTTCCCCATCACCAAATAACTTGATGTGGAATACCACCAGTCATCTTTCTTTCTCATTTTTAATCAAGTTAAGACTACTCTGAAGTCTCAAAAATAAGCTTTCAAAACCATTACCAAATAAAAGCATAGGCAGAGCTGGGTTGTTGGATTATGAGTGGGAGATCTTTCATAATTTTCAATGAAAAGACATTTTCTTCTCTCCCCTCTCCAACCATATCCCTACTCACATAAACAAATCCCTTAGTACATTTCTGCCAAGTTTGACTAGAGTCGAAGAGGCCTACAATTAAATATCCATTATTTAGCTTTTCAATTAATAATTTATTCAGTCCTTTGGAAATATTTACTTGCCTATCACTCTGTTAGGCTAGCTACACAGCCATAATCTACTTATGCACCAAACCCATTATATTTAAGTTGGTAAACACATTCAAAATGAATATTGGCCTTGCTACTTGGAAAGACATGAATAAAATTTACTTAATAGGGGGAACTGGATTTCAATGTAGAGTTTCCAGCACTTTTAAGATGTGTGTGCATTTATGTATGTACCTATATATGTACACATATATGTGTATATGCATTAATATATGTATGTATATGCATGAATATATATATATATATAGTCAATGACATTTAAAAAAAAGAATTTCAAACAAGACAAAGAAATTCCAAAATGGAAATAAAGTATGCATTAATGTGTATGTGTAAGGTACAGGGAATATCTGAGCAAAAATATAAATTAAAATCAATTAAGACCTCTATAATGGTAGGAAAGAATAATTCCAATGGTACTATTCAAAAGCCTTTGGTTAAGATTTCAAACTGTGGGTGGAGCCAAGATAGCAGAGTAGAAAGACTCAAGTACGCTAGCTCCGAACCCACAGCCCATAAATTTCCTGTTAAAAAAACTCCCCACAAATTCTGGAGCAGAGCAAGCCACACAGAAACACAGTGGAAGAGATTTCTGTTCCAGAGAGCCCTGGAAAGCCGTCCCCAGGGGTCTGTCGTGCTCCGGACAGCAGAGCCCACCTCTGCGCTACCCTGGCCATGTGGCCCCAGAGGAGCAGATCCGAGCAGGCTTCAGGGACGGAACCTCTGGAGGCCACAAAGGTCCCTCCATCCACAGGCGCTCCAGGTCAGTGAGAGAGACTTCTGGGCTGGCCAAGAGGAGAGCAGGGTGTCTCTGTGACTCGGGCCCCCTCAGGAGGTGGTGGCGGAAGTGGCGGCAGAGGCGGAAGCAGCCCAGGACACCTGGAGCAGGCAGGAGCTCAGGGCCATTACCGAAGGTCTCCGCATAAACCCCCTGAGGGAACTGAGCCTGGGAGGTGGCCCTGCCCCCACCTGAGCAACAGAACTTAAGCTCACACTGACCTGAGGCTGGGGAGCAGGATTTGAATCTCAAACTCCAAGCACTAGCTGGGCGGATCTAGGCGGGGGTGGAGAGGAACCTCAGAAGTCAAGTAACTGGCTGGGAAAATGCCCAGAAAAGGGAAGAAAAAAAAGACCATAGAGAGCTACTTTTGTGGGGACCAGAGGTCTCTTCCTCCTTTCATTTCTGATGAGGAAGTTCAATGCTTACCATCAGGAAAAGATGTGGAGGTCAGGGCCTCTGTATCCCAGACATCCCAGGAGGATGTCCAGTGGGCTCAGGCCATGGAAGAGCTCAAAAAGGATTTTGAAAATCAAGTTAGACAGGTGGAGGAAAAACTGGGAAGAGAAATGAGAGAGATGCAAGAAAAGCATGAAAAACAGACCAATACCTTGGTAAAGGAGACCCAAAGAAATGCTGAAGAAAATAACACCTTGAAAAATAGGCTCACTCAACTGGCAAAAGAGGTTCAAAAAGCCAATGAGAAGAATGCTTTCAAAAGCAGAATTAGCCAGATGGAAAAAGAGGTTCAAAAGCTCACTGAAGAGAATAGTTCTCTCAAAATTAGAATGGAACAGATGGAGGCTAATGACTTTCTGAGAAACCAAGAAATCACAAAACAAAAATGCAAAGAGGGAAAAAATGGAAGAGAATGTGAAATATCTCATTGGAAAAACAACTGATCTGGAAAATAGATCCAGGAGAGACAATTTAAAAATTATGGGACTACCTGAAAGCTATGATCAAAAAAAGGGCCTAGACATCATCTTTCATGAAATTATCAAGGAAAACTGCCCTGAGATTCTAGAACGAGACGGCAAAATAAGTATTGAAGGAATCCATCGATTACTGCCTGAAAGAGATCCAAAAAGAGAAACTCCTAGGAACATTGCGGCCAAATTCCAAAGTTCCCAGGTCAAGGATAAAATATTGCAAGCAGCTAGAAAGAAACAATTCCAGTATTGTGGAAATACAAACAGGATAACACGAGATCGAGCAGCTTCTACATTAAGGGATCGAAGGGCATGGAATAGGATATTCCAGAAGTCAAAGGAACTACGACTCAAACCAAGAATCACTTACCCAGCAAAACTGAGTATAATACTTCAGGGGAAAATATGGTCTTTCAATGAAACAGAGGACTTTCAAGCATTCTTGATGAAAAGACCAGAGCTGAAAAGAAAATCTGACTTTCAAACACAAGAATGAGAAGAAAGAAGCATGAAAACGTAAACAGCAAAGAGAAGTCATAAGGGACTTACCAGAGGTGAACTCTTTACATTCCTACATGGAAAGATAATATTTGTAACTCTTAAAATGTTTCAGTATCTGGGTAGTTGGTGGGACCACACACAGACGTACACACACATACACACGCGCACACATACATGTACATGCATGCATGCACACACACATACACACATGCACACACACACAGAGACAGAGAGCACAGAGTGAATTGAATAGGATGGGATCATATCTTAAAAGAAATTAAGGTAAATTGTGAGAGAGAAATGTAGTGGGAGGAGAGAAGGTGAAATGGAATGGGGTAAATTATATCTCATTCAAGAGGCAAGCAGGAGACTTTTTAGTGGAGGGAAAAAGAGGAGAGCTGAGAAAAAAACATGAAATTTACCCTCATCACATTCGATGAAAGGGAATAAAATGTACACTCATTTTGGTATGAAAACTTATCTTACAATACAGAAAAGTGGGAGAGAAGGAGATAAGCAGGGTGGGGGGATGATGGAAGGGAGGGGAATGGGAGGAGGGAGCAATTTGAAGTCAACACTCGGGGAGGGACAGGATCAAAAGAGAGAATAGAAACAATGGGGGGCAGGATAGGATGGAGGGAAATAGAGTTAGTCTTACACAACACGACTATTAAGGAAGTCATTTGCAAAACTACACAGATAGGGCCTATATTGGATTGCCTGCCTTCCCAAAGGGAATGGGTGGGGAGGGAGGGATGGGGAGAATTTGGAACTTAAAGTTTTAGGAACATCTGTTTAGTATTGTTCTTGCTACTAGGAAATAAGAAATACAGTTAATGGGGAATAGAAAGTCATCTGGCCCTACAGGACAAAAGAGAAGATGGGGACAAGAGAAGGGAGGGATGATAGAAGAGATGGCAGATTGGTGATAGGGGAAATGAGAATGCTTGCTGTATTGGGGTGGGGGGAGGGTATAAATGGGGAGAAAATTTGGAACCCAAAATTTTGTGAAAATGAATGTAAAAAGGTAAATAAATAAATTCAATAAAAAATAAAAATAAAAAAATTAAATTAAATTAAAAAAAGATTTCAAACTGTGGAAATACGAATTTTTTCATCTGATAGGATTATATGATAAACATTGAATTTGGAAAATATAATTAAATACTAGCAAGGGTCCTTTGCAAGTGATCATTATAAAAGTATATCATTTTCTTGTGCTATTGTGAAAAATAAAGATAGGGATTTGAGAGCAGAATAAATCATATGCTCTTTGTAAATATGATAAATTTGTGTCTAAGATGAAGAATGACCCATTGACACTGAAAATGGTTGTAATTACATCATTGTTCTTCCACACTTCATGATAATAAATCAACTTTTCAAGAACTAGCTTTGTGTCAAATTTTAGGCAAAGACCAATTTAAAAGATTGTAATTTCTTAAATGGGATGGCAATAGAGACAGATATTAAGGAATTTTTACAATATGGAAAACAATACATTAAATATGTAAGTAAATAAAATATTTGTGAAGTATGCATTTGTATAAGTATACTTTGAATAAACTATAGTAAAATAAGTTTAATTGAGGGTAAATTAGCAGTGGGATGGATCACTCAAGAAAGATCTCACATGAGCTCTAGTACTTGAACTGAGTTTTGAAAGATATCATCATTCAGTCACCCAGGCTTGAAACTTGAGTCATCCTTAACATATGCTCCCTCAGCACTATATTCAGACATTTTCAAGTTCTCTCAGTTCTGCTTCTTTAAATGTTTCTTATATGCTCCCCCTTCTTTCCTCTAATTTTTCCACCCCTCTGTTGGTTATCACCACATGTTGGTTACACAAGAATTTTCTTGAGACCCTTGGATACAAGCACATGAAGTAAAGAGGAATACTTCATTAGTCTCTTGGATGCTCTCCCTGATTTAGTTGGGTTTCTACCCTAATCCACTCTCACATCAGCTATCAAATTGATCTTCCTAAAGCACAGGTGTGGCCATGCTTCTCCCCTGTTCAAGAAACTCCACTGGACCCCTACAATTCTAGGATCAAATATAAAATTTTCTAATTGGCTTTCAAATCCTTTCATAACCTTTCCTGCCCCTTCCTATCTCTCCACACTTCTTATACCTTACTCCAAGAATTCTGCAATTCATTTGATACTTGACTTCTTGCTTCTTGAAAAATAACACCCCCATCTTCCAGCTCCAATAATTTTCACTGGCTACCCTCTAGCCCTGGAATGTTGCTTCTCCTTATCTCAGTCTCCTGGCTTTCCTGGCTCTATTCAAGCCTCACCTAAAGTCTTCCCTTCTGCAAGAAGGTTTTCCAAGTTCTCCTGAATGTTAGTATTTTCTCTCTGAGATTGACCCCTCCTCAGATTTTCTTGTAAATTTCTTGTTTGTACATTGTTATTGGCATGAAGTGCCTTCTCTTACTCCTCTCCCAAGTAGACTCTGATCTCCCTTGGGAAGAGACACATTTGGGGCGGGGTGTGGAGTGTCTTTCTTTGTATCGTCATGTTTTAGCACAGTATTACACAGGCACTTGAACAAAGTTAGTTCTGCTGAATAAGTATGAAGCTAATTTAAGGTAGAAAGTTTATTCTAAGCATGAGGATCAGTCTGCAAAGCAAGTTGAGTAGAGGAAAAGATATGGGGGAATAGTCATTTATGTAATGCCTGCTATAAGTGTTTGGCATTGTACTAAGCCCTTTATAAATATTATCATTTGTTCCTTCCAATAACTCTGTAAGGTAGATGTTATTATTCTTGTTTTACAGTAGAGGAAACTGAGTAAAACAGAGATTAAGTAATTGTAGAGTGAAAGAGCTAGTAAATTTTTGAGGACAGAATTGAATTCATTTCTTCCGGGTTCCAGGCCCAGAACCCTATTCTCACATCATTTAGCTGCCTCTCCTAATCAAGTGGAAATGGAATATGTTATATGAAGATAAGGAGGTCCATTTCACTAGAATATAAATTGAAGGAAGCAGGAAAAAATGTGTAATAAATATAGAAAAATAAATTTGAGCCAGAAAGTGAAGGTCTTTAAATGGCAGAAGGGTTTGTCATTTTTTCTTGAGATCCTTGGTCACCAGCACTTGGAACATTTGAGCAGAGGGTTAACATGTTCAGCCACCTGGGAGTCTAATTCAATTATCCAGATGAAAGGAGATAAGATGATCTGAACAGAGTTAGCATAGCAGGCTTGTATGCATACAGAAGGGGGCAGATGTGAGTTATCATGGAGGCAGAATCAATTAGGTTGGACAACATTTTGATTAAGCAGGATGTGAGAGACTGAAGAATCAAAGACGATTCTAAGAATACGAGCCAGGTGACTAGAAGCATGGTATTCCCCTTGATAGAAATATGCATTGTCTTGGAAATTGTGATTTCAAGAGTCCAAAAAGAATTCTTAAATGTAAAATTGTGTCACTAATTTATGAATTTGGCATCACAAACATAGAGTTGTAAAGGACTTCAGATATCATCTAATTAAATCCCCTCATTTTAAATATAAGACAACTAAGGCCCAGAGAGATTAAGTAATTAGCTGAGAAGTGCGGTGAACAATACAGGGGACTTGTAGTCAAGAAGATCCAAGTTCAAATTTGACCTCAAGACAATTACTATTTGTTTTACTCAGGACAAGGCAACATTGTTTTTTGGTTTTTTTTTCTTCAAAGACTATGGGATCTGTTCTTTATTATAAATAAATACAATCATAACTAATTTGGGGAGTAATTTTTGTAACATTCTAAATCCTACACCAGTTTTTTAAAAAAGCAATCTCTATTCTGAAGGTTAATTCTTTGTAAAAAAACTTAGAGAAGACAGCATCTACAGTTTAATTTCATTACATAATGAAGACATGAAATAAGGTTATTTCTAGTGATACTAATGGTTACTGGACTCAAAATAAAGCTAGTCAAGAAGGCTAAGATCAATGTGAAAGTAGACATAAGGAAAATAATCTTGGTCATTTAGTTGTAATTCAGGAATATTCACAAAAGCATCCAGTATACTTAACTTGCTGCTGCTACTTCATCTAGGTGTTGGAAGACTGAGTCTAGAACCTCTCTTAAACATTTTGTGGCCTTCTTGTGGGGTTGTAAAAGCACTGCTTGAAAATTCACGGGTAGTCCATACCTTAGCACAGAACCAAGAAATACTCTCAAAACCTTTAGGTAAATCCAGGCACTAAACACTTCACTGAAGTTCACCTTGAGCCCGAGCCTCACACTTGCTCTCGCCCTCATTCTCTTTTTCTTTCTCCTTCTGCTCCGTAATGGGCCTACTAGGGCTCCCTATTAACCATGTGATCCGGGAAGGTAGATGATCTCTTTTTAACAGCAACACCTGAAGTTTGATACTGTTGCTTCTTCTCAGAGAGCAATTTAGACATCCCTTCCCTTTTGGTTTTAATTTCTTTTTCATCATAGGAAAAATTCACAGACAATGAACTTGCTTTCGTTGGCTCTGAAATCATTGATCACCTTCTGAAACACTGTGACCGAAAAGAAGCCTCCCTCATTGTCCTCATTAATCAGATCAAGGTCTGAGAGAGATTGGTATCTTTTTTGCCACTGCGAATAGTTTGGCTTTGGAACTATCACCAGGAGAGTGATGAGATACTCTTGAATGCAGACCAAAATGCTCTTTGTTCACAACATCAGCTAATGTCCCAGTAAAGAGATTTCCCGTAGATTTCTTTTCCAGATTCTCCAGGTTTCCTTTCAGTGCTGTAGGCAGCTATTCCAGCTTTTAGGTCTGTTTCTATTTATGCCAGGTGCTTTGTTAATGTGCTCACTACAGCCACAAGTGGCTCCTTGGCAGAATCCTTGGCCATGTCTCATTCAAAGTGGATCACAAAAGAAGTCAACTACATTGGCCAACACGTTCTCATGAACTCTTCCTTTCGCATTTCCCATAATTTCTACTGCACTCTGAGCCATCTTCTTTACAAAGCTTTCAACGAAGATACCAATTTTCCCCAACTTATCTGAGAAACCAACAAGAGAATCCAAGGTCCCCACCTTGAAGTCAGGAATGGCAAATCTGGTGTTGTGGGACAAATTAGACTTGGAGGTTACTGTGTTCATCCGTTCCAGAACCTGCAAATTCTCCTTATCTCCAGGGGCAGAAATTAACCAAAATTCCGACGACTTGCTTGAAGTCTTCCCTTTTAGTCAAGGTTACTGGCGTAGAATGAAGGGGGCTCCCATGCCAGAGTGCGTGGGAAGGCCTGAGGGCAGGGAGACTGGAGGCTGGAGGCGAACGCGACCTCTAGTTTGGGGCGATGCGTTCGATCCACCCGGGCAGTCTTGGCGTGGGGGCACCTCTGGTCCTTCCGAGAGTCTCTTAGGGAACTGCCGGGGTGGGGGTGGGGGGGGACTAGGGCGTACTGGGTTGCCTTCCGCAACTGACTGCTGGGGCAGCTAGAGGGGCAGGTGCTATCCCCTTTACCCAGATCAGTCCCCAGAGCGCGCGAGCCCCGGCTCCCAGGCGGTTTCGGCTCCAGCTGCTTCCTGCAATACTATTTGCCTTGGTTTCTTCAACTGTAAAATGGGAAAAATAATAGTACCTATCTTGCAGGTTTGTTGTAAGGATCAAATGAGATAATATTTGCAAAGCACATGGAGAGAACCTAAGCACAATAAAAATACACATTCCTTTCCTTTCCTCCAATAAATACTTTGCCAAAGGTCATACAGTTTTTAAGTGACAAACATGGAATTTGAACCCAGGTCCTCTGACTCCAGTTTCAGTATTCTTTCCATTTCCAAAAATTTAAAAGTCAATAATTGGAAATTTTAAGTAAAAGAAAAAAATGGAAAGTGTGGGGGGAAATGGAAGAGGAGGAATAGGTTAGACTGGCAGAGACTAGTCTTTGTGTAGCCTGATGTCTGTTATCACTACTTCCCTTAGTTGAGCTGAGTTGCGTTTTCTGAACTTTACAATAATGATAAACAAACATACATATAATATATATGTGTGCGTGTATGTATATATATACGCACACACATGCATATACATGTCTCTGTGTATATATGTTTATGTATACACATATGCATACACACATTTCAATATTCAAAGAACCAAAAGAACATTGTATATGAAGTTGGGAAATTCTACTATATACAATTTAAGAATCTATTAATTAAACATAATAGTAACAAAATTACCCTGTTGTTTTTGTCTCCTTGAATTTATCATTCATCTAGACTTGCTAACCACCTCTTTTAATAATAGCTGTTTGCTGAAATCAAAGTCAAATCCAGTGGCCTGTTGTTGGAAGACTCCACTGTCTTCTTTTGAAAGTTGGAACACTTGTCCTTTCCAGTCCAGTGGTACCTCTTTGTTATCATTCCCCTCCAAAACTGACAGTAGCTCAGTATATTTGTCAATCTTTCAGTAACTTTAGATATAGATAGTCTACATTTAGGGGCATGAATTTTATATATAAAGGGTAGCAAGGTGCTCTCATTATGTCACAACTTTTCCTGTTTTCACCTCCCTTTTACCCATGAATGTTTTGCATTTCCAATGCAAAATATTTACCCCTTACATAGAAAATTGTTAGTGATACATGGGGTGGGGAGTAGCAAATTAAATAGTATCTCCCCTTTCTCTCTCTCATCCATTATCCATTTCCAGTGCAAAATATTTATCCCTTATAGGACAAACTGAAGCAAATTAAATAGTATCCCCCCTTTTTCTCTGTCATCCATTATCTTCATGCCCTCCACTCCAAAGAGTAGTCCTTTCTTTTCCATTGCCTTTCTACTATTTTTCTCAATATAATTTATTTTGTTTGTCCTTAGTTGTCTACAACAGTCTAAACCCATTCTAACTTTTTGTCTTGACTTAGCTTTGCTTCTATTTTTTCTGCATGTCTTTGAAAAAATCTAAATATGACTGGTGCATTCAATATTGATCTCTATTGAGAATTCACAACATTCTTCCTCATTTGAATTGTTCATCTCTGAGTCTTCAGAATTTAATTATTACATCCTTCTAGGGTAACTAGTTCTAAAGAAATTTAGTCTTCAAGATAATAACTCATATATCTCCAAATCCTTTGAAACTCTTCTCAAAAAGTCTAGGGTCTGTGGTCAACTATGCTTGCCTTTCTTGTTCTTTGTTACAAATTCTAGTATCACATATTCCCCTTACAGTGTTCATCAGATTCATCCCAAGAATCATTGCTTTCCTGTTGACAAAAAATCAAGGCCAACATAGAGATTCCTCTTATTGGTCCCTCTACCTTTTGAAGGATGAAATTATCATTAAGGTAAGTACAGATATTATTAGCAATTATGTTTTTGGCAGAAAGCTCCACCAGATGTCTGGATAATTGAATTCTGCACTCAAAAGTGTGCTGTGTCTCCATGGAACACTTGTGATATGTTTATCTATTCGTTTCTTCTCTTTATCTAAGCAGTCTTTTACCAAGGGATAATATTGCTTCGGTTTCTGCCTCTGTTCATCTTTACTCAGATCCTCTTCATTGTGCTGCTATGCTTAGGTTTCTGTGCAATCTTATGTAAGTGTATCTTCTTCATATATAATGTTACTTCATCACCCTATAACCTATGATCTTAGTTATTCTGCTTGTTTTGTTGGAGAGGAGTACAGGGGAAAGGATACTGTATTAATAATAATTTTAATAGCATCTGCCAGGAATTTTTCTGATAAAAGTAGAGGAGCTGGGTAATTTTTACTTGCCTAAAATGACAATGTGACAAAGACAATTGCTTTTTTCCACGTGATTCTAACAGAAAAAAACTGTGTTGAGGTAGAAATTATAAGAAGGATGTGAGAAACTGACTGCTCCATCTTAGGTGAGTAACAAAGAGACGAAAACTGGGAATTGCCTGATATATACCATAGGTTTGGGGAGAACAGCTTTCAAAGGGTTGATAAAAAGGATAGGTGAAATCCAATGACCTAAAATTATATGAACAAGTTTATTCTTGTTATTGACAGTGTTATCGTTAATAGGAGTAGTAACAGTAGCAATAATAACAATAATAGAATTTATTTAGTACTTTTAAATTGTGAAATACTTTACAATTATTATCTCATTGGATCCTTATAAAAATCTCTGGGAGGTAAGTGCTATTATACTTATTGTACAGATGAAGAAACAGAGAAAGAGGTTCATTGACTTGCCTAGTGCCACACAACTAGTCTAGTAAGGGTCTGAGGCTGTATTTGAAGTCAAGTCTTTCTGCTTCTAGATCGAGCATTCCAACAGTAGATGTAGTAGTAGCACCACCTAGCTTCTTCCAATATAGAAGTAATCTCCCTCACCTCCATATATGCAAAAAAAAATGTCTTTCAGGGAATTTGGCACCAAAGAAATGGGAAATGCTAAGAAATGAAATTTGGAGGACATAAGCAGAAATTATTATGATAAGGATGAAGAGGGAGAGATGGCATGGCTCTATAGCTAGCTAATTGACTAGCTCAGAATTTAACTGATATACATATATATATGTATATATTTATGTGTGAATATATATATATATAATATTGTAACAAGGGCAAATAATAGAGGATGCCTTTAAAAACAGTAGTTTCATCCTATAAGAACAGTGTTATAAGTATTAAATCCTGGAAACATTTGTAGCCTCTAATGATTGATAATACATTTTGACATAATACACTAGTAAACATTTAGTGTGCTTTTATTGTATGCAAGGGATTGTGGGAGTCACCAGAAGTAGAAAGATAGACGTGAATTAGACAAACATTTAAGTTTTATTATTCAAGTGTAAAATAAATAACTAAAAAACTCATTTTGTTTAGCAGAATCATTTTCGTTCAAAAGGGGAAAAATAATCAAATAGCTGCACATGGTATATCAAAGGACTGCAGTCACACACTTCTTAATGTAACATGAGAGAGAAGGCACAAGTTGAGGGTGGAGTTGAGGTTGACATTTAACCAGTCAGATCAGGTACATCTTTGATGTGCAAAACATTTTCTTTTTCTATGCAAACCAATGAATATCTGTCATACATTTATTTCTATGAATCTTCCAAAAGAATAGAGTTATTTTCTAACAAGAGAAATTGGGTTCTGTAGTTACCCTGTGGATTGTAGAATAAGCAGAAATAAAACAAAGATCTGATAACTACATCATAGTAGTAATGTAACAAGAAAAATTCCCATGTTGTACAAGTAAGAAATGTTAGCTATGGAAAAGAACAAAATATTTTATAATAACATGATAACAAAATAATGTCAATTTCCCCCAGGAAAATTATTACACCATACAGCTTTATCCTAAATTGTAGCAATCGCATCAATGGGTCCCTTGTAGCAATACATGTTGTGGCTTGGGATGCTCCAGTATTGAATGGTCATGTGGTAATGTCCATGGAACAGAATCTTAATGGGAACTGAAAGGGATTCTCTTGTTCTAGCTCTAAAAGTAGACTCAATTCATGGAGTAGGAACTTAAAAGTAAGAAAATGATTGCACAGCAAATTTAGCATTGAGTTAACAAAAAAAAAAAATTATCACCCTTAGGTGTCTCAAATTAAAATGGGATCCCTAAGCAGGTAAAAGCATCCCATTCGTTCCCAACCATGACTAACATTTTAGGTGTTCAAACTAAGCCTCAATGACCACTTGTGAAGTGTGCTACAGAGAGGATTCTTTTTCAGGCATAAGTTGAATTGATTACTAAAGTTACTTTTCATGGTGAAAATCTGTGGTTTCATGATTCACTTAAAAAGACAGACAATGCCTACAGTTTTCTTTGATTAATGGGATTTCTAGCTTAGGATCTAAATAACAAAGAACTATAATGATTTCTGGAACTGCAACTAAAATTCCTAGGACTCCATCTGTTATTGGGAGAAGATTGTTTTGCAGGAGGAATTCAATGGATTCTAGCTAATGGAAGGTGCACATTTTTGTGACTTTTTATTTTCTGTTTATTTTGTGGTAATCATAATGTCTAATGTTTCTTGGCCCCTAATTCATTTACTCTGCATTAATTCATGGAGATATTGCTTTGCTTCTCTATATTAACCACATTCATAGTTTCATAGAACAAAGTAATATTTCAGTGCATTCAGTACCACAGTTTCCTTATTCATTCCCAAATAGATGAGAATCAACTTCTCTTCACCCCCCCCCAGTCTTTATTATAACTAAAAGTGCTGCTGTAAATATTTTAGGGTGCTTGGGGACTTCTTATCAATGGCCTCTTTGGGGTAAAAACCCAGTAGTGAAATATATGGGATAAAGCATAGAAACATTTTAGTCATATATTTTGCAAAATTGAAAATTGCTTTCCAAAACAATTGTACTGATTCACAGCTCCATTATCAATGCCCCAGCAAACCTAAAGTCCTACCACCTCTCCAGTGTTGACTACTGCCACCTTGCCAGCTTGAAGGGTGTGAGATGAAGCCTCAGGGCTTTTTTATTTGTGTTTCTCTTTGTAGCCGTCTTTCATGCAGTTTTTATTTGGCAATTTTTCTTTTGACAATGGTTTGCTCATGTCATTTGGTGATTTTCCTATTGAGGAGTAACTATTTGTGTATATATATATATATATATATATATATATATATATATATATATATACTTCTATAAATTCATAGATACATACATACATGATATATTTTGATATGTCTGTCTCATCTATAAAGACATACATGTATATCTATATATCTGTATCTAGAGAAAGAAAGATAGATTTTTGCTGTTGTTCATCCTTCATTCTCAAACAGGACCAATGACATCACAAGGGTTACATCTCGACTTGCACATGATTTGGATTTGAATGAAGCAGAGCTGTGCAAACATATCAGCCTTGCTCTCTCTAGTCATTAGAGTTCAGTGACAGGACAAAGATCAAGATGGATTTTACACATACACAGAGAGAGAGAGAGAGGAGAGAGAGAGGAGAGAGAGGAGAGAGAGAGAGAGAGGAGGATGAGGAGAGAGAGAGAGAGAGAGAGAATACTTAATAACAAACCTTTTCAGAGAAATGTGACAATTTCCATTCCCATCTTAGATGCAATCATTTTGCCTATGCAGAAGCTTTTCAGTTTCTTGTAAGCAAAATTATTTATTACATCTTTTGTAATTGCCTCTGTCCCTTCTTTGTTTAGGAATACAACTCATACCCATAAGAGAGAAATTTATATGACCTATTTCAATTTTGTTTATACTGTGATTTTTAATATTAAGGTTCTATATCCATTTTGACTATGTTATGAAATCTGATGTAGAAAATATTGGTCTAAGTCTAATTTCAGTCAGACTGATTTTTAGTTTTCACAATAGTATTTTTTAATCAAATATGTAATTCTTTCCCATGTAATTTATGCTTTCTGTTTTATTTAATACTAGTTTTATTGAATTCTTTTGTTTTTGTCTCCCTTGTCTAGTCGATCCCATTAAACTACTTCTTTTTTTTAAATGAATAAATAAAAGATGGTTTTGATGATTTCTGTGTATGGTATAGTTTGTGATCTGAAAGTATTATTGTCCCTTTGTCTCTATTTCTTTGGTTTATTTTTTCCTTAATTTATTATTTATGTATTTTTAGCATTCATGTCTGTTAAAATTTTGAGTTCCAGATTATCTCCCTCCCTCTCTCTCTCCTTGTAATTAGTTATGCCATTTAGAAAGGAGGAGATATCTCAAAAAGCTTAATTGGATAGGATGTCTATCTGCTAAATATGAATCACAGACTAATGACAAAATTGTTTCTGTCATGTGTCTGTGACTCAATTCTGGTACTGTATTCCAGCATGGTCTCAATGGGGTAGATAGCCAAGAGAATGGGAAATACACACAAACACACACATACACACACACACACACACACACACACACACACACACACACAATTTTTCCCTTTTCCCCTCCTACTACCTATAGAGTTAGTTAGATTTCCCCTCCTACTGCCTGTAGAGCTAGTTAGATTCCTCCTTGTACCCAATCAGATGAGAATAACTCTCAACCTATGCTCATCCCCCTTTCTCTCTGCAGTCTGCCATCACTTCTATCAGCCCCCTCCCTTTTATTCTACTTTTCCTTTACTACTTCTTCCCTACGTTTTAGCCTCCCCTCCCTTTTTTCCCTTTTCCCTTCCTACTACCTATGGAGTTAGTTAGATTTCTAGTTAGATTTCCCCTCCTACTGTTTGTAGAGCTAGTTAGATTCCTCCTTGTACCCAATCAGATGAGAATAACTCTCAACCTATGCTCATCCCTCTTTCCCTCTGCTGTAATGTTTTTGTGCCTCTTTCTGTGATGCAATTTACCTTTTTCAGCCTCCTGTTTTTCACATCTCCTGTGCCTCCCTAAAGTATATTTTTATTATCACATCATTACTTTATACCCTCTCCCTTTATCTATGTATATCCTTTTAAATATCGTAATCAAATATACAAGTCTCAAGATTAAAAAGTAACATCTTCCCTTGTAGGGATGTAAACTGTTTGCCCATACTGAATAACAATTTTCCCCCCATTTCCTTTTTGAGCTCTGGCCTTTTCATCTGGAAATCTCTTATTTCACTGAATGTCCATCTCCTTGCCTGAAATATTATGCTCAATTTTGCTGGGTAATTAGTCCTTAGTTGTAGTCCAAGATATTTTCCTTTATGGAATGTCATATTCCAATATCTCCTATCTTTTAATGTAGAAACTGCCAGGAACTGTGTGATCCTGACTATAGTTCCTCAATATATGAATTGCTTCTTTCTGGCTGCTTGCAGCATTATAGCCTTAAATTGAAAGTTCTGGAATGTGGCAACAATATTCCTTGATGTTTTCAGTTTGGGATCTTTCACGAGGTGATTGGTGAATTCTTTTGATGACTATTTTGATCTCTAGGTCTAGGACCTCAGGTCTGTTTTCCTTTATGATTGCTGGGAAATTAATGTCCAGGCTCTTTTTCACATCATGCCTTTCCAGGAAACAAATATTCTTAGATTTTTCTTGCCTGGATCTGTTTTTCAGGTCAGTTAATTTTCCAATGAGATGTTACATTTTCTTCAATTTTTTTCATTCTTTAGATTCTGTTTGAATGATCCTTGCTATCTCATAGAATCATTCGCTTCTTCTTGTCCAATTCTAAAATAGATTGTTTTCTTCAGTTAGACTTCGTGCTTTCTTTTCCTTTTGTCCAATTTTCCTTTCTAAGGATCTCTTCTTTTAGTGAATTCTTTTTTTCATATTTTTAAAATCATTGGCCATTTTTTCTTCTATTTCTGTAATATGGCTTTTAAAATCCTTTTTGAGCTCTTCCAAGAATTCTCTTTGGGCTTGAGACCAGGTCATGTTCTTTTCTGAAGTTTCAGAAGGGAGTACAGTCTCAAAGCTGAACATTTCAGTATTTGTGTTTTGTTCTTTGTGCCCATAGTAAGATTTTATCTTTTCTTTTCTGGCTTGCTTTCTGCTCATGATAATTTCCTTTTACCCGATTTTTCAAGTGGATCTCTGCTTCTGGAGCGCAGGGAGCTCTGTCCCACTGCTCTTGTGCTTGGAATTTGAGACTTTATGTATTGTGGCCTCTGGCTCTTTCAACTAGAAGCTAGAATGCTGCAGCTTACCTGATGCTGAACTGACTGGTTTGCCAGAGCAGAGGCCAGGAGAAGTCTTTCTGAGTTTCCCCAGAGTGGCTCTGAACCTTGCTGCATGAGGCATGGGGAAGGAGTGGTCTGGCCACAGGAAGTCTCCTCTCCTGAGCACACGCAGGCTCAGTGAGTGGTGAATTCTCTCTGTGATAGTGTCTTCCTGATTCCCCTGGCTGTACTGAGTCATGCCTGGGGTCCTAGAGCTTACAGGCTTCATCTCCCTGGGGCTCGGGATCTCCTCCTTGTTTGTTGAGGTGGGGCTGTCTAGGATAGCTCTTGTCCAGAACTACTCTGCTTTAGCCACAGCAAGATGGATTCCCCCTTTGTGATTGTCCTAGCCTCATAGGCTAAGGGACTGTTCACCCCTTTGGTTAATTCCACTATCCCAGGATTTTTGCTGGGGAAATATTCTCTGGGTTTTTCAAAGTCAACAAGGGGAGGAATAGAGTACTTATCAATCACTCCACCATCTTGACTCCTGGAAATTTAATTGGCTAACTTACAGATATTTAATTTGAGGACTGATAGTATCAGGTGCAGATGTTGCTGTTACCTTGGGTTCCGTGCTTCTCTGTCACTCAGTTCCACTGGACTCCTGTCCTGGGTTGATATGTTTGAGAATCCACACTGCTGCCTCTGCTTCGGACAACCAGGTGCTTCATGCTCAGCTTTACCATGGCAGGGTCTGTGCTAGTATAGCCTGTGCCCTCTGTGCTCTGCGCTCCTCCAGCCCAGCACAATAGATCTTCCCATTGACCTTCCAGGCTGCTCTGGGCTGGAGATCTGACACATTCTGTCTCCTAGCGGATTCTGTCACTCTAAAATTTGTTCAGATTCTCTTTTAGAGGTATCTAAAGGAGTTTGCCCTAGAGCTTAGATGAGTGCTCATTCTCACTTCACCATCTTGTCACCCTCTTCTTATTTTTTCATTCTTTTGATTTTGTTTTATTTTTCCTGATGTCTTATGAAGTCATTAGCTTTCATTTCCCCATTTCTAATGTTTAAGGAATTACTTTTAAATGAGCTCTAAGCACTCTTTTTTTCCCATTTGGCTTATTCTTCATTTAAAGGAATATATTTCTTCAGTGAAATTTTGTGCCTCTTATCATTGGCCAATTTACAAAATATTATTTTTTTCAGTATTTTTTGCATTTCTTTTAATAAGCTGTTAATTATCATTTCATTTTTTTCTTGCATCATTCTCATTTCTCTCAATTGTTTTCTGCACCATTCTTGTCTCTTTCTCTCACTCTTCTGGGAATTTTATAGGGGGTTGATTATAATTTACAGGGGTTTTTTTCTTCAAGGTTTTGCTTATACTGTTTTCACATCTGTTTTTTTTTTTTTCTTGTGAGTTTATGACTTGGTTTTTTTTGTGGTCATGTAGTTTAATCTTTTTTGTGAGGTTTTCAGAACTAGTTTTGGGGGTTTGCAAGTTTTCAGTATTTTCAAAGGGTGTGACCAGGTCTCTAATAACAGACCTCTGTGATCACCTTCGAGTGCTTCTCTCTGGAATTGTGACCCAAAACTGCTTATGGGCAATAAAGTTTCCAAACAGCGCCTATCCCTGCACCCAGTGTCAGCTCAGATTGCCCTGTGATCTTTCTGATTAACTGTCTGCTTCATTACCAACTATGGGCTGAGAGCTCCCAAAGCTATTGCTGCCACTGTTACCACCTCCAAAGGCCACCACTGATGCCTCCATTGCAAACATTTTGGTCTCTCCTGTCAACTTCCTAAATTGTCTTAGAATGGAAATAAGTTTCACTGCAACCTTTTGTTGACTATAACTGCTCCAGAATTTAATTTGATGCTATTTTAATTTGTTTGGAGAGGAATGTTGGAGAGTTTGGCTGGGTTGGAAAGAGAATCAAAAGTACCAAGAGTACAAAGTTGAATCGGTATGACTAACGTCCTTTAAATGTATACGGTCTTTCACAGTGTCCTTCTAGTACTTGAGTTATCAGCCTCCTGATTTTTCACTCTCTCCTGTCTGTTATCACAAGTTGCTTGTTCTGTGTTCTCTTCTAACAGGATACTACTCTCTGTCACATCATAGGGAGTAAAGGAAAAGATTAATCCATACCAAAGTTTTAGTTTGTGTTACCAGTTCATGTAAATAATGATTCACCATAATTAAATTGCATAAATACCAAAAATGTTCTCAAGAGCTTTTCAGGTAGCATGAGATATCAAATGAGGTACCAATTTTTTAATCAGGCCAGCCTTAAAATTCTCTTCAAATTACAGGACAACATACTACTCATTCTATCTCAGTATAAAAGTAGACTTCTTACTCAACTTTCTCATAGTCATCATCATCATAGCAACAGCAACAATATTTTTAAAGTTCTTTGAGGTCTTGAAAGTGCTTGGGAGTTAGGTGATATTATTTTAACCATTTTATAGATAAGAATGTTGAAGCAGAAATGAAGTGACATAGCTAATAAGGATCTAAGTTTGGATTTAAACACAGGTCTTCCTAATTCCAGGTAGATAGAGTAGGTCCAGAATTAGATACTACTCCAGGTGATATACTTTGCTAACTGTACCACAAGTAAGAAGAATTTCATAACTACTGCTTAAAATTCCTCAAATGTGGCGCCAAATGTCTCCTTGACCAAGGTCCAGGATCATTTCCATATCTCTTCAGAGTAGGGAGGACTACTTGGAGACCAGAATGGGGAGGTGAACTTAGATGTTACTGGAGATATTACATTCCTATCATGTTTTACCTCTCTGTAACTGCTAGGATCAAAAGTCTTTGAAAAATGCAGAACTCTGTCTCTTTATGCCTGTGAGTCTTTGTCCATCTATCCTTAAAAGTGAACCCTAAAATCTTGGCAGAAAGCAAATACTATCCCAGAATCACTAGACACAGTCTTGCCTATTTGCCCTCTTCATGTACATCAGTTTCCATGGAATTCTGAACCAAGTATACATACATACATGCATACATACATACATATATCTATGTGTATATATATATACATATATATATATCCTTTTGATCTCTTGCTACTTATCTATCTTTTCTTATAATCTATTTTGGTCTTTGAGTCCTGCACCATAACCCTTTTTAAATTAATAGATCTCCTGGCTGAAACCATATATACTGGATGTCTCTTAGATTCTCCTTGTTTGCCTTCTTCTGATTTGCATCATCAAAATGTTGCCTAAGACCCAAAAAGTGTTCTTCCACTCTAAGTTATGCATTATTCTCCTTTACAAAGAGTACTGTCCTAGGATAGTTCTCCCTGCTACATAATCCCTCTTGTTAAATTAAGAGATGCTTTGGAAGAAATAGTTTTTATTCCTCCTTTACCTCTTTCTGCAGGACCCCCAAATTCTCTCAGTCTGTCACTTCTAAATGTGCATTGTCTCACACAGCAGCTTGAATTCGTAGGCTGGGTTTGCTGGTTTCTGATGCTGGAGAGAGCCCTGCCTTTAAGGATACTGGAGGCAAGAATTCTCCCTGTAGGTGCACACATGCAGTTTTGGTAGTTAGCATCTTAATAGCATAGCTGAGGAGTACGTGAAGCAGTTGGAAAGTAGGAATTATGCCTTCTTGACAAAAACTCACTTGCTACCCAGGGCTATGTTCTGGCTTATAATAGCTGTACATGGATCTCCTAAAAGGTTCCTTTGTACTTTGATTATAGCAGATTTCCAAGCAGATAAAGAATACAAAGACTTCTTTAAACAGACAAATGAGAATTACTCATTATTAGTTCCAAAAGCCAGAGATAGAAATCACTTAGATATTGTACTTAGCAAATGCTGAGTCTCTTTTCCTTCCTGCAGCCCTGGGGAGCTAAGACATTTTTCTTATCTTGTCTTCTGTCAGTCAAAAGAGATGACCCTTCCAAATAACCTCAGGTACCTACTGTTTGCAACTTATATTTGTACCCTGGATTTCACCACTAGAACACTTCCTCAATCTGATTTAGGTCACCAGGCCACATAAATATATTGACTGAGTACAATAGTCTACATGCTAAGGACAGGGGAATATTATTTTTTGAATTATAATAAAGATAACCTGCTGTCATTAAACTTAAAAGCTTCTTGGAGAGATGAAACAGATGTATGTGCAAAAGATAACCAAAAACATTAATCCCAAAATGATTATTTGAGATTATAAAGTACCTTAGGACATTAGTGGGCATCTGATATGAACCAAAATAGTTAGAACGTCTTCTTAGAAAACAGATCTTGATCTGGGCCTTAAAAGATTGTGACAATCTGCATAATCAGTGGAGGACTGGAAAACAACATTCTGTTGGGAAGGTGTTATGACATTTTGGCAGAAAGGAACAGAAATGGTACAGAGACTTAAAAGATAAAAGATATACAGGAAATGGTGACTAGATTGGTTTTGCTGGAACATAAGGAATACCAGTTGTAACACTAGAAAGTAATCAGGGATCAGATTGTGGAGGGTCTTGGATCTCCTAGAGGTATATTTCATATAGTTTGTAAAGCTACACTACAGTTATATTATACATTTCTTGAGGGCAGGGTTTATGTATTATATATGTATACCCCCAGTTACTCTCACCATCTTTTGCACAAGGAAAGATTTCAGAAATGTTTACTGAATTGAATATGCCACAGAAAAAGAATGAAACTGTAACTCATTTAAATATATGCTACAGTCAACAATCCCCATTTTTAGTAACATGCATTAGAAAACTGAGATTCCAGAGTTAAGCGACTTGCTCATCATCATAGAAACGGCAAGAACCAGAAGGCAGGATTTGAACATAGGTGTCTCCTGATTCCAAGTTCAACATTCTTTTCATTTTGTCATGTTGCATTATTATTTTAATGTTAAACTCATTTTTTTTTCCTCTTAGTGCCCTCGAGGTCCAAACAAAAACAGGTAATTCCCATGACATTTTGTCGTTACTTTTGTTCATTTGTTTCAGTGTTGTCCAACTCTTTGTGAACACATTATGGGTTATTTGTTTTTTCTTGGCAAAGATACTGGAGTGGTTTGCCATTTCCTTCTCTACCTCATTTTACAGATGAGAAACTGAGGCAACTGGGCTCATGTGACTTGCCCAGGATCACACGGCTACTAAGTGTTTGACATCAGATTTGAACTCAGGAAGATTAGTCTTCCTGATTGCAGGCCCAGCACTCTATCCACTGCACCACCCAGCTGCTCCAACATTGGATGTAGGGTTTTTGTTTGTTAGTTTTGTGGGTTGTATTTTACCTCAAATCAATTCTACCCATCTTCTAGCCAGCAGCTCTTCTCTGTTTCACAGTTCACCACAACACTGGCATCTAGGAAAGAGGAGATGTGGAACTTAGTGAAAGTTTGATTGAGACAGACAGTGAATATTTGCCAACCAGTGAATGTAGCAGCCTTTGGTTAGGAAGGGGGAGTAAATATTGACTTTAGATTCTGAAACAGGAGGCTCTAATTATAAACCACACACCTTAAATCAGAAGATTAATTAATTATAAAGAACCAGTAACAGTCAAGCTACCCCATTAGCTTAAATGGCTTTTGTATGAATCTGTGATTTATTAGCGGTAAAAGACTGTACTTAGACTTTTTCTCCTCAAATTAAGTTAGAGTGACTAATTACTAGCTTCAGACATATGATTTATGCTAGGTCCTAGACTCAAGAGCTATTTGCTCTTGGGCAAGTGATGCAAACTGCGCATTTTTAGACTTATGATTGTTGTCAAGTTACAGGCTCAATATTCTTCTCTTGGAGGTCAGGAACCATACTGTTCTATTATTATAAATCACTTTGACTTTTAATGAGTCACTGGAAAAATAGTTACTCTCTGACCAATGAGTTATTCTGAAAAGTGATGTTTGGGTCAGATATCTTTGGACAAATAATAAGACATTTTGTTTTTAGGTACCTAAACAGTCTTGCACAGATGGCAATGTAAGGAGTCCATAGGTGGTGGGATTCATTATAAGAATCATTGAATGAGAAAGGACTTTTTCTTTTATTTATTTATTTTTTTAATTTTAATTTTTAGTGTTTTCCAATCACGACCATAAAACTTAGATTTTTCCCCTCTACCTATCCCCCACCAACCCCTCCCTCCCCAAGACAGCATACAATTCTATTGTATGTAAAATTGAATACATTTTCACTATGGTCATGCTGTGTAGAACTGAAATAAATGGGAGAAATCATATAACAAACCAAAACATAATACACACACACACACACACACACACACACACACACATAAATGATCTGCTTCTATCTGCAATTGAATTCCATAGTTCTTTCTCTGAATGTGGAAGGCATTTTGCCTTAGAAGACCATTGGGAAATTTTTTTTTATGTCCTTGCATTGCTATGAAGATCCAAGTCTACCAGAAAAAACTCGCACACTGTGGTCATTGCTGTGTACAATGTTCTCCTGGTTCTGCTCCTTTCGTTCAACATCAGATCATATAAGTCTGAGAAAGGACTTTTCCAGAGACCAATTGATTTATTTCTCCACATCTTATTAGGGAAATGTACAAGACAGATTCTGGCCAAACTCTGAGTGATCTGGACTTAGTCTAATTTGGGGAGAACTTTCTTATTGTCCATGTCGCAGTTTTAGATGGTTCTAGTTTATGGAATCAGGGCAGAGAGTTAGTATTAAATAAAATAAGCAAAGCTGAGAGTAAAAGCTACAGGTTAGGCACAGAAGTTAAACCAAGAGAACCACCTTAAAGTTGGTAGTTGAGGTAGAAGTAGGATTTGAAGCCAAGGAATGGTTCAAGTCCGACACGTGAAGAATAGACAAAGTAGCAATTGATAAACCAAGGCAGAAAAGTAGGGTATCTCCAGAAACCAAAGAGTAGATATGGCATTGTATAAGAAATCCAGGTAGCCAGAAAAATTAAATCATTAGATTTTAAGCTCTTTGAAATCAGGTACTGTCTTTTAACCTAATTTTGTAACCCCAGTGCTTAACACAGTGCCAGGCACAGAGTAGGTGCTCAATAAGTATTTATTAAATGATTGATTGATCCCACATACATAGATCTAGACAGCAAAGAGAATGACAGGCAAAAAATAATAAACGAAGCAGGCAGAGAACTTCTCCCTGAGGAAAACTTGATTATGAGACAAGCTTCCTCTTCAACTAGGAAACATCTTAATACATTTCTGGACCTGAGTTCTACTGGGATTAAGTGCTTTGCTCAAGATCACTGGGAAATTAAGTGGTCAAGGCAGGGCATGAATCCTAGAATTGAGGTTCTTTTTCTTTGTTTGTTTTACAGTACACCATTCTACCCATCTTGAAAATCATTGTCAAATGACCAAGGAAGTAAAAACAAGCCCAGATTTGGTTAGTGCTAAAGTTATCCCAAGATTCTTTCTTTAAAGGGGTTAAAATGGTCTTAGAGGGTTATAGCATGAATTAGATTTCAGGACTCACTCTTCCATCCTACTTTCAGTATGGTGCTAGAAATCACCCAAGTTTCTCATACCTACAATTTAAAGCTAATTCATAATTTCTATGTCACATCTGACCGAACTGGATCTCCTGAAATCATTAGTGGGCTACATTGGTGTGTCATTATAAACTCAAAGATTTCTATCAGAATCAGAGTAGCCTCAATCATAGCACAAGTCAAGTTGATTTATTACATTCTACAAGTTTTCTGTCAACATAATGGCACAAAGTGAGCAGGCACACAAACACATTTGTTAAAGTCATAATTAATGAGTTCTTTTGGGATAAGCTTGTATATAGATTCAGGCCATATTTATACTTAACTGTTCAACTTAACTTCACAATGAAGACCTAATCATTTTGGCTTTTTTTATCATGGGAATTCATTGTCATAGCTAAATTAGCAGGAAAGGGATTTAAAAAACTACATTACTCAGCTATTTCTTGCTTGAGTATTTTTAAAGTCCTTGCCTGAATACCTCTATGAGTAAAAGAACAAGTATCATTACCCCCATTTTACAGAAGGAAACTGAAGTTCACAGTGGTTTTGAATTGATCAAGATTATAAGCCTAATAAGTTCTGGAGCTAAAATGTCTAGCATTCTTCTTATAATATCATGTTGCCTCTTCATTCAACCCCATTATGACAAAATAATTCAATTACCCATGACAAGGCCATAGATTTTCCACAACAAAACAAAATTTTATCTTGATTTTTTTGTCTTTTGGATTTTGCTCACATTTTCCCTATATACAGAGTGATCTTCCACATTTTCTCCACCAATACCTATACATGAAGTTTGCTTTTTTTATTTTGCCTTATTCAAGAGAACTTCTTTGACCCTTAGTGATTGAGCACTTCTCTACCTTTTATTCCTTGAAATTTACATAAAGATTAAGAGATGTTATCTTTAGGAAGTTTGTTTTCATTTTTGTCTGTTTTTTTTTCCTTTGGTATCCATTTACTTCTTTCCATTCATATGGTTACCACAATAATTTAAGTCCTTGCCATCTTCCACTTAGATTATTTCAATAGGTTTCTTATTGATCCCATCTCCAAACCACCTACCACACAGCTTCCAAAATAGTTTCACTAAAACATCTGTATAGGCATGAAATATTGCTCAAGAATCTTCAGTGGCTTCTTATTTTCCCCATGTTAAAATACAAACTCCTTTATTTAGCACATAAAACCCTGAAAAATTTGACTGCTGTATACATTTCCAGACATATAATATTACTCTGTCCATTGTAGCACCAGTGCAATATTCACAGTGCCCATGATGGCCATGAATATCCTGGCACAATTTTGAATCATGAAATACAACAGACTCTTCACATGGAAGACAAAACCAAAACATTTTTTCAGACACCAGAAAACCAAATCCACCATAGTATCAAAAATCTATACACATAACAAAGCAGAGGACAATCTCACCCCTAAGCCTTCCCCCTGGTAGGCTTCCCACAAACCAGCTCCATTAAGCAAATCATAAGCAGGCTCCCTTAAGCAAAATGACAAGTTCTTTCACTCATGCTAGCCAGCTGCCTACTTGATTACATCCTTCCTAGCTCTGAGCAGCCTCTGATCAGTTTCCTCTCACCTCTGCTCTAGATCTGCCTCTTTCTCTTCTACCCTTCCTGTTCTAGCCATTCAGCAAACTCCTCCCACCACAGACTCCATGTGACTCAGACTCATGTAACTCAGACTTCCATGTGACCTAGGTAGGTCACCTGGGCCTATTAATGAATGGAAAAGATTTTCCCATTAAATTACCATTACAACCATCTGTTTTACAGTGCTTCTATGTTCTATTGTTTGCCTCCACTTCAATGTTTCAGCTCCCAAATATGGGGAGATATATTCCTAATTGAGAGGAATACATCAACCACAAATGATCGTACATTTATTTATTCAATCACTTTTTCCTCCTTGACATATTCTGCTCCTTTCAACCAAGACTGACCTGCTTACTGTTGATCATGCATGACATGTGATCTCCTTCCTCCATGCCTTTACACAGACTATTCCAAATATCTACAATGTACCTCATCTTTAATTCCTCCTCTCTCATAGAATTTCCAGATTCATTCAAGGATCAACTCAGATAATATCTGCAAAATGAGACCTTTTCTAAATATCCCAGTATTTAACATGTTATACTAAAATTATTTGTGTTTATTGTAAATATATTTCTTATTTATTTGTATGTGTCAGAATTATATATCCACCTCACTTGCATAACCATCCCACCTAACCTGAATTCCCCTTTATTCCCAAAGACAAAATCTGTTTCTCTTCCTGTCTTCTTCTTTTCTTTCTTTCCTTTCCTTTCTCTACTTTTTCCAATCTAGGCCATTTATTAAACTTTCTTCTATAAAGTCCTACTCTGAAACTTTATAGTTGCATTACTGTGACCCTGGGCTCTCAATGACAATGTCAATAAAATATGAACTATGACAACTCTTACCAAGCTAAGAAGCTTTGAGTACAAACCTACTAGATTGTTCCTTTATGTCTACCAATGTCTAGGTGTGTTGTTAATATATTTTTAACGGAATTAATTCATTTTTAATGGAATGGGAATATCTTCTCCATGTCTTAATAGGCCTATGTGATCTACTTAAGTCACACTGAAGCCCAAGCAACATGAGTTTGAGTCACATGAAGCCAGTGGTGGGAGAAACTTGCTGAATGGGTGGAATAGGAAGGAGTAGAGCAGGAAGGGTGGAACGGGAAGAGGTAGAGCTGAAAAAGAACTGAGAGGAAGTTGGTTAGAGCAGTCAGAACTGAGGGAGAGAGAAAAAGAAGCCAGCTGGCTATGAGTGAGAGAAGGGCATTTTGCTTAAAGGTGTTCATTTGTGGGAAGGCCTGGTAATGGGTATAGTTTCTTGGTTATTATGATGGATTGATATGATGGATGATGAATTTGGCCTTCTAGTGTTGAGATTTGGCTTTCTGTGTCTGAATAAATGTTTTGTTCCCCCTCTTTGGTCTTCTATATGTAGAAACTATTATACATTGCAATTCAGACCTATATCAACATATTCATAGTTGCTAT
The DNA here is from genome assembly GCA_023548195.1 of Bettongia penicillata ogilbyi. Classification (NCBI taxonomy): domain Eukaryota; kingdom Metazoa; phylum Chordata; class Mammalia; order Diprotodontia; family Potoroidae; genus Bettongia; species Bettongia penicillata. The sequence continues at coordinate 235,591 of JAJHZJ010000959.1, read as the reverse complement.
TGGTAATGTGAATATCACATTGGTGCTACACTAGGATTCAATGATATGTAAAAATGTTGGCAAATTATTGACAACACGAATGCATAAATATAATTTTTTTCAACTCATGTGGAAGAACAAAATCAAGACCCCAGTGGGCAATTATAATCAACAGTATATCAACTGTATAACCTGGTAGATTTTCCTAGTAGGGTCATTAATTTATGGGTGGTTTGTCTATGCAATATTTTATTTCTTCTAAGTGAGAAGGGATTGAAAGCTCTCGATTTATTTCCACTGCATCGAGTTATCAAAGATCTCATCTGAGCACAGATAACACATTTACATATGCATGAAGGCTTGTTCTGAAGCTGTAGCCCTAACTCTCACACCAGAGGTCTTTATGTATATTTCACTTCTTCCCAGTTGTTATTCTGATTATCATTAATATCTCATAAAGTTCAGCCACATATCCTTTTCCCCATATCAGTGAAGCAATTTCGTCCATAATACCTGATAACTTAGGCATCTCTGTTAAATTCTTCAAATGTCATTACATGAGAAGAATAAACTCTTCAGACTATTAGCCTCAATAATCCTAATACTAAGAAAGGACATCAAAGACAGAAAGATCCAATATATACCAAAAATTTCTAAGTAGTCCTTTTCATCTTTGCAAAAAATTGAGAAAAGTAGATATTCATCAATTCCTAGATTTCTGAACCAATTATAATATATGAATGAAATGCAATATTGCTTTGTAGTAAGAAATTATTTTAAGGTGAGTTCAGAAAAGTTTAGAAAGATGTCTATGAATTGATGAAGACTAATAGAAGCAGACCCAGAAGAACAAATTACATAGTGACTCATTATAATACAAATGAAAATATTATTATAAGTTAGCTCTACTCACAGTAAATGTTACAACCCATCTTGGCCCCAGAGTATGAAGCAACACACATAACCTTCTTTAAGGAGAGAGGTAAACGGTTATACAGACAAAATATTGCATGCATTGTCACTGTGCGTCATCTTATTGACAGCTTTTTTAAATGTTTTGTTTTTCTGTGACATAAGATAAAGATCAATGTGGGATAAGAGGATTTGTATTCATAAATAACTTAATAGCAAAGTAAAAGTTCTCAAAATATTTTAAATATATTTAATAGCTACAGTTCCACTGAAATATGTTATAAAAGGATTGTGTGGAACTGGATATATAGGATTAATTGAAGGACTCTATCTTTCTGTAGAAGGAGGCAAGAAATAAATTATCTACACACTTGGGCTCTTTCCATCTTTTGGATTTTACAATGTTGAGTCTTAGTCCAAGGTTATATAGACTGCAAAGTAATGGTGTATAAATATATAATACTGAGTACATGGTGAGAAGACCAAGTAATATTTAACAATTGCAGCTAAATATCCATTGAATTATGAAAATGATATTGATATAATCCTCTAACTATAAAAATGTTTATTTTTCTCCTTTTTCTTTTTACTTAAATTCTCTGAATCTATTTTGCTTTTAGACTCACTTCTGAGTCTGTATCAAACTCCAAGTATGATAATCAGCACTTGAGTTTGAAGGGAAAAGAGTTGGCTAGTGATTAAGTTGAAATGTGATTGACATTTCAAAAGTCTATAAACAATGAGAAGAATTCATGTTTGCCCAATGAGCCTGGGATTATAACATCTGCAAATGTGTTCTAGAAAAGGGGTGAATCCCAAAGCAATTGATGGGTAGGTATTCTATATAGGATTCCGTTCTTGGTTGACTAAATTTAGTTAGGAATAATTCATGATACACTTACACCTTCAGTTCTCATTTTTTTTAATCTCACTACCCTTTTACATCACTAAAAATTATTGAGGACACCTTTAGATTATAAAAAATTAATGAGAATCTTTAAAGTGCTTTTATTTGCAAGAAGCATATCTATCAGTATTACCATAGCAGAAATTAAAATATCAGTAGAGTTATGAAAATACTTTTAACCTTACAGATATCATAATGGAATCTCAGTGATTCACAGGGGAACCTTGATCGCATTTTTAGAACTTCTGTATTATGGTAACAAAATGAGGGATGAGAACATGGCAGTTTTGTCCAAATGATACTTAGACATTAATGTCTTTTACAGTATGTTGCAAAAGTAACCAAGAAGAATGAGTGGCTTACAGTAATTGAAATCTTCACCTGAGCTTTGAAGGAATATAAGAATTTCAAGAGTCAAAGAAGAGGAGGGAGTGGATCCTGGGCATAGAGGACAGAGTAAACAAAGGTACAGAGGTAAGAAATAAAATGTCAAGTTAATGGAACAGCAAACAGACCAGATAGGCTGCAAACAGATTTGGTGAATAAAAGTAACATGAAACAAGTCAAGAAGGGTATTGTCCAATACATATATATTGTATACATATGCATAACACATATGTAGATAAGCACATACTCATTTTGCACATATCCATAGATAAATTTATACAGCTGTGTATATGTATGTGTGAAAAGAAGCTTTGCAACAATTCATCTGATAAATAATTGGTCAATAATGCATAAGAAGCCCTGGTAATGGTTAATTTAAAATAAAATAAAATAAAACCTTGCAGTTATTCCTGGGTTATAAAAAGCAAATGATCATAAATCTAATGTGATCGCTGATAGGGATATACAATTTGGAGAGTTGTTTAGGGACAATAGCTGTGTTTTTTCTACCTACAAAGAAGGATACACTAGTATCAAAAGTTATCGATTAAGGCCTTTGAAAGACAGGCAAAATATGCGTGATTATTAATATGGAAGCAATGGGGAAGGGTGGAAGGAGCTGTGTTTCCAAGCAAAGCAAGAGAATATCCCAGCAAGCAAAACAAATTAGGATCTCAGTCTATAGAAAGTAACAAATTAAGGGCCTTTTAAAAGAGAAAAACTAAAGAATTTTATATTTTAAATAAAGGATTTTTATAGATTGATATTCTGTGACATGGATGGAACTAGATTTTAATCCTGTATGAGCTTCAGTTGTTTGTTCTTGTTTTGTTTTGTTTTAGGTGGCTTTTTTACAAAAGGGAATTCGTTATAAATAGAACACAGAGAGAAGACTAAGTAACAAGAGAGGACAAAGGAAAAAAGAAGAGAAGGAATTTCATTTTCAGCCAAGGGACTCATCAGCTGGTTATCAACGGCCATTTGTTGGTAGCTCCATTACTTGATTTCTAAGTACTGTACTTAGTGCAATAGAAGACTGTCTGGGCAAGACAGCTATTTACTTACATTCTGCAATAAATTGGAAAAACACTAAGCTACTCTACCTTAGAATCTCTACAGAATAAAGGAGAAATGAATCCAGTCTTAAGGGACTTTTATCTCAAAACTGAGAAGTCACCACTTCAAGTAAAACAGGTATTGTGATATTTAGAAAGCTCCATTCAGTCAAAGATATTTACACATATCTAATACACGAAAATATACAGAGGACAGAAGTAGGGGAAAAGAAGACTTTTAAAGGAAAACATTTGTTGATAAAGAATGGATTAATATTAAAAATAAGACATAGTTTTGAAAGTAGCTAAGGCTTATAGGCTTATAGAATCAATTGTGTTTTAAACACCTTATTTAAGAAAATTGAGGTCCAAATATTAAGCCAAAGTCACATTGGGTTTACTAGTAGAGCCTAGAACTGATGTCTGCCTCTTCTGTTACAAATGCTCTGATAGTCCAAAGCCTGATGCTTAGGTGCCTGGAAAGATGCCATCTGCCTTTACAGACATGATGAATTTCTATAGCAAAAAAATGAAGAAACCACTAGGAAGCAGCCTGATTCAAGATAACAGATTTGTCAGTGGGACCATGAGCTCATGGCCTATGGTCCAGTAAAGGGAAGAGCATCCCCCACTGACTTATCTTGACTCAAAAGCTCAGAGAATTGTTATTATATTCAAGTCTTATAGGAAGAAATATGAAGGGTAGAGATTGTCATTGTCATATTTCCGTAGAGTTATGGCTGAACAGCAAATCAAAATATTGTAAAATAGTTTACTTTTTGTGGTAGAAATGAAAATGCCTGACAATATCTATGCCCTTTCTGAAGATGGCGGGTAAACAAGGGAATACATGACATTGTATATTTAATCAATGTCTGTTAATCAATAGACTGATTATTAGTTCTACATTTGGCAGAGATAGATCTGCCACAGATATCTTTCTAATTAAATTTCTGTTGATTACTATAGCATGCCTTCATGTAAGTTTATGATATTTTTCTTTAATTACTCTGACATTTTGTTTTTCTCAGCAGCCTATATTATACTTTAGTGACAATATTGTTTTAGTTTCTTTCTCCAAAGTTTCTCCTTCTTTCCCTCAGTGTCTTCAGTTTTCTGAAATGAACACTTACACTGGCAATGGTGGAAGTATATTTGTAATATCTATATTAAACAACAGCAATACTAGGAACCTAAAATATGAATTCCAATTGAAAGCTATTGATCAACTACGTTGACTGAAATCACATAGTCACAGAAGACCTCAGATCTCTAAATAACAGGGTGGTTTAGCTGCTGTTCAGTTGCTCACTCACATCTGATTTTGTAACACCATGAGCCATGGGATGCCAGGCCCTTGAAGCCTCCACTATCTCTTGAAGTCTGGCCAGGTTCATATTAATTTTAACTTCATCATACCTCCATGCTGGTTATCCTCCAAATCTTGGGTCTTTGTATGTATTTTTTTCTCCTATTGTATTGTGAGCTCCATTAGGGTAGGGATTGGTTTTTATTTATTTGTTGTTCTGTATTTATTTGTTTGTTTTCACCTGTCTTTGTGGCACCAGCTCCCTATTACTTATCACAGTGCTTGGCACATAGTAGACACCTAAAAATGTTTAGATTGACTGACATTATCTAGGTAAGTCATTGGAACACAGGCCTAAGTATTAAGAATTACCAATTATAGGCTCTGCTATTAAACATAGTGTGATATTGGGTTAATTTGGGCTTCAGTTTCCTTACTTGAGGTATCTTACAACACATAGATTCCTTTGAATCTATGATCCTGTTGAACATATCTGTGCCTCATTTTCCTTATCTGCAAAATTAGATAACAACAAGTAATGATAATAATAATATCTATCCTACCTAGTCAACTGACACAGTGGATAGCGAACTGGACCTAAAGACAAGAAGACCTGTGTTTAAACCTGACGTCAGAATCTTACTAGCTGTGTGACACTGGGCGAGTCACTTTATTTCTATCTACCTCAGATTTCTCATTTATAAAATGAAGATGATAATAACACTTAGCAGCCAGGGTCCTCATGAGATAAATGAGACAATATTTGTAAAGCACTTTGCAACTTTAAAGCACTATATAAATTGTAGGTGTTTTATTCTCTACCTCATGGAAATGTTGTAAGTTTAGCCACAGTTTAGTTATAACCTTGTGGGAGTCAGAAAGACTTGAGCTGTTGAATCCAATGATCAGTAAATAACCAAAATTCAAAATTCAGTACTCAGCCTTGGGTAAATTACTGAAAATTAGGAAGCCATACATGCAAGATGGTGAATAAAGTAGCCTTTGTAAGAAGGGGATAAGGCAACCAGAATAGTAGAAGTAATAATAAAAGAGGGCTATGCTGAGCCATGGAGTGCAGAGATGAGCTCTAAGTCTAGCTAAAGCCAATTAGTGAGGAGAGTCTAGTGTTAGACTGGAGAGAGAACAGTCACACGCTCCTTTCAATAATGGCAGAAGAAGCTGAATGCCCCTGTAGGCTATTTACTCACTTTAACTTCCTGTGAGCTTGAGAAGCCTTAGTTTTTGTTTCAAATGCGCACTTTGGTTTCAAAACTTTTAACAAGACATAAAAACGCAGGTAATATAAACCTAAATTATTGTATTTTATTTACTGCTCAAGTAAATCCATGACAGCAAAGTAGGGGGAAGGGTTATATATTCTCCTTGCTGAAGAGGAGTGACATATTACCCAGCTGAGTTAGGCTAGGGGCTTGGAATCATTTGGAAAAAGTGAAGGGCATTGATATTGAACTGTTCAAGCCTGATAAAGAATCCAATTTGGCACATATCTCTGGAAATAAAATCATGAGCTAGAAAGAACACTAAGCTGCCACAGGATCAAAGTCGATCTCCCACATGACATCCCTTCTTTTTCTTACTCTTCTTTTCCCTTGTGCCATATTTTGAAAAGAAATACATCCTTACCTACTCACAAGAAGAAAGGGGTACCAAGTTAATTGAAAAGGGAAAGTCATTCCCTTATAGGGTGAGTTGCTACTACTAAAGCTATACCCATACTAAAAGAGGGGGAATAAGGTAGACAAGCTCAAACAACTCCTTTTACTCAAAAGGTGATTGGAAGATCAGAATGCCTTGCTTGACTCTGACAAGAGGAAACCAGGAAGACCAGAGTTCAAATCCCACCTCAATCACCAGCTAGCTAAGTGACCTAGGGCAAGTCACATCTGTCTTCTTAAATGTCCTCATTTGTAAAGTGAGGATACTAATAGCACCTGCCTCCTAGAGCTGTTCTGAGAAGAAAATGAGATAATATTTGTAAATTGTTTTAATCTTAAAGCATTAGACAATTTCTAGCTATTGTAGTTGTTTATTATATATACATTTTCACATAAATGCACCAGCCCTGGAAATAGGCAGATTTTGAGTAGCAAAAGATTCCAGGAAGTAAAAAAAAAATATTGATTCACTCTTTTTTCTGTTCATATAAGTTCTGAAGGTGGTCTGATTTAAACACACACACACACACACACACACACACACACACATGCAAACAGAGAGCTTAGTACATTGTGAATATTTCTAGGATATGTGATATGACTTAAATCAATCTAATATGTCAATAATCATTCATTAAAATCATATTAGGTAAAAGTAAAATGACCTAATAAAGATCTTGCCTCAGAGACAGGAAGACCTGGTTCAAGTCCTGCTTTGACAGAACCTGACATATACTGGATGTGGGATCCTAGGCAAGTTACTTAAATTTTCAGTGCTCTAAGCAACTCTCAAATACAATAAAATGCAGACATAATGCCAAACTGAATTGTCAGAAGGAGTTTCTTCACCAAGAGTTCAGTGTCACAGATTCATTCCCAATGACTATAGCCTATTTATTAAATACTGGCAATACAAAAGCAAAAATTCTCTGACCTCAAGGGACTTTCTGCAGATAACATTTTAACAGAGGCATAATTTCAATGATTTTTTAATTGTACATAATTATATTTAATGGAAATATAAAAACAAATCACATTAGGAAGTCTTATTTTTTCTAGGTAGCCTCACTACATAAAAAGCATCAACTAGCAATACAGCAGTTCAGATTCCATTGAATTATTCTCAAGACTGATGAAGAATTCATATTCCCAAACATAAGGATTCCACCTTGGCATGGTCCTGAGATCCCTAACACAATTCTGTAGTTTCTGGATTCAGATTGCCTGAGTGAAATGAGTTCATTGTCAACAGCTGATTGCTTTTTAGAGCAGTGGATAATCAGTTAGGTAAATTACCATTTATTGTCTTTAGGACTTATGTACAAGGGGGCCACAAGCCCAACAGCAACTAGCCCAGGGAATTGTGCTTCCTGCTTAACAGCTTTGACAATGAGACTGTCTCTGATGCTGTATTACAGGCTGGAGCTGTGGACCTTGAAGAAGCAAATGAATATTGACTTCTGGTGATGGAGATGACAAGTCTCAAGAGGATGCCTGATGTTAGCAGAAGAAAGAAACTGAGAAGTAATGACACCTCAAGCATGTTGTGAATAAAAAGGAGCCTCAAGCTGTCAAGAGAGAATAAGGATTGTTGTTAAATGGGCAATGCACCCATCAGGCCAAGAAGAAGAAAAAAAGAGAGACAGACAGACAAACTGAGCCACAGACTCAGACAGACACAGAGACAGACAGAGAGGGAGAGAGAGAGAGAAACAAAGACAGACAGACACAGAGAGACACAAAGAGAGAGACAGAGAGAGAGAGACAAAGAAAGATGGAGAGAGATGGAGGGAGGGAGGAGAGAGAGAGAGAGAGAGAGAGAGAGAGAGAGAGAGAGAGAGAGAGAGAGAGAGAGAGAGAGAGAGCACATTCTTAGAGATTAGGTATATGTGCTTCCCTCTGAGACACATGCCTATACCTGCTGTGAGATTTCTCCTAGCAAGCAAACACCTAAGCAGGACAAATTTAAGCCACTAGCAACACTCTTATTAAAATCATGTTCTTTTCAGAATATTTCGACAACAAATGACTGCATTCTCTGTTGACTTAAGTTGGAATTGCTCCTTTTTTTCTCAAAAAACAAACCAGGAGAGACAGTAAATGTTTCCTTGTTGTCATGACTGACTTTTTTCTTGGCATTTCAGAAGCAACTGTTAGTTTCTGAATGAAATTGATTTTGCAAGTCACTAAAGAAGAGGACAGCCTGTAATGGTGTTTGTAAACTCTTCTGTCAGTCTTGCGGATAATGGATGACAGAGATGAGCCGGCCAAATTGTCCAGGAGTTCAGTCTGATTTGGAGAAGTATCCAAAGGATTGACTGTGAATCAGAACTTTCTCTCTATCATCTCATTTAATGGGCCAAGAATCTCATCCCAGCATACTGTCTGCAGGTTCAACTGTTTTCTCATTGATAAGCAACACAGAATAATATTTGGTATTGAAAAAGATGAGCAGAATACATCTTTAGCCAAAGTTCAACTAATGGCAATAGTTTTTCTATAGTCTTTTTGGACTCCTACTCTCTCACCTACTGCCAACTTTACTATTGCATCCTAAACAAAAGCAAGTCACTTCTCATTTTTGAGGTGCTGGAACCTCCTCACCGGCTTCATAATACCTAGGATAGTGCTGCTGACCTCATATGCTTTCCCCGTCCCTGCACCTTTGGCCTAGCCATCTCATGCCATGGTAAGGGAGGAGTGGGCCTCACGCAAGTAGTGAGAATCCACAAGTACTGAAGAAACTGTCCTTCTGTGTGACTTAAAGAGAGGCAGAACAGGCATCTCTAGTCTCTTCTTTTCCCTACCCCCAACTCTTCTCCAAGACAAGTTTTCATTTCCACCTGGAGGGAAAGTAGAAAGTCGGGATTGAGGTCACACTCTGCTGTCTTTAGAGAGAGAGGATGCCAGACTAGAAATATATCAGTCTGTTCTCTTAAAAGTTGTTCATCTAGGGTTATGATCAAGTTTCATCTAAATTCTATTTGCTTTGTAATTTCTGAAGGAAAAAGGGATCCTAAATTCCATATCCAAGGTTAGACCCCTTTCCTACTGAATACCTATTTCACTAGTATACATAGAGAAAAACATGGAAACTCATTTATCCATATCATAGCAAAACAAAAATGAGAGAAGGTATGAATAGAACATATACCAGAAAACACAGATGAAGAACATCTCCCATTTGAAGTAAGGTGAGTCATCTCAAGCAACAGAGAGGTTCCTGGATCTCACCCAAAGAGGAAATTCCCCAGAATCTCTAGAGTAGCAAGCTGGATATATGAACATGATGGAGATTGACAGATCCTTTCGTATCTTCCCAGAGTGTTTTCCTTGAGCATCCTAAAGTAAGGCTGACCTCTTCCATCTTCTCTCTCAAAGTCAGATGCTGTCTTGACCTTGAAGACTAGAAGCTTGAGGAGTACTAAAGGCAGACTCCTGTTTGGAAAGTCTTGAAGAAGACAGGCCCTGAAGATTCCCAAAAGGGGACTAAAAGGGAACTCTGGCTTGGAGTCTCAAATTCTCTCTCTCTGGCCAGTTCTGCCCCACCCCTCATAGAGGGCAGGGCTTTATCTCCACCCATGGGGCGAGAGTCCCACAGCAAGGGCTTTGGAATACCCTTTTTATCTCCACCTCATACAGTCCTTCTCTTCCTTTCACAGGTAGCTCAGGGACCATTTCCTACAGATAACCTTTCTTGACCTCTCACACGCTAGGTCCATCCCTGACAAACTTTGTTGCTGTTCTTAAGCTGTTTCAGTCTTGTCTGACTTCATAACCCCATTTGGGGTTTCCTTGTTAAGATACTGGAATGGTTTGCCATTTCCTTTTCCAACTCATTTTGCAGATGAGGAAGCTGAGGCAAACTGGGTTAAGTGATTTGCCCAGGAGCACATAGCTAATAAGTGTCTAAGGCTGGATTTGAACTCAGGTCATCTTGATTCTAAGTCCAGTGCTCTATCCACTTCATCAGCTAGCTACACTCCTGGTAAAATATCTTGTATTTAATTTATTTGTTTATGAGTGTGTTTGTATGTGACTGCATTCTCTATATTTTTCTGCATCTATTATTATATATATTTGACTTCATCAGTATGCAAGTTTCTGATAAGTAGGAATAATTTCATTCTTTGTTCTTGTCCCCGTAGGGCTTACAACATACCACTTAATTTTTTTTTTAAATGGTTGTTAATAGATTAAGCTGTCACTTTTTCATGTAGATGCTGAAACAGTCAATAGGAATGTATCAAACATCAGCCATAAAAATCAATTTGGAGAGGGTCTCTTCACTACCAAACTTCTGACAGTAGCTGGACCACAGGATGGTGGAGGATCCCAAGATAAGAAGTATGATGAGAGTAACCCCATATGGGCTAACTCACGTTCAGAAGCATATCCCACTATCTATGGGAATGCTGGAGCAAAGATCAAATCTCCCCTAGCTGTTAGACATCTCTCTGGATGTCATTTTTCTTATAATTATCTGGGATATAGTTGAGAGCTAAGAAGTAGGAAATATGTCTTCAAAAGTGACCTAAAGCTAGAAGCCCTGGGACCAGTTCTTAGCTCTTAGACCTATAAGCTGTTTGACTGCAAGGGAAACACCAGCAACAAAGACAAATAAGCTTTCTTTGCCTTAATTTCCTCCTTTTAGAATAGAGATATTACCATTGCATTACCTACATCAGTGGTTTATTATTATTAGCTAAGCCCTCTGTTACTTCAAATGCCATAGAAAATGAGTGCTAGGATGACAGGTTTAGTGATGGAAAGGACTTCAGAGGTAATCTAATGCAGCCTTCTCATTTTACAGAGTAGAAAACTAAGGCCCAGAGAGATTAAGTTATTTTCCCAAGGTCACTCAAATCATCTGATTTCAAATACAATGTTCTTTCTGTTGAATATACTCCCTCTCTGACACTGATGCTGTCATCATTAGCCAAAATTGATATCACAAAGTTCTAGGATAAAAGATTTAGTTAGAAAGGAAAACTTATGCGATCTCAATCTATATGAAGAAAGCCTTGTCATCCAGGAACAAGCATCACTGACTTGGAGACTTAAGTGTCTTGCTTAGGCTCACACGGGTAGAACATGCATTTTACTCATAGGAAAAGACCTCAGTCCCTTTATTTTAATTCTACATATAATTTTAACAAATTTTGTCATTTTTTATTCGGAGCAGATGAGAATCAGAAGTACAGAACAGTTGATGAAAGAATGAGAACAAATGCTGATAACTTTGATGAGAAGAGTCATGCATTCTACAAGATAGTTACAAGAACTCAAATGCACAGCAGGCTGGTATTTCTTTAGGGCTAAGAACTGCAATAGAACATGAGGCCTGTTCTATAGTTCTGCAGAATCAGACATTCACAACCCTGGGTCAAAAAGGAAGAAGGACATGCATGAAATTTGAAATCAGAAATGCAGGTTGGAATTCTGTTGTGTAAGTTTTCATGGTCATTCTCTGGGGCTCAGATTCTTCATCCATTAAATTAGTAGTGTCAAACTCAAATAGAAATGTATCCCTAAGGGCCACATATTGACTTATAAAGCCATACATTAGCATTATCTATGTTTCAGGGTATTTTTTATTTATTTCATTAAACTTTTCCCCAATTACCTTTTAACCTGGTTCAGGCTGCACAGGAATTTTATTGTTGGCAAGTATGAAACCTTTGGACCAGATGATGTCTAAAATCTATTCTGGCTTTTAACCCTATGTAAGATACATTTTCATAAGATTTCAGTCTAAAATTTCATTATAAATGACAATTAAAGGGGCATGAGATTTAGTTATGCATCATTAGCCAATAATGTGGAATAAATGAGGTTTTTATTCAATTTGATCATTGATTCACAGAAGTCATACTTCATGGGAAGGAGAATTACACTATTATAGTTGAGCCCATCATAAGTCTCTCTCTTCTCTATCAATCTGAAAGTTTAAACTAGAGTGTCAGACAATGTATAGAAGTCTTGAATACCAAGAATTAGATGTTGAGGACAGTTGTTGAGAAAGTTGAATGTTCTGATTAGGTAGAATTAAACCAGTCCTCTGATCAGTGCAGATGGGCAGTTGCTCTCCAGTTTGTAGCCTTAGAGATTTATCTTGAATACTGAAAGATTAGGTAACTTTTCCAGGGTTATACAACAAGTTCATGTCGTTATCCAGTACCATGTGTCTCTAATTGTTACTGTAAGTAGTATTACTGCTACTGCTATTATTCCTGTTTGTATCAGAGCATCATAGATTAAGAGATAGAAGTAGTGTGAATAAAATTTCAAGAGACAAAGGATTTAGATATTAATAATCAACTCATTAACTAGGCTGACCAATATCCAATAAGTTTATAGTCAGTGGCCTATCTTGGTAACCGAAGATGCCAAGGGAGACTTTGAAACATCTTAAAATGAGGTATGTTTTTTATGAGAGGGAATTCCTCTGACAAGTGAAATTCAACCCTGATCAGTGGACATTTAATGAGGAGGTGGGCTCAGCCCCCTTCCTATCATTTCATCACAGAGGGGGAAGTCAGATTCCCTGTGGTTTGTTTCTCCTTCATGAGCTGGGTCACTCTAAATTCTAAGGACAGAAGCTCTTTCTGCTGAAGAAAGAGCTAACTTAAATTTTTTTGCATAGACAGAATGTTTATTGCATAGACAGAAAACAGGTGACTAGTGGGGCCCACCCCACATGCCCTGAGCAGATGCCTTGAGAAGGCTGGAATGCTTATGATATTTTTAAACAGTGGAGGGGCTTCTCTTTAAGCCAGCCTTTTGACATAGAAGGAGATATTACAAATTATTTTTAATAATCAAATGGTACAGTATTAAAATTAATTTCTCTCAGAAGGAACCTTAGGGATCAGCTCATCCAGCCTGTAATTTTACAGATGAGTAAATGAGAATGAAGAAAGAAAGTTACAATTTTATTAATTTCAGTTAGGAATGTGAATTCACTGAGTTTTGGTATCTGAGTTTTTGGCCTTATTATCCAGATGAGAGAGTGGGGGAAGGTCAGGGTTAAAAAGAAATTGAGGAAAATAAGAGTGCCAGAACAAAATCTTATGGTTCCAGACTACAGCAAAGGAATGGATGTTAATCCTGTTTTTCTATTTGTTTGTTTTTACAGAAGAGAACAGATCCATAGAAATGCAAGTGATACCTAATCTGACTTTACATTTGGCTTCCTGCCTGCTTAAAACCAGGCCTGCCACAGGGTTCCATGGAAATGAGGTCATGCATGGATGACTCCTTTTCACCCTGTTCTAGTCTCTCATCTCAAACTGCCATTACACTCCACTCATCATTATCTGAGTCAGGCATCACTGACTGCAAGCACCATCTCCCAAATGAAAACTTTTTTTTTTTATGCCTAGCTTCCAAAATGAAAGCTCTCCCTAATCTGTGCACACAGACTTGTTCATTGCTTGGCAATAGCATGGCTGTACCAAAGATGTCTCCCAAATAAAGGTCAGAAGAGCAACAGCTTAAATGCTGTCAATCAGACAGCAGGTCCCAAACTCTCCACTGAAAAACAACCTTGACTGGTTGTCAGATAGCATATGATGATGTTAGGGGTCAGGGCCTAAAGAGTTAGGCATTTCTTAAATACTGTATTGTGACAGCTAAAATTTGATGGGGTTTTTTTTTGGTCTCAGCTAAGATATAGAAGAAGAACAAGCATACAAAAGATTCCTTCAAGATTTCCAAGTAATATTTTGAGAAACACTGCTGGTCATTGCAATAGTTATTGTTTTTATAGCATTTTAAGATTCTGAATTTATTTTACATACATTATTTCAATGAATCCTCACAACCGTTGAGATAGAAGCTAATGTTATCCTCATTTTAAAGAGAGGGACGTTAAGGCTGAAAAAGTTTAAGTAACTTCCCCAGGGTCACCCAGCTTGTAAATGAATATCTAAGACAGAATTTGAACTCAGATCACTCTGACTCATTCCATTTCTCAACAGACATTCCCTGACTTGGAAAAGGCTTGCAGTATTTTTTTCCTTTTTTATTTTCTTTTTACCCCTTAGTATCCACTTATTCTCACATCAGTAACAGCTACTTAAGAATGGCCTAAGATAACTGCAATAGACTGAATACATCAGGTGAAAGTGTCTATGTCACTGACAAAGTTGCTTTCATAAATCAAGTGTCAATTTCATAAGTGCTAATGTCACTGAAGAAGTAGTTATCTTTTTCTTCCTTCTCTCCTGGTTCTTCAATTCCACCTTATGGCACCTAGCATGTCTTTCATAATAATTATTGATGACTAAACTGGTTAAACCAAATGACAGATTCCAGACTGAGAGTCCCCATCATGTCCTTTAATAAGGGCTTCTATCTGTGCTCATGATTAATAGATTTGTTTTTCCTTTTCGGCTGAGATAGCATCTTACAATAAATTTACTTTTTTCCCCTCTCTGTTTCAGTTACTTCTTAAAATCTGAATAAGTCATATATGTACCTTTTTCAAAGTACTGCCAAAGAGTAATTATGAATACCAGCATTCTTATGGAAACCCTGCCTCAGTAGGTTACAGTAATACTTAAAACCATTCTCTTTGGAATGGCCCAAGTAGTTCAAAAGAATTTCGTCCAGCGAGAGATTTGATTAGATGGATTACCCTTTAGCTTAGACTGATGGGCAATATGCTCTGGTAATATGGCAATGGCATGCCATATTCCAAGTGGTAAAGATAAGCCACCTAGTGTGGCTTCAGTCAGATAGGAAATAACATTGCTTTGCTCTGGGCAGAATTTAGCTAGCATTTATATAGCACTATAAATTTTTTGCAAGGAATTTTCCATATAGTATTTCATTTGATCTCCACAAATCCCAACTTTGCCACTTTAAAACTGTGTGATTTTTTTTTTCCTTTTGGAAAATCACATAATGGAGGAAAGGAAGGGAACACATATTAATATAGCACCCACTATGTGCCAAGCATTGTACTAAGCACTTTATAAATATTATCTCATTTGATCCGAATAGCAATCCTGTGAGGATTATTATCCCCCTTTTATACATGAGGAAACTAAGGTTGGGAGAGGTTAAAACTTGCTCAGGGCCCTTCAGCTAGTAAGTGTCTAAGACAGGATTCAAACGCATTTCTTCCTGACTCAAGTTTAGCACACTCTGCACTAAACTGCCTCTAAAAAACATTAGCATGAAAACCCAAAGTGTTTTGATATCATTCATATTACTATTACTATAAAAGTAATAAAGGCAGGGATTTTGTTCTTCTCAACTTCGTTTGCAAAATGAAAGGGTATTTTTGAAGTAAAGTGATCCTCCTTGTTCTAGCCTGTATCTATAGCTTCTATGGGAATTTCATAGAACCTTATGGAATGGATTTTGGAGGCACCCATAAGAGGTTAAAAAGTGTTGCCAAGGAATTTTCTAACCATAATCTGATAGTTGTCTGAGTCAATAGATTTTGAATTAGCACAAAATGCAATTAGTTAAAGGAAAAATAAAACCTTAATCTTAGCTTGAAGCACCCTGGTTACTTTGTGTTGTAACAGCACGAAGTTTCAATATTTCATAGATCCAGCTACAGACTTCCCTTGCCATTTAAAGGGCAATTAGTCATCATACCTTGGCAAATGGGAGTTGAAAGTCTAGGTATATAGAAATGAGGAGCTAAAGCACCAAAGATGTGCAACATACTTATATCTCAGTTTTCATAGTGTAAAATGGCAAAAATAGCTCTTGCCTCATCAGTAAATAGCTGTGAGATCTTGGGTTAGCCATACTTTTCTTCATTTCCCTTACTTTTTAAAGTGAAGTTGCACTAGATGATTGTAAAATCTGTGTCACATAGTATTGTCATGTGGATAATAAGATCATGTGAAAGCACTTTGAAAATATTTTAAATTGCAGATGATTGATTTATTATCATATTGGGTGACAGTGGTGAATTGTTTTGGCACTGTTTAAACCATTCTATTGCAAATATAAATCTCACCATGTTATGTTGATTTAACAGAGTATATATTATGGGTACATTTTTTCCTTCCCCTGATCAATCTTGAAAAAAAAGAAAACAACCCCTTCCTTAAACACAAAATTCTTAACTTGCAAAGCAGTCTGACCCAAAGTGTTTACAAATCAAATATAAAATAAATTCTCTTTATTACCAATAGCATTGGCATTGAGTTGGTGGTGCCCACGGTATATGTATTGTGACCACATATTTCATTTATTTCCATTTATTTGTAGTGATATATTTCATTTGCTTGTAAGATGATACTCATGGATTGGCATTGATCAACTACTTGGGAAGATCTCAGGACTTCACGTTCCAATCCTAGCAAATATTCCTTCGCTTTCCAGTCATTTCCCTGAGCCACAATTTAAAATCAGAATATTGCAAGGCCATGCAGTGAGATAGAATGTTACTTAGTTTTTTCATCATGTCCAACTCCATTTGGTGTTTTCTTGGCAAAGATACTGGAATGGTTTGTCATTTCCTTTTCCAGTTCATTTTACAGAAGAGAAAACTGAGGTAAAGAGTTAAGTGATTTGCCCAGGATCATACAGCTGGTAAGGAGCTAAGGTTGGACTTGAACTCGGGAAGAGAAATTTTCCTGACTCCAGGCCCAGTTTTCTATCCACTGTGCCATTTAACTGCTACTATAAAATAGACTGCCTTGTTTAATTGAAGGTTTCTTTCTCTGCCTTTCATTCACAACTGATTGAGTACCTTTCTACAGTATCTATAACTTTTTGGATACCCATTAAGTTGGGATTATAAGGCATGAATGATCATTGGAGGACAAAATGTATAAGGGAAATGTTCTGATTTTCCTGACAATCCATTCCTGAGGAGGTTCTGACTTCCTGAAATTTGCTGCAAAATCATGATTCTTCCTATATGGGGTAGGCTGTTTGTTACAAGTTCCTATCACTCCAGATTATACCATCTCTACTCATCGGCAAAAAACAAACATCCAAATGAACAAACAAACAGAAAACCTTTATTCTCTACAAACTTTATTAGAACTTAAATGAGGCCCTGTATTCCAATGGTTTAAACCCACATACCCACATTCAGGCCTATACACATTGGCATATTAATCTTCCTAATACACAACTCTAGCAATGTCACTCCTCCTTATTAATGTTAAACTCCTGCATAAGGGTGAATTATTGTTTTCGATGTCATTGTCAGAGGAAAGCTATTGGACTGGAACTCTGTATTCCCCCATTGTATACTAAATAATATGCAAATAATTTAGCGTGGCCTTCCAGGCTCTTAGATAGATTCTATCTATCTATCTATCTATCTATCTATCTATCTATCTATCTATCTATCTATCTATCTTTCTCTCTGTCTACCTATCATCTAACAAGCTACTAGAGAGAAAAGTGTCTTTCATTTCTCTGTGCCTTTTTCTCTTCTCTCTCCTTTTATCTTCTGTCTACCTTCTCCTTTTATTGTCTGCCTTCTTTTCTTCCCCATGTGGTCTCTCTATTGCTGCCCTCTATTCTTGTCTTCATTTTGCTTCTTTGCTATTTCTGTGTATGGTGTTGTCTATGGTTAGCATGATAAACTTTTCTAGGCATTTAAACCTAGAAAAGGAAACATTTTTCCCTGGAACAGAATCAGGTCTCCTCTTTACTACTGCCATTTCAAAAAATAACACACACACACGGATACAGTCTTGAATAGTGCTGAGATATATATTTATGGGAAGCTGGGGGATACTATTTTCAATGTTGAAACATATGTTGCATGAAACAGTTACTGGGGAAATGTGTTTCTATTGATTATCGTTTGCTTATTATCAAATATATTTTCATGCTCCCTCATGGATTGTATATTTCTACACAATAAAATAAACAATGCCAAATTAGATTATACCTACAAACTTTATTGTCTAATATCATGCCTCTGACAGTGGCACCAATAACCATGATAAAGATGATGGTGATGACACAAAAACTACATGAATACAAAAAGTGTTCAAAATATATAGATATCTAGGAGAATGAGTCAGATTCAAGTGGGAACAGATTAGGTAGTGATCCTCCCATGATTCTGTCTATAACTAGAGTTTTATCAAAAAAAAAGGTTTCATTGGATTATTAGAGGATTTCTTCAACTATATAAAGTTATTTTATTTCTCTGTAAAATAATCCATAGAATATTAAATATAAAAGAACTACAGCAGGATAGAAACTTGCTCCAGGAAAATTTTGATCTCAACTCCATCAAACAAGCTGAAACAAGATAATGACAACACATACAACCATGAAATCAACATCCATAACAACAAAATTAGAACCATTCACTCAAAGTCAAAATTACCATCCATTCCTTGGGGAAAGGGGCAACAACAAAGTAGAGGAATGGTAAATCAGAATTACTATATCTAAGAAAGTCTTCAAGGAATTATGGAATATTAGCCAATTGGGCTCTGATGATAGATATTGGATTGGGTTCGAATTATAGTGAGTGTAATGTAATTGTTCCTAAGAGTAAAGAAATAGAGAAATATAGATTACTGAATGCTGCCATAATGATCATCTTAATATTGAAAATAATCGATCAAAGGAAACTGTTTTTTGTTCTGGTACCACAAAAAGGCAAAATATACCAAAACAAGTCAGAAATATCAATAGCCCACTCACTCTCTGGAAATGCTTTGGTGCATGTAGTGCTAACCACTAAAAAGTTGAAACTATGAAGTTTCATGAAGTGGACTGGTGATATAAATATTTTCATTATGTATAAATACCATAACATTACAAAAAAAGAAATAAATTTTGCAAGTTAGTGCAACTATCACAAAAAAATGTATTTACACACAGTATTTGGCAGGAAGTATAAAACATTTCAAGACCTGCATCCAAAAGTACATGTGGTGGATATTTCATTGATAAGGACCATGGGAGAAAAGATGCAGTAATCAGAGAATACCCTTGAAATCAGGCATCAGACATCCAGATGGTAGAAGTTAATTCAAAGAGCCACTGAAGATCTGCAGAAAGAAAACTTCTTGAATGTATAGAGTATATGCAGAATTGAAAACTTGAAAACCAATTATTTCATTAAAGGCCACAAGAATGTAAAAGGTGCTATAGAAAGTGGAAAAGAAAAGTATATCAGAAATTCTAGATTTCCTTAATTGGCAAACACAAGTAGAAGTGCATAAACATTCATAATAAAACAATACATTGTCTGATGAAGGGGAAAAAAGTGTGTCAAAGAGTCCTTGGGGCAATTTATCAATTCAGAAATTATTGAATAAACTTCCCCAAAGTGACATTCTACTTACTGATATCATTGCTTTGTTATCATGGTTTTTGTCTCACTTCCACACTCATGACTTATGCATTAGCCACAAATATAAGAAGCAGCTTCAAGCAAACTGAAAATGCTAGAATATTTGGTACCCCCTCAGAAAACTGTTCTGTAATTAAAATATACCAATGATTCAGCAATTTCAGGAATATTTCATATAAAAAATGGCATTTTTAGAGAGAATGTCAAAACCAATTATGGTTCTGTCTAACCATAAAATCATTCCAATTGTCCCTAAATAAAAACAAGTACGATTTCCATATTAAAGAAGTATTATTAATCACGTGATGTACATAAATAATATCAAACAATATAGCCCCAACTAGCACCAACAACAATATTAACAGCAATAATAACACATTAAAAAGCTTGATTCCCATGGAATCTTTCTCCAATAAACTCAAAATTCCATTTGGACTCAATAAATATAACAGTATTGATGAATAAAAGGGAATATAAATATTTAAGTCTTTGATCTTGAACCAGGAGGTCACATTGAACCAAGAAATGAAGATGATAGTTAAAAATATCTTAATTTACAGATATAGAGGAGACGGTTATGGCTGCATATATTTATAGACTTACTGGTATTCTGAAATAAAAGTGAAAGAAAGCATTTAAAATAACTAACACCTACAAAATGCCATTCCTAATGCAAACCTTTGGAACTATAAAATAGACCAAAATATTTTTGGAAAGTATAATAAGAGAAACTTTCTAGAGAACTTATTTATGTAATAATCATAAGACTGGATCTGTGGAAAACTTTTCATTGTGTGTTCTGGGAAATGGGGTTTTTAAAAGTTCTCCCATCTTGCCAGGTTGTTTCACATGTGTCTGACTTAACTGTTCAGAATAGGGCAGGGTGAACAAGGAGTCCTCCTAAAGAAGGAAGGTAAATATAAAATGACAAAGAATTTAAGAAAAAAGATATTATTGATACTTCTTCCAAAGCACACACATCTATACACGTGTGTGTAGACATATGTGTATATGTGTGTGGATTTATACACACATGTACACACAAATACATATATGTATACATATATGCATAAACATGATTACATATCTAATCATGGTTTTTTATATATGAATGTGTATATATAATAGTGCCATAAATACTTGCATTTGTGTGTCTGTGTTTATGCGTGTTTGTGGGTATGATTATCAGCAAAATGGTACAGCGGACACAATTCTTGTCATGGAATCAGGAAGACCGGAGTTAAAACACGGCCTCAGATACTTATTAGCTATGTGACACTGGGCAAGTAATTTAATTTCTATTGCCAAAGTTCCCTCACCTATAATGCAGGGATAGTAATAGCACCTACTTCCCAGAGTTATTATTAAGATTGAATGAGATAATACTTATAAAGTGCTTAGCACAGTGCTTGGCATATAGCAAGACTATATAAAGGTTAGCTATTGTTATTTCAATTTGAAAACAATGTCTATGGTAGGATTACACAGAAAGAAAGGAAGGAAGGAAGGAAGGAAGGAAGGAAGGAAGGAAGGAAGGAAGGAAGGAAGGAAAAGGAAAGAAAGGAAGGAAGGAAGAAAGAAAGAAAGAAAGAAAGAAAGAAAGAAAGAAAGAAAGAAAGAAAGAAAGAAAGAAAGAAAGAAAGAAAGAAAGAAAGAAAGAAAGAAAAGAAAGAAAGAAGGAAGGAAGGAAGGAAAGAAAGAAAGAAAGAAAGGAAGAAGAAGAAAGGAAGGAAGGAAGGAAGGAAGGAAGGAAGGAAGGAAGGAAGGAAGGAAGGAAGGAAGGAAGGAAGGAAAAGGAAAGAAAGGAAGGAAGAAAGAAAGGAAGGAAGAAAGAAAGAAAGAAAGAAAGAGAAAGAAAGAGAAAGAAAGAAAGAGGAGGAAAGATAGGAAGGAAGTAAAGAAGGAAGAATGAAATGAAAGAAAGAATGGAAAGAAAGAAAGGAAGGAAAGAACAAGACCTATGACTTTATTGATATAGGGATTTCCAGCATAAGCAAAGTCCCTCTACCAATGCAAATCAGCACCTTCTGTGAAGTTTATATTCTTAGAGAATTTGTCTAGAGCCCTGAGAGGTTGACTTTCTATCGATTGTGCATTATAGCTTCTCTCAATCTCTCTCCTCTCTGTCTCTCTCTGTCTCTCTCTCTCTCTCTCTCTGTCTCTCTCTCTCTCTGTCTCTGTCTCTCTCTCTGTCTCTCTCTCTCTGTCTCTCTCTCTCTCTGTCTCTCTCTCTCTGTCTCTCTCTCTGTCTCTCTCTCTCTCCCCCCTTCCCTCCTTCTCTCATCATATATACATACAAACATAAATGCACACATAAAAGTGTGTATATCCAATTGTGTAGACTACATTGTACACAGTGTAGTATTATGCACTCATTTTCATAAAGCTGTTGTTCTTGTTGTTGTTGTAGCCCTTTGTTCTTGAAGAGGACCAAAATGACATCATTATGCTAAAGTAAAGTTATGGTGTGTGTGACTGTGGCTGATCAGACCCATATGATTTACGAATGTTCTACCACAGGTCAGGCACAAATATTCCATGTGAACATTTGGGGTGGATTCTCTAAATTTGCACATCTTGTGTTTCTTTTGAACTACTTCATTTCTGCTTTGCTCATAGAACACAGCACGTTCTCTGACTTGGGCATGCCATGCCAAGCGATCTGTGCCAGTGTCTATGATGTCACACCATCAATTCCAAAGTTCTTAAGAGAGACCTTGAGAGTGTTTTGCTTCTTGTGATCACCCTGTGAGTGCTGACCTGTGAGAGTTCTCTATGAAGTAGTCTTTTACACAAACATACTTTTTGCATTCAAGCAACATGGTCAGCCCATCAGAATTTTGGTCTCTGAAGTAGAGTTTGAATGCTTGGCAGTATAGTTTGAAAAGGACCTCAGTGTCTGATATCTTGTCCTGCCAGGTGATCTTCAGAATCTTCCTAAGACAATTCAAATGGAAGAAATTTAGTTTGCTGGCATGGCACTGGTAAACTGTGTCCAGGTTTCAGAAACATATAACCATGAGGTCAGCACAATGACTCTGTAGATCTTCATTTTGGTAGTCAATCTCACACTTCTCTCTCATACTTTCTTTTGGAACCTCCCAAACACACAGAACTAGCTCTGGCAATACGTGCGCCAACTTCATTATCGATGTGTACATTCCTGGAAAGTACACTACCAAGGCAACTGAATTTATCCACATCATTCAAAACTTCTCCATTGACTGTAATCAATAATTCCATGTATGGATGGTGTGATGATGGCTAATGGAACACCTGTGTTTTCTTGGTATTAATTGTTAGGCCAAAATTAGTATAATCAGCAGAGAACTGATCCATATTTTGTTGCTTCTCAGATTCAGGGGCTACATTAAGGGCACAACCATCTGCAAATAGAAAATCATGCACCAACATTCCCTCCACTTTGGTCTTGGTTTATGGCCTTTCCAAGTTGAAGAATTTGCCATCAGTGCAGTAGCTGACCTTGATGTTGTATTCATCACCATGGAAGGCATTTGACAACATGGATGAAATTGTCATGCTAAAAAGCATGGGAGCTAGCCCACAGACTTGTTTAACTCTATTAGTGACTGGGAAAGCACAAGAGCATTTTCCATCATCCAGAACCCAAACAAGCATGCCACATTCAAATATGTCCTACTTAGATCTGCTTAGGTATTTGAATAGAGTTAACATGTTATGGTCAGCAGTCAATTTCTGATACACATACATATATATACATATATATGTATATATATACATGTGTGTATATACATATGAACATGGTATGTATGCATCCATATATATATTCATATACATGTATAAATGTATATATGGTATATGTATATGGACCTCTTTTCTCCCTTCTTTTTGGGTTGGGGCAGAGTTGTGTATTATTTACCAAATAAATTACTCTTAAATCACCAGTGAATCCTGATCCCAGAAGAGCAAAATGCTCCTTTCTTGTGGAGCCCCAATTTTAAAATAACAATTATTAGAGCAAGCACACAGAACATCCAAAGGGGAGAAATGTGGCATAATTCTACTATTTGATCATTCCCTCTGTCATTATTAAATGTTAAATGTGCGTGCATGTGTGCGTATTTGGAAAATAGCAGATTATTTCTGTTTGGCCAAACCCATTCTTTTAGAAATCACTACTATTTCCAATCAAAGATTCTTGATTGATTCAATCAAAGGCAAGACTCAGTCAAAGGCACTTAATTGGTTAAAACTCAAACCAGAAAAAAACAGAAAAAAAATCCTCCTTTGCTTGCCATTATACCTAATATCTCTCAAATTATTTATTAGAACTACAAATTTCTCAATGAAGAGAAAATAAAAGCAGAGGTGGTGTGGGGTGAGGTGTTGAGACTGTAGCAAAACCATGAATTTCTACAGAGATTAAAAAAGATTCTGAACGATAATATGCAAAAATGGCATTGCCGAAAGACTGAAAGGCTATAGGAAATCAAGCACCTTAATGGCAATTTTGGTGTACCTGTTAGCTTGTCCAGATTTTGGAAAGAAATTTGAGACTATATCAAAGTTACTAAAATATGTATACACTTTGACCCAGCAATTCCATTTTGAATCTATGCCCTAAAGAGTACAAAGAAAGAAAGAATGGAGACACTGGTTCAAAAATATTAATATAAGCTTTTTTTGTTGTGGCAAAGAACTGGAAACTAAGGAGGTGCCCATCATTTTTGGAATGGGTGAACAAAACATTACATATGAGTGCAATGGAGTATCCTTATGCTGAAAGAAATCATGAAGGGAAGGAATATTTCAGACAAACCTGGGTAGTCATACATGAACTGATGCAGAGTAAGGTGAGGAGAACAAGGAAAACAATTTATACAACAACAGCCACATTGTGATGACAAACAATTCTGAAAGATTAAAGACCTTAATCAATGCCATGACCAACCACAATTCCAAAGAACTCATGATGAAACATAATATCCAACTACTGAAAGGGAGGTGATAGAATTAGAATACAACTTGAGACATTTTTGGTACATTGTCAATGTGGAAAATTATTTATTTTGACTATGCATATTTGTTACAGTGATTTTGTTTTCCATTTCTTTTCCCACTATGGAATGAAGATGGGAGGAAGAGAAAGTAAAATTTTGTTCATTAATTTAAAAAAATAGAGATTCCTGAGCCTAGAAAAGACAGGATGTTTGAATAATTTAATTCCATATGAAGAGGCCAGCAAGGCAATGAAAGTGCCCCCAGGATTTAAACTACATTCACACCTTTTCCCTAGTCATTCACCTATATAATATTCTAAAATGAATGTGGTAGATGAAAAGTACTGAACTGAAAGGAACATGGTATGGCTTACTAAAGGAAGGGTATTTGGAGGAAGGGAAATGTTATAAATAGGATAGGCAAACCTTTTCCTATCTCCTGCCTGGAGGAGACAAACAACCAAGGCTCTGAAGGAGCCAAGGATGCTGTTGTTTGTCTTTCTCTGAAAAGGACCAGTGACATCGGGAGGCAATGCCTTGACTTGCAAGTGAGTTGGATTTACAGGCAGAGCTGTGTAAAGTCATCAGTCCCACTCTCTCCTCCAGAGTCATCTGAGTCCAGTGGAAACACATAGTCAGAAAGACTAGTAATTATCCAGATATAGTGGGAGACTTTGGTCTTTTCAAGATAAGGTCTTTCTGAGGTTTCATTTTGTCTGAAGCAACATCCATTCAGTAGTTAAAGGCTAGGTAAGGATTGAGGTAAAAGATGGCCTACTTTGCCTTCACAAAAGAATCAGTCAGGGAGGGGAAGACCCTCATAGTTTCAAAGGATGTAAGCTTCTGCTCATACTAAAGTAGGAGTAGTTGTCCTAGCTGAAAGAGCTTTGATGCCTTCTACCTCAATAAAGTATGGTAAGATTCCAGAAGAAGGTGTATCCCTCAGGCCAGCCAGTATTTGATGGCAATAAAAAAAACAAAACAAAACCCTGAAGCTGCCCATTGAAGAGCAACCTCAGGAAACTATTGATCCCTCAAGAAGATACTCCATACTCTGAGAAGAGCCCAGCAACCTAGTGACCTACCTGACCCTACTTGGCAGTGACTGCTCAGTTTAATATAGGTCTCCCTAGCCGCATCTAGTAGCCACTGCCCTGAATCTGTCCACTACAGTCAAGTAGAAGCAAGATCTATTGAGAAATTAGCACAGCCAGCAAGTGACCTATTCAACATAGCCCAGCCCCAGAACCAAATTGGCCTGTCCAGTCAAAAAGCCACATACTAAGCTCAGATGAGCTGCCAGTCCAGAGGAGACACTATACCCTTGAAAGACACAGCTCAGCAGAGTAGCAGACAGCCTCATAGTAAATCTTCTGCCAATGAATCCCTATAGCTCCAAAGTTATGAGTTGCCTTGGCTACAGAAGTAGACATGTATCTGCTCTTGTATTTTAAATTCATACCCAGTCTCCTCCACATACAGACTCTAGGCATATTTATGAAAGAGTATCCTTGGTTTGGAGAAAAACTTTATAACTACTATTATTATCACACTGTTTGAATAAATGCCTTTGCTAAAAATATGAGTGCAGTAACTGATTAATGGGGAAATGGGTGTGGTCAGTGTAACATGCCAGTAGCAGCTCATGATCTAGTTCCTAGATTAAGGTTACTCCTAGAACCCTAGGAGTAGGGATAGTCACTCTTCTGAGGGCACAAGTAGCCAATGGTGGGGTATGTTGGCTGAGTGAGACAGGAGGAAGTAATAAAAACAAATGTATATATTGGTTTGCATATGGATGTACATACGTATATATGCATACTATATGTGCATGTTTATATATATGCATTTATGTATGTATACACACAGAAACAACGTCAATTGTATATGTATATGCATATTAGTTATCAATTTCTATTTCAAAGCTTCCCATGGAAAGAGAATACAGGAATTTGTTTACATGGTTTTGGAGCAGTCTTTTAAGTGGTTTCTAGAAGAATAGGTTTAGTTAAATGGAGGAATAATTCTGTTTTCCAAATCTAATAGGAAAGTCATCAGCAGGGATATTTAATAAGAACAGTGGGGAATTGTCAGTGACAATTGAATTATTTTTCTCCCTTTCAAGGGAAGGGAGGGGGCAGATAGCTTATTTTAGTAAATGTTCTTACTTTTAAAAACACGGTTCTACTTAAAACAAATATCCCATAGTTACATCATCAGACTCTACTGACAATAGACACTTATTATGTATACTTCATACCTCACCCTCTTCTGTCCCAAGGAAGAGAGAGGGAAATGTTCCAAAATAATTACTATTTAATCTTCCATTTACAAGACTAAACCCCCTGTGTTGTAATTATTTAGAAAACTGGCTGGAAATAAATCCTTTAAAATGTACAAGATATATAATTTCCAACACCACCTGCTAATATAAACATTTCTAAGCAGGACATACTTAAACATATTAACTGTCACTACAAATTAGAGTATGCAGTGACCTTCCTATACTTAAATGATCCTTGAACACAAATATGTTTCCTGAGATAAATTAATAATTGTCAATCTCATAACTATATCTGGCACAGGTGATAATAAAATGAACACTGACATGTTCAGTGATTAAACTCTATTTTTAATTGCTTTCCCAGAATTTTGTGACATTTTATTTAAAATAAGATTAACCCAAGGAAAGCATTAGCTGTGTAGCAGGTAACTAGCAAATGGAGGTTGCCATACTGTGATAGGGTATATTCCATTCAACTACCCAATAGTACTTAGAAGAGTTTTCCTGCTGAAGGGAGTTTTGGTGAATAAGAATTGACTTGACACTAGAATTCCCCAATAGAACCTTGAATGCAATAAATTATTATTTCTTGTTCAGATTCTCTTTTCATATATTTTCTAGTACACACGCACACACACACATATGCATGTACACATGTATACAGATATACACAATACATAGATATATGTGGTTTGTATGTATATATACAATATATAAACATGTGTCTATATGTATGTGTATATATATATGTGTATACATATTCATACATGTCCATATCTGTTTGTATGCCCATATAAACACACACATACATACATACATACATACGTAAAGGCCACCAGTCTTTGCCCAACCCAAACCAAATCTTGTCTAAAGATAGAGCTCTTCAAAAGATGGAACACTTTTTTTTCCATAGATGTTACTAAAAAGGGAAGAGAAGAATAAAGTAGTAAAGGTGATGGGAAAGCAAATTGTTTAGCTCCCATACTGTTCAACTTCCCTGTGATTTTTAGAGTCAAAAGAGGAAGCAACCAGAAACACCTCAAGAATTTAGTAGACTGCTCTGAAATCAGTGCTCTGTTATCTAGGTAACATGAAGGAGGAGAATGCCTCAGGAAGGCACCGTGAGAGAGAAGGCACTTCTGCCAGCTGGTACCAAATCGGGAGTAAACAGGAATACAATCAGCCCATAACTGTTGTAGAAAAATAGAGGTTGGCAAAAAAACACAAGTAGATTGTTGGCAGAAACATTCTGTGATACTTTTCTAGCTCCTCTGTCCAGACCTCTCACTATTTTCAAATGGTATCCTGGGAAAAGCAGTGGGTTTGGAGTGAGGAGAGAAATTGAAACTTATGTTGCTGAATCTGCCACCTGCAAGCTATGTGACCATGAATGAGTTACTCTAACTCATTAAAGTTTCAATTTTTTCATCTGTAAAATTCACATAACACCTATAGGTATTAATAGGATTATTATGAGAGTCAAATGAAATAATACACATAGTCACTGTGTCAGTAAGCACCCCAACACACAGGGGCCTACTATCACAGGTTCTTTGATCTGCTTCTCTCAAAGGAAAAGCAACTTTTGAGGGGTTAACAATCATTTTAATCAAGCACAGGTAACAGAGAAAATCAAAATCAAAATTTCAGAGAAATCAAAAATCAAGAGACAGCACTTCCAAACTGCCTGACCATAAACATACATACATCTTTACCAGAGAAGGAAGCACCAACATCTGGGTTTTCAAAGCTACGAGACTGCTTAGCACCTTCCCAGTGTCTCCTCTGACACTCAAACCTTCTTCTAAAAACTAAGCCCCCAAGAGATGGAGCCAAGATGGTGGAGTAAGAGCAATGACTCAGTTAAGCTCTTAGACAAACTCCTTCAGATACCTCTGAGAAGAGAATCTGACCAAATTTTGGAGGGGCAGAATCTAATAGGAGACAGACTACAGCAGATACACAGCCCAGGACAAACTGCAAGGTGGACAAGAAGGATCTGTTCTGAGGGACTGAGCACACAGGAAACCCTCAGGGCAGCAGAATAGCAGAGTGGCAGCCCAGGGTGGGAGACCAGCGGGAACTGGGCAAGTGACAGCCGTTGAGCCCCAGGTATCAGACTCAGTCACTCCTCAGACTTTCAATCCACAGATTAAACATCTGTAAGTCACCTACTTGAACTTCTGGGAGCCAAAATGGTGGAGTGATTAGTAAATACTCTCTCCCCCACCCCTTGTTGACCTCAAAAGGACCATAAAATATTTCCCCAGAAAAATCCTGGAGCAGTGGGATCAACAGAAGGGGCAAACAGTCTTGTAGTACCTGAGGCTAGGAAAATAACAAAGGGATGTTCCCCTTATTGTGGCTGAAGACTGAACTGTTCCAGACTGCCAGAGGTCTGGGGGAGTGGAGGCTCACACTAGAACCCCAAGGTGCACCTAAGCACTCCAGGGAAAACGAGAAGACAATAAGGCAGCTGAGAGCACCAACTCCTGAGCTTGCCTTTGTTCTAGCTCAGCTAAGGAGATCTCCTGTGATCAGACCACCCCTCTGCCATACTTAATAAGATAATCCCATGGCTAAACCAGAAAGCACAAAACAGATAGAAAAAAAGGGATCTGCCCTTTGCTTTTTCACACCAGTCAGCTCTCCACCAGGTTCTCCAGCTTCTAGCTGAAAGAAACAGAGGTCAGAACACACAAAGCATCATCATCATGAGTAAGAAGAAGCAAAGCAAGAAGGAAAAGAACATAGAATCTTTCTATGCGGACAAGGACCAAAACACGAATACCCGAGAGGTCAATACTGAGACTGTACTCCCATCTGAAACTTCAGAAGGGATAATGAACTGCTCGCATGCACAGAGAGCACTCCTGGAAGAGTTGAAGAAGGAAATGGAAGAAAAAATGGACAATGATTTTCAAAATATGACAAAAGAATTCATGGACTAGAACAGTTCTTTAAAAAGGAAAATTGAACAAATGGAAAAGGAAGCACAAAAAGCAACTAAAAAAAATAATTCTTTAAAAGGAATAATTGGACAGATGGAAAAGGAGATACAAAAGTTAACTGAAGAAAACAATTTGATGAAGATTAGAACTGGGCAAGTAGAAACTAATGACTCCACGAGACAGCAAGAATCAGTCATACAAAATCTAAAGAATGAAAAGATAGAAGAAAATGTAAAATATCTAATTGAAAAAACAACTGACCTGGAAAATAGATTCAGGAGAGAAAATTTAAGAATTATTGGCCTACCAGAAAGTCATTATGGAAAAAAGAGCCTGAAAAGTATCTTCTAAAAATCATCAAGGAATACTGTCCAGAAGTTCTAGATCCAGAGGGCAAAATAGTCATTGAAAGAATCCACCGCTCACCTCCGGAAAGGGATCCCAAACTAAAAACACCAAGAAGTGTTATTGCCAAATTCCAGAACTATCAAGTGAAGGAGAAAATAGTACAAGCAGCCAGAAAGAAACCACTCAAATATTGAGGAAGTACAGTCAAGGTCACACAGAACCTTGCAGCTTTTATACTCAAAAACTGAAGAAATTGGAATATGATATTCTGTAAGGCACAGGAGCTGGGACTACAACTTAGTATCGATTACCCAGCAAAGCATCATAATATTTCAGGCAAGGAGATGGACATTCAAGGAAATAAGGGATTTTAAGACCTACCTGACAAAAAGGCCAGAACTCAATAGAAAAGTCAATCTTGAAACTCAGGTTTCAAGAGAGCCATAAAAAGGTAAACAGGCGAAAAGAAAAAGTTGCTACTCAGTTTGAGCAAACTGTTTACCACCCTATAAGGGAAAATGACACTTGCTAATTTTGAGAATTGTATATCTATTATGAAATATAAAAGGGATATACATAGATAGAGGGAACAAGTATAAAGTAAATGATGTGATGATAAATATGTGATTTAAGCATGTGAAGGGCTTGTAACAGGAGATGTGAAAAGGAGAAAGCAGAAAATGGTAAATTACATCAGAGAAAGAAGTACAAAAATATATTATAGTAGGGGGAAAGAGGGGAGAGAGATGAGCATTGTTTGAGAGGTTCTCTCATCTGATTTGGTTCAAGGAGGGAACAATAAACTTAAGTATATAAATCTAACTAGTTATATAGGCAGTAGGATAGGAAGGGGGAAGAAAGGGTAGGGGAAGTTAAAATAGAGGGAAGAGGAAGTGACAGTAAAAGGGAATAAAAGGGAGATGGATGGAAAGAAGGAAGGGAAGACTGCAGGAGGTGATGGTCAAAAGTGAAAACTCTACTGAGGAGAGAAAGAGAGTTGGGAGAACTAAAAGCACAAACACTGGGAAAGAGGATGGAGGGAAAGACAAAGATTATAATATTAACTGTGAATGGGAACAGAATGAACTGTCTCATAAAGTGGAGATGGATAGCAGAATGGATTAAAAGTCATAATCCAACAATATGTTGTGTTCGGGGCGATTCCCCGACCTCTATGCACGGGGCTATTCCCCGGCCCGGCTTAGTTGGGTTTCAATGCACGGGGCTATTCCCCGGCGCGGCCTAGTTGGGCTTCTTAACCCCAACTGATCCCTGCGGGCTACCTCAGCCCGATCTCCTAACCCCAACTGACCCTACCAGGCTCCCTCAGCCTGGTCTTCGCTTGCTCACCTGTTCCCCGGTCTTCGGACGTCTCCGGTCCCTGCCGTGCGACCGTATGGCCTAGCTTGCGCGACAGGGCTGTCCCCTCCTCCACGGAGGGAACAATGACTACACACTCGCCCGAGGATGTCAGTGCTCTTCACTTTATTGATGGCGTCCTTCTACATCTCTTTCTTGGTTACATCTCTCTCTCCAATCCCTCCCCGACAGCTCCTTATATCCCCAGCCAGAGCCCCACCCATGTTCCTCCCTAAGGGCAGAGCCAGCTCCCTGAGGGTGGAGCCAGCTCCCAAGGCCTGTCCAGAGCTTGGCCCCTAACAATGTTGTTTACAAGAAACACATTTGAAATAGTGGGATGCACACAGAATGAAGGTGAAAGGTTGGACTAGAATATATTGTGTTTCAGCTGATGTAAGAAAGTTGGGGCAACAGTCCTAATCTCAGAAAAAGCAAAAGCAGAAATAGATATCATCAAAAGAGATAAGGAAGGAAACTATATCCTGCTAAAAACACCACAGAAAATGAAGCAATATCATTACTAAACATATATGCTCCAAGTGATATAGCATCCAAATTCTTAGAGGAGAGTTTGAGAGAATTGCAGAGAGAAATAGACAGCAAAACAAGTGTAGTGGGAGATCTCAACCTCCCCTTTCTGAACTTGATAAGTTTAACCTCAAAATAAAGAATAAAGAAGTAAAAGAAGTGAATAAAACTCAGAATAAGGCAGATATGATAGGTCTTTGGAGAAAATTGAATGGGGATAGAAAGGCATATATATCTTTTTCTCAGCAGTAACCGGCACATATACAAAAATTGACCATGTTCTAGGGTGTAAAACCTTCAAAATTCAGTGCAGAAAAGCAGAGATGGGGGGAGGAGCCAAGATGGCAGAGTAGAAAGACTCATGTATGCTAGCTCCAAACCCACAGCCCATAAATTTCCTGTAAAAAGAACTCCCCACAAATTCTGGAGCAGTGCAAACTGTGCAGCAATGCAGTGGAAGAGATTTCTGTTCCAGAGAGCCCTCAAAAGCCGGCACCAAAGGTCCTTTGTGCACTGGACACAGAGTGCAGTCCCTGCCCTGGCCACGTGGTGACTCGGGCCCCCTCGGGAGGCAGCAGCTGACGCAGTGGTGGCCAGGGACTCCTGGAGCAGAAGAGAGCTCCGCTCCATTACTGAAGGTCTCTGCATAAACGCCCTGAGGGAACTGAGCCTGGGAGGCAGCCCTGCCCCCACCTGAGCACCAGAACTTAAGCTCACATTGAATAGCAGCTGTATCTGCTGCTGAAAGCCCTGAGGCTGGGGAACAGCATTTGAATCTCAGACCCCAAGCACTAGCTGGGCAGATCTAGGCGGGGGTGGACAGGAATCTCAGAAGTCAAGTAACTGGCTGGGAAAATGCCCAGAAAAGGGAAGAAAAATAAGACCATAGACCATAGAAGGCTACTTTCTTGGGGATCAGATGATGTTTCTGCCTTTCATTTCCAATGAGGAGGGACAATGCTTACCATCAGGGAAAGACATAGAAGTCAAGGCCTCTGTACACCAAATACCCAAAATAGATATCCAATGGGCTCAGGCCATGGAAAAGCTCAGAAAGGAGTTTGAAAATCAAGTTAGACAGGTGGAGGAAAAACTGGGAAGAGAAATGAGAGAGATGCAAGAAAAACATGAAAAATGGGTCAATACCTTGTTAAAGGAGACCCAAAAAAATGCTGAAGAAAATAACACCTTGAAAAATAGGCTCACTCAATTGGCAAAAGAGGTTCAAAAAGCCAATGAGGAGAAGAATGCTTTCAAAAGCAGAATTAGCCAGATGGAAAAAGAGGTTCAAAAGCTCACTGAAGAAAATAGTTCTCTCAAAATTAGAATGGAACAGATGGAGGCTAATGACTTTCTGAGAAACCAAGAAATCATAAAACAAAACCAAAAGAATGAAAAAATGAAAGAGAACGTGAAATATCTCATTGGGAAAACAACTGACCTGAAAAACAGATCCAGGAGAGACAATTTAAAAATTATGGGACTACCTGAAAGCCACGATCAAAAAAAGAGCCTAGACATCATCTTTCATGAAATTATCAAGGAAAACTGCCCTGAGATTCTAGAACCAGAGGGCAAAATAAGTATTCAAGGAATCCATCAATCACCACCTGAAAGAGATCTAAAAAGAGAAACTCCTAGGAACACTGTGACCAAATTCCATAATTCCCATATCAAGGAGAAAATATTGCAAGCAGCTAGAAGGAAACAATTCCAGTATTGTGGAAATACAATCAGGATAACACAAGATCGAGCAGCTTCTACATTAAGGGATCGAAGGGCATGGAATAGGATATTGCAGAAGTCAAAGGAACTAGGACTCAAACCAAGAATCACCTACCCAGCAAAACAGTATAATACTTCAGGGGAAAAAATGATCTTTCAATGAAATAGAAGACATTCAAGCATTCTTGATGAAAAGACCAGAGCTGAAAAGAAAATTTGACTTTCCAATACAAGAATGAGAAGAAGCATGAAAAAGTAAACAGCAAAGAGAAGTCATAAAGGATTTATCAAAGGTGAACTGTTTACATTCCTACATGGAAAGACAATATTTGTAACTCTTAAAACTTTTCAGTATCTGGGTAGTTGGTGGGATCACACACACACACACACACATACACACCCACACACACATACAGAGACAGAGAGCACAGAGTGAATTGAATAGTATGGGACCATATCTTGAAAGAGATTAAGGTAAACGGTGAGAGACAAATGTAGTGGGAGGAGAGAGGGTGAAATGGAATGGGGTAAATTTTCTCTCATTCAAGAGGCAAGCAGGAGACTTTTTAGTGGAGGGAAAAAGAGGAGAGCTGAGAAAAAAAAACCTGAAGTTTGCCCTCATCACATTCGACTAAAGGAAGGAATAAAATGCACACTCATTTTGGTATGAAAACCTATCTTACAACACAGGAAAGTGGGGGAGAAGGAGATAAGCAGGGTGGGGGGGATGGTGGAAGGGAGGGCAATGGGAGGAGGGAGCAATTTGAAGTCAACACTCGGGGAGGGACAGGATCAAAAGACAGAATAGAAACAATGGGGGGAAGGATAGGATGGAGGGAAATATAGTTAGTCTTACACAACACGACTATTATCGAAGTCATTTGCAAAACTACACAGATAGGGCCTATATTGAATTGCCTGCCTTCCCAAAGGGAATGGGTGGGGAGGGAGGGATGGGGAGAATTTGGAACTCAAAGTTTTAGGAACAACTGTTTAGTACTGTTGTTGCTACTAGGAAATAAGAAATGCAGTTCATGGGGAATAGAAAGTCATCTGGCCCTACAGGACAAAAGAGAAGATGGGGACAAGAGAAGGGAGGGATGATAGAATAGAGGGCAGATTGGTGATAGGGGAAATTAGAATGCTCGGTGTATTGGGGTGGGGGGAGGGAGAAATTGGGGAGAAAATTTGGAACCCAAAATTTTGTGAAAATGAATGTAAAAAGTTAAATAAATAAATTTTTTAAAAAAAGAAAAACACAGCAGAGATAGTCAATGCTTCCTTCTCAGATCATAATGCAATAAAAATTATATGGAAGAAAAGGCCATGGAAAGATAAACCAAAATTTAATTTGAAATTAAATAATCTTATCCTAAAGAAGGAGTGGGTTAAACAACAAATCATAGGAACAATCAATAATTTCATTCAAGAGAATGACAATAATTAGACAACCTAACAAATCTTATGGGATACTGTGAAAGCAGTTCTTAGGGGAAGTTTTATATCTTTGAATGCCTACATGAATAAAACAGAGAAAAAGGGGAACAATGACTTGGGCATGCAGCTGAAAAAGCTAGAAAAAGAACAAATTCAAAATTCCCAAGTAAATACCAAATTAGAAATACTGAAAATCAAAGGAGAGATTAATAAAATTGGACTTAAGAAAACTATTGTACTAATAAATAAAACTCATGGTGGATTTTATGAAAAAACTAATAAAATTGATAAACCTTTGGTCAATTTGATTTTAAAAAAAGAAAGAAGAAATCCAAATTACCAATATCAAAAATGAAAGGGGTGAACACACCTCCAGCAAGGAGGAAATTAAAACAACAATTACAAATTACTTAGCCCAACTTTTTGCTTATAAATTTGACAATCTAAATGAGATGGATGACTATTTCAAAAAATATAAATTGCTAAGATTAACAGAAGAGAAAGTTGAAAACTCAAACCATCCCATCTCAGAAAAAGAAATTGAGCAAGCCATCAATGAACTCCCTAGGAAAAAAACTCCATGGCCAGATGGATAAACAAGTGAATTCCACCAAACATTTAAAAAACAGTTAATTCCATTACATAAACTATTTGGGAAAATTGGGGGAAAAGGAATCCTCTCAAATTATTTTTATGATACAAATATGGTTTTGATACTTAAACCAGAAAGAGACAAAACAGAGAAAGAAAATTATAGACCAATTTCTCTAATGGATATAGATAAAAAATTTTAAATAAAATATTAGCAAAAAGAATACAACAACTTGTCATGAAAATAATACATTATGATCAGGTAGGATTGATACCAGGAATGCAGGGCTGGTTCAATATTAGAAAAACTATTAGCATTATCGATCATATCAACCACAAAACTGACAGAAACCACATGATTATCTCAATAGATGCAGAAAATACTTTTGACAAAATACAAACCCATTCCTATTAAAAACACTGGAGAATAAAGGAATAAAGGAAACTTTCTATAAAATAGTAAGCCATCTTTACCTAAATCCTTCAGCAAGCATTATATGCAATGGAGATAAGTTGGATGCGTTTCAGGAGTGAAACAAGGATGTCCTTTATCACCACCATTATTCAATATGGCGCTAGAAATGTTGGCTGTACCAATTAGAAAAGACAAAGAAATTGAAGGAATTAGAATAGGCAAAGAAGAAACTAAGTTATCACTCTTTGCAGATGATATGAATCCCAGAGATTCAAGGAAAAACGTACTTGAAATAACAAGCAACTTTGGCAAAGTTGCAGGTTACAAAATAAACCTGCACAAATCTTCAGCATTTCTATATATTAGTAACAGACCCAACAGGAAGCGATAGAAAGAGAAATCTCATTCAAAATTACAGTAGACAATACAAAATATTTGGGAGCTTACCTGCCAAAACAAACCCAGGGACTAAATGAACACGATTACAAAATACTTTTCCCACAAATAAAGCCAGATCTAAATTAAGTGGAAAAGCATCAGTTGCTCATGGGTGGGTCGAGCTAATATAATAAAAATGATAATTCTTCCTAAATTAATTTACTTATTTAGTGCCATACCAATTAAACCATCAGATAATTGGTTTCTAGAGCTGGAAAAAATAATATCAAAATACATCTGGAAGAACAAAATGTCTAGAATATCAAGGGAACTAATGAAAAGAAATGCTAGGGAAAGTGGCCTAGTGCTGCCAGATTTGAAATTGTATTATAAAGTAGCAAGTATCAAAACCACTTGTTACTGGCTAAGAAACAGAAGGGTAGACAAGTGGAATATGCTAGGTACTCAAGACACAGTAGGCCATGAGTACAGTAAACTAGTGTTTGATAAAGCCGAGGACTCCAGCTTCTGGGATAAGAATTCACCGTTTGACAAAAATTGCTAGGAAAACTGGATAACAACGTGGCAGAAACTAGGCATAGACCAATGCCTGACATGATACACAAGAATAAAGTCCAAATAGGTAAACAATCAAGGTATAAAGGCTGATACTATGGACGAATTGGTGGAGCAAGGAATAGTGTATTTATCAGATTTATGGAGAAGGGAAGAATATTTTACTAAAGAAGAGATAAAGAGATAGAAAGTATGATGAAGTGCAAGATGGATAATTTTGATTACATAAAACTGAACAGTTTTTGTACAACCAAACCCAATGCAACCAAGATTCGGAGGGATGCAGAAAAATGGGGAAGAATTTTTGCAACTAGTGTCTGTGATAAAGGTCTCATTTCAAAAATGTATAGAGAACTTAGTCAAACATACAAAAATAAACATCATTCTCCAATTGATAAATGGTCAAAGGATATGAACAGGCAGTTTTCAGAGGGAGAAATTAAAGATATCTATAGATATATTTAAAAAATGCTCTAAATCACTTTTGATTAGAGAGATGCAAACTAAAACAACTCTGAGGTGTCCCATCATACCTATCCGATTAACAATCACGCCAGAGCAGGAATATGGCAAATATTGGAGAGGATGTAGGAGAGTTAGAACACTAATTCATTGTTGGTGGAGCTGTGAGCTGATCCAGCCATTCTGGAGAGCAATTTGGAGCTGTGCCCAAAGGGCTATAAAAATATGCATACCCTTTGATCCAGCAATGCTGCTTCTGAGACTGTATCCCCAAGAGATCATAAAAATGGAAAAGAGTCCCACATGTACAAAAATATTTATAGCAGTACTCATTGTGGTGGCCAAAAACTGAAAATCAAGAGGATGCCCATCAATAGGAGAATGGCTGGAGAAATTATGGTATATGAATGCAATGGAATACTATTGTTGTATAAGAAATGATGAACAGGAAGACTTCAGAGAGGCCTGGAAAGACATATATGATCTGATGTTGAGTGAAAGGAGTAGAACCAGAGGAACTTTTTGCATAGCAACATCCACAGTGTGTGTTTTTTCTGGTAACTTCATTGCAATGCAAGGACTCGAAAAAATTCCCAGTGGACTTTTAAGGCAGACTGCCTTCCACATCCAGAAAAAGAACTATGGAATTCATTTGCAAAATGTCGCAGATCATTTTTTTGTGTATATTGAGTTTTGGGTTGTTATATTATTTCTCCCATTCATTTTAATTCTTCTATGTAGCATAACTATAGTGAAAATGGATTTAATAGAAATGTATGTGTGGATGCTATAATATATATAAAATTGGATGCTGTCTTGAGGGAGCGGGTAGGGAAGAGAAAAAAAAAACTTAAGTTGTATAGTAGTGACTGCAGAACACTGAAAATAAATGAAATTAATATAAAAAAATAAAAACTAAGTTCACAAAGTAAAACATCATCCTCAGAGTATTTATACACTTTTAAGAGCCAGAGGGCATGACCCTCTGAACCAGTGCCTCAATAGAAAAAAACAAAAGGTACTTGGGACCCTCTTACCAAACAACTCCTCTAATCAAGCTTCCCACAATGGGCAGGCCCATCAATGGGTGGGAAAGATCCTCATCAATCACATTCATATAGAGGCATTAGCGTTTTTGATTACATTAAAACAAACACAGCCAAAGATCCTATTTTACTTGTCATTAAGGGGTCACTTTGCAAACTTTAGATCCTCATATAAACATTGGTTATTTTGGAAGAGGAGAAGAATAATCTTGGGCAAAATCCCAGTGATGCTTAAAAAACATCATAATAGAATAAAATCAATATTTAAATGATTAGTTATTAATAGCGTTTTGTACTTTTCCTTTTCTAACTTATCCATAATATTAATTTATACTGGATTGAATCTGTATAAAATATCAGGATGAGGTACATGAAATAAGATTAAAAAAATGACTACATAAATCCTAGTGGTTGTTTAATTGTAACACAAACTTTCATTGAATTAATTAACTATTAATCTAGCTCACTATATTCATTGTTTGATGTCTCACTAGAAATGAAAAAAAAAGTTGAATCTAGATCCCTCAGAATGTCCAACATTTTAGTAATTCCTTATTTAGCATCCAAATATCTTATGACAATGATGCAGTGGAAAGACTACTGGATTTCAAGTCTGAGGGTGTGGCTTGAAATTCTTGCTGTACTACTTCCTCTCTGTGTGATTTGGACAAGTCACAACTTCTCTGTGACTTAATTTCCACAAATGAAAGTTGAACAGGTTGTGTTAAATGACCTCTAAAATTACTTCCAAAATTAAATATCTATTCATATGGATTCAATGAATCTGGAAAAATCTAGCCTGTTATACACCTCCTTCAAAGATACACACTACCTCAAAGTGTGGGTTGTATTCTCTAAACGAGATTAGATATTTCATGATCTGTTTAATATTACCAGCAATCTTGGGGAGGGTCCAATATGGGAGGAGAGATCTGTAGATGTAGGAATAAACTTTTCAGATTCTGGTTGGCAGACAAAGCTGAAAGTAATCACATTATCAGAAATGTAAATTTTCCAAATATCACTGTGTACAACTTTTTATTTTACTTTTTAGCTTAATTTGATTTTCAGTTCTAAATTTTATTTCTCCATCCTTTCCTACCCACTGAGAAAATGAGGAATATAAAATTCATCAAAAATATAAAATCATTCTAAACAAATTCCTCATTACTCACGTTCTGGGTAAAATAAATAGAAAAATATGCTTCAATCTGAAAACTGAGTCTACCAATTCTCTTTCTGGAAGTGAATAGCATTTTCCATGACTAGTTTTTTGAAATTGTGGTTGGGCATTATGTTGATCAGATTCATTCAAGTTATTCATAACTCAATATCTTTGCAATTGTGGATGTTCTATAAATTGATCTCTTGGCTCTGCTCAATTCACTTTGCTTTAGTTCATATAAGGATTTCCAGGCTTTCCTGAAATCATTCCCTTCATCATTTCTTACATGTGCATAACTTTTCAAATTATTTATTTCTATATTCTGTTAGCATATTATTTTATCTTCCTCTAATAGTACAGAAAAAAACATATATAGGAATAACAAAATAGGAAAATTTTAACAAAAACAAACAAACAAGGATTGGAAAGTTCATAGAATTTGGGAATCATTGAACCTGCATATAAATTTTGACTGTCTGTTACTACCTATGTTACCTTCACAAATTTGCCTGCTTACTAGTCCTTGTTACTACCATAATTATCAATTGACTATTCATTATCTCTTAGCTGTTTGGGTTTGGGGAAGGAAAAGAAATAACAACAACCCCTTAGGGACTCAAAATCTGAGAAGTAGAAAAACATACCTGCTGACCATAGATGTCCTAGAGCGCCCTGTACTGGAACTCTTTTTCTCTCATGCCATACTGTTTCACTTGGTGATCTCAATCCATAGATTCAATTATCTTCTCTATGCTGATGAATCTCACATTTATTTATTTAGCTCTCACCTCTCTGCTGACTTCTAGTTTGGTATTTCCAACTATCTTTTGGACATCTCAAAACATCCCAGTTATCTTAAATTTATCCCAGTTACATACCAAATACATTGAACTGGGCATATTCAAAACTACTCATTTTACTTTACTTTCTCTTAAACCTTCCCCTCTTCCTAACTTCAGTATGATTGCTGAGAGTGCAACAAACTTCCTACTCAACCAGGCTCACCAACTAGGAAATATCCTTGACTCCTCACTGTCATTCACCACATCCAAAGTGTTGCTAAGGTTTGTTGATCTTACCTTTATAACATCTCTCTTTCCTTTGTCTGACATCACAACCAACTGGAATGGGGGTGGGCCT
The DNA here is from genome assembly GCA_023548195.1 of Bettongia penicillata ogilbyi. Lineage (NCBI taxonomy): Eukaryota > Metazoa > Chordata > Mammalia > Diprotodontia > Potoroidae > Bettongia > Bettongia penicillata. The sequence continues at coordinate 194,670 of JAJHZJ010000959.1, read as the reverse complement.
CCTCCATTGGCCCTTAGGTATATCACTGAGCCCAGAGTGAGTATGAGAATAAACATAGAGACTCTTGGAAGATCATTTCATAAGAACTAACTTCTAGAATCGGTGGGCATGTAACAGTGTAGTTAAAATCAATCAATATCTGACTCCACCTTACCTTGTTTATTTCACCTCACTCCTCTATCAGGAAATTGTCTATGTTTATTAACTATGTTCAACAATTAAATTTCCTAATGTCTACTGTTGAAAAAATAAAAAAAAACACTTCAAACTCAATTGTATTATGCTAAATAGATCATTCAACTGTCAGTTAATAATCAACATGCAGTCTTCAACATCTTCACCTCTAAAATGTGAAAAAAATAATTATGCGTGCTCTCCAAGGATGTTGGGAGTATCAAATAGAATAATATGTTTAAAAGGTTTTGCAAGCCTCAGATTGTTTTATATATATATATATATATATATGTATATATGTATGTATGCATATATATATGTTAACTAGATGATGATCATGAGGAGGATAGCAACAACACATCAAGACTGGCTTAAGGGAATAAGGATGTGGCAGTTGAAAAGGAAGGCAGTAGGGGACAAATACAGACTCTGACATCTTCACAATTTAGCTAAGGGATGAATTTAGCCCTAGAAATGAAAAGTGTAAATCCTTTATATAAGACTCTGGGCCTACTCTCCAGGGGCAGTATAACAGTTCCCTAAGAATACTCTGAAAATATTATATCCATAGGGAACAAACAAACAAAAAAACTCTTGACTGAAAACAGAAGGAAGGTTGATAATGTTGATAAAGTCTAACCTCACAGAATTGTCTTTAATCTACAATTACTCAGCAATTCCTCAAAATGGAGGTTATTTAGAAGGCCAACATTGAGTAATTACTATTTTTTAGCATTATATACATTATATACAATTATATACACTTGTGCTTTCAATCAGACTCAGGGACACTGCAGTGTAAATCCATCCTCTGAATCTGACCTCAGTCACAAACTATAATTACCTTAAATTGACTATAACTGTTTCAAGGCAGGGAGAACACATTATTTAAAGCAAAGCTTTCAAGATGCCAATTCAGCTGTCATTCATCGGGCTAAAAATCACAGTGACCCTGGAGACAAAATAATCTTTATAATAATCCTATTGAGAAAGCAGTCAATACATTGAAAGGATATGAGACCTGAGATTATAATATTTCTTAGACAATGCCTGGCATTTTTTTTCAAAAGGCACCTCTGGGCTTGTGTTTCCATCTGTGGATGGGACTCCTACTGTGGAAACTGTCTCCATTGGTGCAGATTACCTTTTCCTCTATATTTATAATCTTGTGAAATTGCCTTAGTCCTTAAAGAATATTAAGCTACTTGCCTATGATCACACAGGTAGTATCATACAGGTTTTGAATCCAGGTCTTCTCGAATTCTGATCTTTTATCCACTATGCCTCTTGCCTAAAATATTGGAATGTTACAATATTCTCTTATTGCTGCATGCTAATGTCAACAACTACTGCAGGAGCTGCATTTACTTTCAGAATGTGCACATACAAACATAGAATGATCTAAAGATAGTCCATGTGTTAAATGGTTCACAATGTTTGGATAACAACAGAAAATTTCACTTGCTCAAAATAGGAAAATTAATGCATCAAGGTAGATGACAAGCTCCTAAGCTGATACATGCCTCCAAGAGCTGAGTTACTCATAAACAGCCTGTCATATTTGATTATGTTCTGGGAAAATGTACCATATCCAAATATGACTATACTTATTAAACCTCACATTTAAATGTATCCTGTTATGACAAATTATTTGATTTTTTGTATATAACTATGTATTTCTACATGATGTATAACAAAACTTCATTTCATCAACATTAGCTGAAAGAAGTATATGCAGAAAGACTTTGTTTTGTCAAAATTCTCATAAGATTTGAAGGTTGGCCAAAGTAAATTGAAGAAGTTTTATTTATTGAGCCCCTCCTCCCTTTATTTAATTTTCACTTGTTTTTGACTGAAGAATTGCTCTCTTATAAATTGGTCAACCTTACCTAAACTTAGTATTTCCTGCTACTGAATACTATGACATTAATTCTTCAAGCTAATGACAACCAGTGGGGCAAAGTGAGTATTGGGAAAGGGAAGGGGATCACTTAGTTATGAATCAGAAGAAATGCCTGAATAGTTATTGACCAGGAAGATAGTCATTGAAACTAATTTTTAAAAATGACATTGGAGGGATTTGTTAAGTAATATCATCATTGGCTAACATATTACCAAGACTCTATAGCAGCCTGAGTCAAGTTCAATATTAGGAAACATTTCTTCAAATTAAATTGTCTTCTGAAGAAAGAGAGTTTTGGGATGGCAAGTTTAACAGGGGATCAATGTGATATAGAGACTATTCCCATTATTCAGGAGATAATGTCTACTGGAAAGACTGATGGATCAGATAACACTGAATAGGGAGAATCAAGAAGTTGTCCATGGATTAGGTACTTTATAAGCATGCCACCTAGAGGTATTAGCTTAAAAAAAAGATTCCCATTTGGAAATAATAACATTCTTGGAAGAGTCTTTAGAGGTAATGGATTGTAATTTGTCTGGTGTACAAAGACAAAGAAGTAGGCCACAAAAACATAACTAATGCTATTACATTGGCAGAAAAATATTGACAATCTTGACACAGATGAACTGGAGACTGACCAAAGGAGGGCAACCAGGATAGTGAAGGTCTTCAAGAGTATTCAAATGAAGACTGGGTAAAGTACCTAGGCATGCTTAACTTAGAAAAGAAAAAACTTAAGAGCAAAACAATTGTGGTCTTCAAGTATCTGAGGAATAACCATGTGAAAATGGGTACAGAATTTTTTTTACTTGGACCCAAAAGGAAAAATGAGAAGCAATAGATCAAAGTTACAAAAAAAAGGAACTTCTATGCAGTTAAAAAGGAAAAAAATCATAATAATTAGAGCTGTGCAAAAAAAAAGTTAATGACTTCTCCAAGTTGGAATTCATGCAATGACTGGAAGATCACTCTCCAGGTATTTTGTATTGGAGATTCTTATTTAGACATGGATTATACTACATAACTTGAGATTCCTTCCAACACACAGTGTGGCATTTGATTAGATTTCTAGTACTTTCAAATACTCTAGTTCTTTCAGAGCTAAATGCTGATTCTAGGAGAATTGATTCTTGAAAAGTGGACCTTTACCTTTAATGTTTCCATATGGGGGAAATCTATGCCATGTTAAATGCTAAAATTATATTGACTTTCAAGCACAGAAACTGAGAAGAGATATTCAATGAAAAAGAGAAAATAGAGACACCAAGAGTATGAAGAGAGATCAGAGAGAAACTGGACAAGGTAGCAAGTATGGTTTAGTGAAGAAATTTCTTATGAAGTTCTTGAGCTTTTCAAAGGTCAAAGTAAAGGAAGTATATCTGTAAGAAAAGCAGGTCATGGGAGAAAAAAGAATAGGAAAAGAATAATTTCCATTGATTAGAAGGCACAAAAATCACTGAAAGGGTTGGTGCATTGGTGAAAAAGTAAAAAAAAGAAGATACACTCATATTTAGCAAAGAAAGTAGTGAAAAGGGAGAGGGAAAAGAGAGAAAGACCAAGAGAGTGGTATAGACAGAAAGAAAGATAAAGAGAAAAAAACAAAGAGACAGAGAGAGATACTCAGATGGACAGACAAAGAAAAAAGAAAGAGTGGACAACTCTTCTGAAAACAGAAGAGGTTCTGAATAAAAAGGGGAAATTGGTTATTTTCCTGGGGGAAAAAAACATGCATCCTCTCTTTCATTAATTCAGTGGTAAAGGAATCAACATCACATTCCACATGTCTTTGAGTCTCTAACCTGAATCCCACACATTACTGAGGCCAAAGAAAGGAAGAGTTAGTAGATGAGAAGCTTCCTTAAGAGCAAGCTGGAAAGTTGGATTTAAGCATTCATTTTCAAAGAGGGAAGAAATCCAAACACTTCTTAATCTCTGATTTTGGCAGCCTGGACTTGTTCTCCCAGTGGGTTCTTTCCCTGCTCTCAGAGCTATAAACCTTAAAATTGCTAACAACAGCATTGCATCTCTGGTCCATTTTACAACCCCAAGGTCATTTGTGATTTGCATAATTAACAGCTCACACTTCCTTTATTATTTTTCCTTTAAAAACAAGAATTGTGATAAAAATAGCAATAGCATAATGTTCCCACACTTTGAAAATATTCACTTGAGTTTAGATTCTTTTTAAAGGTATAAGAATAATTAGGTACCATTATCCTGATGATTGGGACCCTGAATCATTTAATGGCTTCTGTCTACATAAATCTACATAAATCATTAGAACATGTTCATATAAATAAGAGTTTATAGATATAAACCCAAGGAAAAAAATAATGCCATTCTGTGAAGACAGATTTCATTGTAATGAAATTAAATATGGAATTAACCTTTTTTTTTTTTAAATGAGGGAAGGGAGGAATGGAAGGAGAATTTTCCTTTAGGGAATGGAGGGAAATCCAAAGACCACTTGGGGACACCAGGTCAAGTTCTCCTTCAGTTTACTGACACTCCTGATCTTTGCACACATTACAAAAAGAAAAAAAAATGTTTTTTCCTTTGTTTTCCCAATACTTAACATAGTACCTAGAAGTAGTAAGTACTTAATACCTACTTAATGTATTAAGGAATTGTGTAAGTGCTTAATAAATAAATTTCTGGGGACCAAAAATGGTAGAGTAGAGGCAACAACTCAGCTGAATTTTCAAAACGTTCCCCTACAAACAACTCTAATACCTTAAATAGAATTCTGGGAAAGCAAAGCCAACAAAAGATCAGAATGAGACATTTGTTCTAGCCCAAGATAATGTTGGAAGTATGCAGTCAATGTCTGTCACAACAGACTGGGGGGAGGGGAGATGCCTGAATCCTACCCTATAGAAGCAACAGCAGTAGGTCTTGAAGGTGGTTTCAACAGCACCATACTTGAAAGCTCTCAACCCAGAGAAAGTAAGGGGGTCAGACAAGTGGTCAGAAAGAGATTACAAATGACCTTGAGCAGACCCTGGGCACAGTACCCTGTTGCATTGCCACAATGTAGCTTTGGCGTGTCATTCTAAAGCAGAAAAGAGCACTAGAACTTGTGGTTGCAGGGAGCAGGAGCCTTAGTAAGATTTCCAAGGTGGAAAAGAGAACTTATGCTTACTGACAATGTAACAGGGGACTAGTACTGGGGCCAGGATGTACTACCACTTACAGTTGCAGGGGACCTACCTGCGTAAAGACCACAGGGCACAACAGGAGAGAAGTGACCATACCTCTCCCCAGATCACACTACTTTAGAAACATTGCAAACCTCTGAACCTCCAGAATGAGTTCTGATAATAGCAGTGTGGAAAAAGTTTGAATTTTGAGAAAATACCTGCCCCCATCTGAAGCTGGAAATAGATCCCAATACCAATATAAAGTTTAAATCCAAGAAACAGAGTAGAAAATTAAGCAAATAACAAAAAGGAACCTGATCATAAAAGCTACCATTTTGACATGGAATATCAAGGTGCAAACCCAAAAGAAGACAACAGTCAAAACAGCTATAAGCAAAGCCTCAAATTAAAATGGGAATTGGGCATCTTTCCAACAGGAATACTAGGAAGGCATAAAAGATGGTTTTCAAAATCAAATAAAATATTAGAAATGGGAAAGTGGAAGACAATGACTCTAGGAGACATTAATCATTAATCAAACAAAATCAAAGGAATGAAAAAAAAAGAAGGAATAATGTAAAGTACTCCACTGGAAAAACAACTGACTTGAAATTTTTAATTTCAAGGTGAGATAATTTTTAAAAAATGTATTAGACTACCTGAAAGCTGTGAGGTGTTTGTCAGAAGCAAAACACTGGTGAGGAAGGATGGGGTGAAAGGATAGAGGAAAAAAAGTTTAAACAGGAGAAAATAAGATAGAATACATATAGTTAGCAATCATAACTGTGAATATGAATGGGATGAATTCTCCCATAAAACAGAAGCTGACAGCAGAGTGGATTAAAAACCAGAATTCTAATAAGTTATTTGTAAGAAACATGTTTGAAGTAGAGAGACATAGAGTAAAGGTAAGGGGCTGGAGCAGAATCTATTATGCTTCAGCTGAAGAAGAAAAAACATCAGGGATAGCAATAATGATCTCACACCAAGAAAAATCAAAATTAAATCTAATTAAAAGACAAAGAAGCATCTTGCTAAAGGTAACACAGAAGATCAAGTGATCTCAATACTAAACATATATGCACCAAAACATTTTTTAAAGAAAAGTTAAATGAGTTAACAGGAGGAAATTGATAATAGAGCTATAGTAGTAGAGGACCTCAATTTTCCTGTCATAGAAGATAATAGATAGATTAGATAGATCGATCTAAAACAAAATAAACAAGAAATAATAAAAGTTAACAAGAAAGAAGCTAAGGAGGTAAATACAATTTTACAAAAGTTAGATATGATAAACTTGGAAAAAAATTGAATGGGGATAGAAAGAAATATAGGTTTTCTCAGTGACCATAAATATTGACCATAAAACAAATTGACTATATATTAAGGCATAAAAACTTCCAAATCAAATGTAGAAAGGTAAAAATATTAAATGCATAATTTTCAGATCATGATGCAATAAAACTTCATTAATTTAAAGACTATCAAAAGATAGATTAAAAATTAAATGGAAACTAAATTATCTAAAGAATGGATCAAAGAACAAAACAGGGACAGAAACAGTAATTTCATCAAAGAGAATGACAATAATGAGACAACAGGCCAAAATTTATGGGTTGTAGTTCTTAGGGGGAAAATATATGCACACATATGTATATATGTGTATATGTATATATATGTATATACATATACTATATATGCTTACATCAACAAAATAGAGAAAGAGCAGACCAATTAATTGGGCATGCAACTAAAAATACTAGAAAAAACAAATTAAAAATCCTCAATTAAATGCCAAATTGGAAGTCCTGAAAATCAAAGGAGATATTAATAAATCGAAAGTAAGAAAACCATTGAACAAATAAATATATCAGGATCACAGACTGTGTCATGTGGGATTTAAACCAGGATCGCAGGACTGGTTCAATATTAGGAAAACTATCAGCATAGTTGACCATATCAATAACAAAATTAACATAAATCATATGATTATCTCGAGTCATATCAAAACAATTGGAAAATATCCAATATAATAGAAATGACAATTGTACATAAATTAATTTACTTATTCAGTGACATAACAATCAAGCACTCCCCCAAAAAATTATAGTGCTAGAAAAAATAACAAAATTCATCCGGAAGAACAAAAGGTCAAGAATATCAAGGGAATTAATAAAAAAATGAAAAGGTGAACTAGCCATATCGGATCTAAAACTATATTATAAAGTGGCAATTATCAATGCTATCTGGTACTGTCTAAGCAATAGAGTGATGTATCAGTGGAATAGATTAGGTACACAAGACACAGTAGTAAATGACTATAGTAATCTAATGTTGGATAAATCAAATGACCTCTGGAATAAAACAATCTCACCATTTAACAAAAACTACTAGGAAAACAAGAAAATAGTATGGCAGAAACTAGGCATAGAACAACAACCCAGACCCTATACCAAAATAAGATCAAAATGACTACCTGATTTAGATGTAAAGGAAGATACCATAAGTAAATTAGGAGGGCAAGAAATAGTTTACTTGTGAGATCTGTGGAGAGGGGAAGCACTTATGACCAAGCAAGATACAGAGAGCATTGTGAAATGTAAAATAGATAATCTTGATTATATTAAATTATAAAGGGCTTATACAAACAAAACCAATGCAACCAAGATTAAAATGAAAACAAAAAAGTGTGGGTGGGTAGGATTTTATAGCAAGTATTTCTGATAAAGGTATCATTTCAAAAATAGAGAACTGAATCAAATTTGTAATAATACAAGTCATTCTCTAGTTGATAAAGGGTCAAAGGATATGAACAGGCAGTTTTCCAATGCAGAAATAAAAGCTACCCATAATCATATGAAAAAAATGGTCTAAACCACTATTGATTAGAGAAATAAAATGTTAAACAACTCTCAGCCATAGCACATATCTAGTAGATCAGCTAATAGGACAGAAAAAGAAAATGATAAATGTTGGAAAGAATGTGGAAAAATTGGCACACTAATTCACTATTAATGGAGTTATGAAATGATCCAACCATTTTGCAGAGCAATTTGCAACTCTGTCCAAAACGAACCAAACTGTACATACTTTTTGTTCCAGCAATATCACTACTAGTTTTGTATCTCAAAGAGATCATAAACAGGGGGAAAGGACCTACATATATAAAAATGTTTATAGCAATGTATCCATAAGCACCCCAACATACACAGGGTGAAAAGATCAACAGACCTGACTTCCTCTGCCAGGAAGTAAAATTAGGATCTTTAGTTGTTTTTGTTTTAGTATAATCAAGTACCTGATTGATTCCTGCCTTTATCAATCAAGAGTCTTTACTAGGAGTAAAGTACAGAAACAAGAGTTTCTTTAACTAAAAACAGTGTGTGTATATATGTATATATACATATATATACATATACGTATACATATATATACATATATGTTTTGTTAATAAGATTAAAGATCTTCCCCACACATTAATGGACTAACCCATTAAGGGGAGTTTGATTAGGGGAGATTTGTAGGAACACCCACAGCTTTTGTTAATGAGGCACTGGCTCTCAAAGATTGGGATTCCCTATGGCTCTAAAAAGGTATAAATACTCTGAGGATGAGGTTTTACTTTGGGGTTTAGTTTTTAGTAAGAAGATTTGAGGGACAAATGAGGACTCTGGGAAGCAGAAAAGGAGCCCCGGGCTTTGAGAAACCAGATGTCGTGCTTCCCTCAGTGGTCAGACAGTTGGGGTCCAATTGTCTGTTGAGTTCGGGCAGAGAAAGCCCTGTGTGTGGATCTACTGATCTCTGTTTTTCTTTGAAATTCAGGGTGCTGATTCCCTGAACTAACTGAATGATAGATATACTTGGCTAAAAGAATGATACATGTGCTTGATTAAATAATTGTTAACTCCTCAAATGAAAGTAATTATTAATCCCTCAAATTGGTAACCCCCTTCCTTCATGAATGCAGATCTAAGAATCTGTGATAAAAGCCCCCCATGTATGTTGGGGTGCTTACTGATAGAAGCAGCTCTGTTTGTGATGGCAAAGAATTGGAAATTGAAGGGATGCCCCATCATTTGGGGACTGACTGAACAATTTATGGTATATGATTGTAATGGAACACTAAAGTGCTATAACGAGTCCAGAAAAAAAATTGGAAAGACTTACATTAACTGATGCAAAGTGAATGGAACAAATCCAGAATAATATTGTACACAATAACAGTAATATTTTGTAATGATTAGATATGATTGATCTAACTCTTCTCAGCAATAAAATAATATGAAAATTCCAAAATAGTCATGATGAAAAATACCATCCACCTCCACAGAAAGAACTGATGGAGTCTGAATACAGATCAGAGCATGTTATTTCTACTTTTTTGGTTTTTTTCAGTTATTCCTTTTATCTGTTTTATGCTTTTATAACTTCATTAATATGGAAATATGTTTTACATGATACATATATAATGTATATCAAGTTGCTCTGAGGAAAGGAGAAGGTAAAGGAGAAAAGAAGAAAATTGGAAATGCAATTTTTTTATTAAAAATAAATGTTAAAATTGTCTTTACTGTAACTGGAAAAAATACTATTTTTAAAAATAAAATAAGAATAATAGAAGAAAAAATAAGTAAAGAATGAAAGGAAGTGAATTACAAAAAGACAATTACCAGCTTGATAAGAGATATAAAAATACTGAAAAAAGTGCAACAAAACTGGAATTGTTGAAATAGAAAACTGGTACAATAGTTTCCATAAAAAATAATTACTTAAAAATTTAGACAGGGAAGTGGAAAGTAATGACTCCAAGAGACACCAAGAAACAATAAAACAAATTAAAGGAACAAAAAAAAAAGAAAATGTGAAATAACTCATAGGAAAAACAAAGGATCTGGAAAATAGATTGAGGAGAGATAATTTTAAAATGACTGATTACTTGAAAGTCATGATCAAAGAAAGAGCCTATACATCACATTTCAGAAAATTATCAAGAAAAATGCCCCAATATCCTAGAACCAGATGAAAAAATCAAAATTGAAAAGAATTGCTGATCAACTCCTGAAAGAGATAGCAAAATGAAAACTATTAGGAATATTATGGATAAATTTCAGAGCTTCCAGGTCACAGAGAAAATACTTTAAGAAGCCTGAAAGAAAACATTAAAATTCTATTGACTCACAGACACAATTCCACAACATTTGGCAGTCATCACAAAAAAAAGTACAAGACTTGGAATACAATATTCCATAAGATAAAATACCAGAGATTACAACAAAGATTAAACTAGTCAACAAAAGTGGGTATAATCCTCATGAGAAAATAGAATATTTGATGAAAAGACCTGAAATGAATAAAAAAAAAGACTTTGAAATACAAATTTCAAGAGAAGTATGAAAAGGAAAACATGAAATAGAAATCACAAAGAACTCAGAAAGGATAAATTATTTGCCCTTCTATATGAGAACAAACATGTATCTTTCAAGAACTTTATCACTTTAAAGCAATTAAAAGGCTTCCACATAGAAATAGAGTGGAGCAGTTAGTCAATTCTATTGGGATGATCTAAAAAAAGTACATAGTTGAGAAAAGAGGTTCGCAAGAAAGACTTTCATAGTGGTAAAAATGATGGGGAGTTGATAACACTTAAACCTGTTCAAAGGGGGTATATGTATATTTAGATAAATATAGAGAGTATGTATATGTGTGCACATATATGTATACATACATACATTTGTGTGTATTCCAAAGAGAGTAATAAAACTACTTTTTCATTTTATATTTATAAAATATAATGTTTTATTAAGATAGAAAATTGAACTTATAAATAAAATTGGGAGCTGGTTTTAGGAATAAAAAACTATGATAGATTAAAGCATTGGTTAATTTTATTTAAAAATAGAAAATACAATTTTAAATTTTTAAAAATTTAAATGTTCTAAAAGAGCAAATAACCCATGTCAAAAATGAAAAAGGTGAATTCACCACAACAAAGGTGAAATTAGAGAAATTCTTAGGAGTTATTTTGCCTAATTATATGCCAGTAAAATTGATAATCTAAGAGAATTGGACATGTGCAACAGGTTAACATAATTAAATGGAAATGGTATATTGAAAATAGATCTAAAACAGACAAAAGTGGAGTTTCTACTTTACATGAATCTATAGCGAACATAGATACTGAGGGAAATGATACATCCCCTGAACCAAAGCAAAAGTTGCTACAGTCCTTGGTACAATGGAATGAGAGAAATGATGGATTAACTGAAGAACAAGGAGACATGCACGGTTTACTGGTGGGACAACAAAATATTGGGGCAACTAAAGACATTGGAAAATGATAGCCTATAATTCATGTATTAGGCAGACTTTGGAAAGTACTGGGATAGGTGGAAGTAGTCAATATGCTGAACTTATGACAGTTATCAAAAACTATCATGATAACAAAAAGTTATCAAAAACCAAGCTATCAAAATAAAACAAAGAGTACAGTGTCATATATTTACTGATTCATGGGTGGTAGCTAATGAGTTAGCTATATGGATGCCCAAGTGGAAAAATTAAAATTGGGAAATTCATGGCAAACGAGTCTGGGGAAAAGAAATATGAGAAGACATATGAGATGTGTCTTTGGTTACTAATTTATCAGTTTTTCATGTAGATGCTCACGTGGCCCTCACCATGCTAGAATGTGTGTACAATGCACATGCTGATTGACTAACAAAGATTGCTACTCAACATATTGTCCCAACTCTGACATCAACTGATAATCCTGTACTAGCAAAATGGTTCCATCAAATAGCTGGCCATTTAGGGGTCCAGACCACACACTAGTGGGCACAAGACTGAGGTATTAGTATCTTTCACTGGTTGTTAAAACAAGTAGCCGGGGAATGTTATGTAAGTCAGTTGAAAAAGGAATGAACTGTTTCTCATGTAGTAACTGCAGAGATAGAAAGAGGAAAAGTATCAGCCCAAATCTGGCAAATAGATGATATGGGACCCCTACCCCAAGATAAAGGATGCAAATTCATATGTTCTTGTGTTGACATCTATTCACGTGTATCAGTGGCTTGTCCATATAAGAATATGTCCCAGAAAAACACTTGTAAAGCTCTAGATGTCATGTTTATATTAGGTAACCTCAAGGAAGATTCAAACCAACAACAGGTCACATTTCAAAGGTAATGAAATAAAGAGATATTATGTATTGAGAAACATAGAATGGATATATCATGTTCCATATTATCCACAAGCATCTGGGTTAATTGAAAGAACGAATAGATTATTCAAAGAACAGTTAAGGAAGTTATGTTCGAATAATTCTTATCAACATTGGAAAGATAATATGTTCATTGCTTTATGTAATTTGAATAATAGATCATTGAGGGGAAGTACACCTCTAGCCAGAATGATGACCCCAAATCTGCAAATTAGAAAACAACAAACACATAATATCCCAAATGCTGATTATTGAAATGTGAGGCCAGATGTTCTAGCACTGTATCCAGGGACACCTGGTTTGGCAGGATATGATTTACATTGTTTAGAGAGCTTTTGGCTGCATAAAAAAATAAGAAAAATCTGTACTGGAGTATGTATGAGAATTCCTAAAAATCATTTTGGACAGACATTACGTAAATCAGGAGTTTGAGGAATACATGTAGTGATCGGAGTGATCGATTCTATTTATCAAGGAGAAATTATTGTGACATTCAAAAATTTAGGTGATGAACCCATACAGTTTTGTAAAAATGATAGACTAGTTCAAATGATTATTATTCATTGTGAAACAATACCCCTTGTGAAAACTGACCCTCCTTCTGAAATACCTAACAGAGGGACTGAAAGATTGGATTCTATTGATAGAATAAAATTGGGAGCTAAAGTACAGGTAAAATAGACCTTCCAAAGACTGTGGAAATTATAACACATGGGAAAAATAATACTGTAAATGTTCTTTATTCAGGAGAAGATGATTAGCAAATTGTACCCTTAACTCATATGTTCTACCATGAATGAGGCTATAATAGTGGGTTCATGGACTCCAGAAGCACAGCTGACACTATATCTACCCTGCTTCTGGTAATTGTCTCACTGATTCTTTTTGGCTTTTTTGTCTGTTAAACTTGTTTGCTAGATTTATTTCCTACAGGTTCAGTACCCACCACCTGCAGATGCCTGATCCCTTAAGCCAGATATCACCCCCTGTCTATGATTGTGATGTGTCATTTCTGGACCTGGCATCGACAAAGCTCTGGATGCCAACTAAAGAACTGACCTCTCAAATGGGATATCTTGGGGGAGGGACAGTTCTAAGTCCAATTTCATCAGGAAGTAGCTATGGCAGAAGGGACTTTAGGCCCTTATCCCAAGATTTTAGACCCCATTCTTTCGAGGGTGGAATGATGGGATGCTTGTGCTCAAGCCTCACCCTAAGATATTATCTTATGTGCTCATTTTGTGGAATGCCTGTTATATTCTTGTAATGTTCTGTTGATACCACTTGTCTAAGATGTTGGTTTATATACTTATTTTCTGTTATTCCTGCTAAAGTTCTGTTGATACTTGTTACTCCAGCAACCTATGTAACGAATATGAAAAATTGTGGGGCTGAATGTAATAGCAATTTAAATGGAAAGATCTTTTCCATTCATTAATAGGCACATATGACCTGCTTAAATCACCTGGAAGCCTATGTCACATGTGGTAGAAGCATCTTGCTGAACAGGTGGAGCAGGAATGGTGCAGTAGAACGGGAAGTTGGTGACAGCCGTGGGGGCAGAGGAGAGAGAACGCAGGCCAGCAGGCATAGCAAGACTCATGAGTGTTTGCTTGTGAGAAGACCCTGACTGGGAGGTGGTGGGGGGAGAGTTTGTAGGAGGAGACTTGAGAATGCCTTTGTCCCCAGCAGTGCTAATGTGTATTCACTTCTTGGCTACTATGACAGGTTTGATTTTATGATGCTGGGATTTGGTGTGTGTGAATGCATGCTTTTCCTCTGCCTTCTATATGGAGAGTCTTTTATGCTTTGCAATTGAGAACTATGACAGCATATTCATAGTCACCACCAGTGCTGTGAATATTGCCTGGGCAATACAGAAGGTCAGAAACTTCAAGGAAACCAGGGGAAACAGATGTAAAGGAACTAGATTCAGGAGTATTAGACCTTAACCATGTTATAAGGTGAGGGCAGTGTTGCAGTATAAGATGGACAACTTTGATTATTTTTTTATCATAAAATATTTTAATGAATAAGATCACATAATTCCTGCAGTCTACTTCAAATTCCCCTAATATCAAAAGAAAAATAACTTATTTACAAAGTAGGTTTGGAAATAGTTACAAGACTACTATTTGACAAAGAAAGGAAAACCTCATCGCTTAATGAGGATATCAGTCCACTGCTTAAGAAAACCTGGTAGGGTAGCATGCAAAAGCATTACAGTCAATTTTCATATAATCACATTTTTGTGAAAAAAATAAAAATAGTTGGTAAGACAACTACACCGTTTAAAGAGATCTGAAAGAAAAAAGCTTTTTTCTTTCTGTAATATTTACATTGCAACTTGCACTTGACAAAAAAATTAACTCTTTTCAAAAGCCCCTCCCCACCTACTCCCACTGAGCTGATTTCAATAGCATCTGTTCAGCTTCTTAAATTTCTCATAATGATAATCATCAGTTGTGTTTTTGTTAGGAGGGAACTTGTGATTTGGAGGAGACCTCTCAAGTTCTGTCTTCCTTGAATCTCCCACCCTGAGGATTCTGATTTTCACCTCCTCTTTGCCCTGAAGGGGGTATTGAGCTCTTCATCATAAAATCAGTTGTGCTGCACATGGTTCACAGCTATATTGGTTGGAATAAAAGAGGTTTTACTATGTTTCTTTTTGTTCTGTTTTTCATCTAACAAGCAGGCCTTGGCATCTTCTGTGGAAATGATACTTTTTTAAATTAACTTTTGTATCAATGTTTCAGTTCACCTCAGGGATGCTGCTCAGCCTCTGGTTGGACAGCATCTCTTCCATTTTATTAGCTGAGGAAACTGGGATGCTCTCTGAGAGCTCATAGAGACAGTCTTCAGCATTCATCAACTTCACCTTCTGCTCCTCATTTTTCACAATTCCTTTCCTCTTCTTTAGCTTAGCCTCAGTGCATTTCATCATGTCAGCATCTTCATTTTTTCAGTTTGTTTCTGCTGAAAATCGTTCTTAAGTTGAGGTCCTCCTCTTCATTAATCTTGTCCTTGTTTCTCTCCTTAAGATTTTTCATGTCTACCATTCCACCAGTCTTGATCTTAAAGGGATCATCCACCAAAGTTGTTTCTTCTTGTACTTTCTCCCTAAGCAGAAGGGCAAAAGGATTCACCCCATTAGGCCATCTCCTCAAGCTCAGAACTTTTTTTGTTTCCTCAAGTTTCAATTTGACCTCTTCACTGCCTTGCTTGTCCCATCCTGACTCTGAGTCTAGCCACTTGCATTGTCCTCCATGCCTGGGCTTCCCCCAAGGATTGTCATGGCATCCCCTGATGGGAATTCATGGCCCCAGACCAGTGCATCTGCTCAGGATTGGTTATGGCACAGGCCTTGACTCTAGTATATTAAAATTTTCCTGTACAAATAAAACCTCAGTAAACAAGAATAGAGGAAATGCAGAAAACTGGAGGGGGTGAACTTTAATAGACAATCTCCCAGATAGAACATGATTGCCTCAGAATATTGTTGTGGTGTAGGAAATAATGAAACAGTGGATTTAGAAAAACATGGAAGGACCCGGATTTATTAAGGAAGATGCTATGCATTTAGAGAGAAACAGATAGCAAGTAGAAATAAGCATAATATAGTCGTGTATTTTTTTGTGTTTGTATGTTTCTGGATACATGTGTATATGTGTTCACATGTATGTATATATACATAAGTATCTATGTAAATGTATGTGTGTGTGGGCATGTCCATAAATTGGGGAATGGATGAACAAGATCTGGTGCTATAAGAAATGGTGAGGGATGATTTCAGAAAATAAAGGAAGACTTATGTGAACTGATACAGAGTGAAATGAACAGAACCAAGAGAATATTGTACACAGTAACAACATTTTACAGTGATCAACTGTGAATGACTTAGCTCTTCTCAGCAATACAATGATTCAAGACAATTCCAAATGACTTATGATGAAAAATGCTGTCCACATCCAGAGAAAGAACTGATGAACTGAATATAAATTGAACTATAGTTTTCTACTTTAGTTATCTTGTTTTTTGTGACATGGCTAATAGGAAAATATATTTTACATGATTTCAAGTGTATAATTAATTTATATTGCTTGCCTTCTTAATGGGTAATGTTGAGCTTAGAGGGTGGGAGAGAATTTGGAACCCAAAATTAAGAAAAGATTGTCATAAATAAATAATTTATTAAAAAAATCAACTGGAAAGAAAAATAAAATATTTTTAAATAAAAAGTCAGTTAATTGATGTAGTTTTTCAACACATTTTACTAGGGTAGAAGAAGCAATAAACTTGGATCCCAAAGACCTGAATTTAAGCTTTAGTTATCACTTGTAGCATTATAGGAACATAGAATTTTAGAGTTAGTAGGGACCTAGAGAAAGTAAACATAAACATTGATTAAGTATATATTATAAGTCTTGCAAGCCTGGGAACAGAAAGTTCTGGGGATACAAAGAGAGGCCAAAATAACATCCCTTCAAGGAGCTCAAAATTTAAAGAGGAAGACAATAAGGAAAGAAAGAAATGCATAAAAAGGGTATATGCAGGGAAAAAAAATTTAAAAATTAAGGGAGGGAAGACACTAGAATTAAAAGAAGTTGGTTAAGTATCTCACTAGGTTGATGAGATTTTAGTTTGAAATTAAAGGAAGTATATGGAAATGAGGAGGGAGAGTATTCCAGACATCTCAGAAACCAGAGAAAATTCTTGGACTCAAGAGATTGAAGGTCTTGTTCAAGTAACATAAAAGGAGCCCAATGTCATTGTTTTAAAGAGTAGATAGTGAGGAATAATGTATAAGAAAACTGAAAGATAGGAGGGGGCTAGGTTATGAAGGACTTTGAGTATCAAACAAAGGATTTTGTATTTGGTCCTAAAAGCGATAGGAAATCACTGGAACTGATTGAGTAGGTGATGGGATGGTGGGACGAGGGAGGGAAGATGGATGAAGTAGTAGAACTTGTGCATTAGGAAAATTACGTTAGTGACTAAATGGAAGATAGAGTTGATATTGGCCCTTGACTACTGGATTAGAGTGGGGAGAGACAAAGCAGGAAGAGCCACCAGCTGGCTGCTGCGGACATGAGTTCATGATAGCCTATACCAGAGTGGTGGCACTGTTAAAGGAAACAATTATTAGATGTGTGAGATTGCTCAACTCAATTAATCTCCCTCAGGTTTAGTTACCTAATCTGTAAAGTGTGAATAATAAATAATATATACGCTACCAAATTTTCAGAGCTATTCAATTCACTCTAAAATAAAAGAATGAAAAAATGTTTATTAAAATCTTACTATGCAAAGTACTGGGGATACAACAGAGGAGTATAGAGAGTCTTTCTTCTCAAGAAGCGTATAGTCTAATTGGGGAGACTATATATTTAAGGTTTCAGAAGCAAGAGAGAATGAATATACATGCCCTATCCCAGTTGTAATGCCAGGGATCAAATACGTATTTTCATTGGCAGCTATCATATAAAGAAGACACTTTGGACTAATAAAACAATGTTAGAAAGGGTGATTATTACCATAACAGCATTTGCCTCATTTGCTTAGCAAGTTTAGTTCCAGTAGCTTTTGTTACTATGTTTATTCATATGCATAATATTCAGAAAGAACAAGAGAGAGGTGACTTGCCATTTGCCACCCCCAAAAGGATTTCTCTAATATAATTTGTTACTGTGGAATAACACTTCTCTGACTAAAAAATCTGAAGTGATCTTTAGCAAAAGGAGAAATCTGGAAACAAATGCAACAAAAATTCTGTGAAAGCATAAAGTCCAGATGATTGACTAAAAAATGTTAAGGTTTTTATGTTTCTTTGTCTATAAATTTGTTCTTTTTTTCATTCCTTTGAGCGTTAACTCTAGACTGACAAAAGTTTGAGAAATCTTTTTTTTTCCTAGTTACCTTCCATGAAGGCCCCTATGCTACCTTTGGATATAATGAAGATCACCCCCTGCCCCTGACCTCAAGGTTAGTAAAGGTTATGCCAGCAGAGTGAAAAGCCTAGGAGGTTCCACCAAGTTGAGAAAGGTGATAGGCTCAGTGATAGTCTATTTGCCTATTATGCAAGAACTGTCCTATTAAAGTACTAGGAGGCTCAGTGCCAGGTAAATTGCAAAGTGATGGAATTTTGAACCACAGAACCTTTTAAAGACTACCTGCTAAGTATGAATAGATTATTTATCTACACTGGAAGAAAAGATATCAACAGTTTTGAATATTGAATCAAGTACCATGCCACATAACGATTATCTTCCTCTTCCTCTTTATCATCATAATGCCAAATGGCACAGTACAAAGAGTGTTACCTCTAGAATCAGAAGACCTGGATTCAAATCCTACCTTTAACACTTAAGGCTTACTTGACAGAGCTTAGATGAGTCATTTAATTTCCTTGAATCTCATTTTCCTTAACTGTATCATTTGTTGAAAACAATAGTCTCTGATATCCCTTCCATTTCATAATCAATAATCCTATGATGCAATTTCTTTAGTGCTTTAAGTTTTGTGAAGTACTTTCCTCATAAAAACTTTGTGAGGTCGCTAGCAATGGTGTGACTGTCTCTATTTCACAGGTGATGAATAAAGTTTAGTTTAATTAAATTGTGTGACTTAACCTTAATCTGGATCACACTGATAACAAGTAGCAGATTTAGGACTTCAACAAACATTTTCCTGCACACCATCCAATGATATTTCTGTTATATCAAAGGGCTTTCTGTTAAAATCACATAGAAAGTATTAAGAAATCAGAGTAGAATGAGTGTTCCATATGGGCTCAGATGAGACTTTTTTCCCACTATCTCAACTTGGAAAGCCTAGTAAATCTAATGTCACTTCAGAGACCAAGTGAAGAATTGGGTTTATTTTTCTTCAGCCAGATAGAAATGGTTAATGAGGTGAGAGTATTTAAAACAACTCCTCTCAGGTATAAGATTTATTCCTAAAATGAAAATGCATGAATGAGAGAAAGGCCTGAACAATATTTCGGCAGGTGGGGGCAGGGGAGGGAAGGGGGTTGGTGCAGCTTCACAGATGGCAATTAACCATTCATTCATTAACATTTCAACACTCAATTTCCAATTTTAATTGCTCAGTGTCCTACTTACTGGTTACTCGCTTATTATTACCATGTGCAAATTTGCTTCCTAGAAATATAACACACAGATCAGAAAATGATTGCATTTAAAAAGTAGGTATGTGATATACATTAATTAAAGAATTGCTGCTGTATATATTATATATATGTACTTGTGCGTATCTACTTCTATATATAATCTGACCAATGGGAATGAAATGTTTGAGATACTTACAAATTCAAACCTATTATGACTTGCTGTGGCTTATGTTGCTACATTTTAATGGAGTTTTGTAAAAAAAATAATAATAATAATAACAGTGCCTAAAGTATGGACAACTGAGTCTAAAACAAATTTTCGATCAAAATTATTTGGAATATATACTCCATTGAATTTTAGGAACCAGGTGTTTCAAATTTCAACCCAGTGCATCTGAGTTTCTTTTATTCTGGGTTAATTTGAAAGTCAAGCTTTCCTGAAAGTTCATTTATGCATGTTTTTATTCATTCATTCATTTGTTTGGAGAAAGCAGAATTTCCATATGAGGCTATGATAGAGGACAACACCCATTTTTCTTTCTTATCCCCTTTACAGCTTTAAGAAGCATTTTCTTTTTTCACAGAAATTCCACTTCTGGCACTTCTTTAAAAGGGTTCAGAGATTTACCCTGTCTGGATGTAGGATCTGTTGATTCTTCATCAGGTTTCATTGTGCTTTGAGGGTTGCCTGTATAGACCATAGAATAGATTTGCATTTTAAAGTAGTTCCTCACCTGAAGACATTTCAGTATAAAGAGATGGATACATGTATACATATGTCTCTTTGTACCCTAGGGCTTGCACACTGTTCAAGCTTCCCTATGTCTGAAATAGGAACTCTACATGCACATACCAAAAAAAAATAGAGAGACCTGGCCTTCTCTGTATTCTAGCTATGCTTTTCAAGTACCCCTATGTCCTATATTCCTATTTTTAAAAGCCAGGCTTTCACTCCTTCCTCATATAACCCATTAAACTTTTATTGCAATAGCTTTAACTCAAAAATGCTGGGTCATGAAGTAAAGGCTATCGAAAATTCTTTTTGTGCTCAAGAATTCTGCAGACATCTGACCTATATTTGGACTTCACAAAAGAAAGAATTCCACACATATCCTCCTAGCATACAGAAATCCCTGCTTTGCCTTCTCTGAAACATATAATTTGGCATCACCATGCACATGCTGCAGACTTGATTGGGGATGGAACAACATGAGTACTATGTTTTATCCTGGGTCAAAACAGTGGTGGGAATTTTCAGGTAGGTCCAGTTGGTCCATAGATACATGTGATGGGGGCATCTCCCACATAAGAAAAAGCAGAATTTTATCCAAAGAAGGTCTCACTGGTTCCAAGTTGGTGTCAGTGGGGAGGGGAAGACATACTCATTTGGTCCTCCATCTGGTTCTTCCCAGAACCCTTTATTTTAAAGAGGACTCCTCAGCCACTCATATTTTGATTGTTTT
The DNA here is from genome assembly GCA_023548195.1 of Bettongia penicillata ogilbyi. Lineage (NCBI taxonomy): Eukaryota > Metazoa > Chordata > Mammalia > Diprotodontia > Potoroidae > Bettongia > Bettongia penicillata. The sequence continues at coordinate 173,639 of JAJHZJ010000959.1, read as the reverse complement.
TAAGGCTGTACTTCTGACCCTTTAGATTTTTTCCCAATCCCCCTTGCTGATCCTTCATTCCCTTCTCCCCAAAACTTCCATCTTCCTTTCATGTGCTAACTTCCTTGTTAAATGTAAGCTCCTTGAGGGGAAGGGCAGTCTTTCTGTTTATGTTTGTATTGCCAGGTCTTAGCACAGTGCCTTGTTCATAGTAAATGCTTAATAAATGCATGTTTATTTCACTTGACTTTTCAAAAGTGGTCTGTGTTCAACAGAGATAAGAAATGTTCTTTGCCTTTGTGTGCTAATGATACCATAATGCTCTGGAGGAATCCTGGTCTGTCATCTTTCTGTGTGACTATTTTAGTTCATTGCGGTTCAGTCCACTTGACTCATATGCAAGGAGCACACTCCATGTTTGTGTTCCTGTTGATGACCAGAGTTTGGAGTTATTGACCATAACATCATAGTTTTAGAGGGAAAGGGGATCTTAGAGGCCATCAAGTTCGACTTTATAGTTTTATAGATGTAAGGACTAAGGCACAAAGAGATTAACAGTAAAACAAATATCTGAGGCAGGATTTGAAACTAGGTCTTCCAGACTTTATCCAGTGCTTCCTCCAGTCTACTACTTTGTCCCTCTACCATTTAAGGATGCTGAGAATTTAGGAAGCATTCAATAGAGACTGAAACAGTGTAATCATTTGGTGAGACACCAGAAAAGAAACAAATTATCCTTTAGCCTTGACTGCATATCACATGCCTAACTGACCACTGCAAAGGCATTACCCTCTCCCAAGGTGGTCATTACAACTGAAAAAATCCAATACTCATTTTTTTGTCTTTCACAAATCCTCAAATTAAACAGATAATTTAAACTCTACTTCAGAGACTCACAAACTCCGTGACCCTGAGGAAGTCATTTAACCTCTATCAGGCTTTTTTTTCCTCATCTGTAAAATGGGGATAATAATAGTACCTATATCACAAGGTTGTTGTAAGGATCAAGTGGGATAATACATGCAATGTGCTTTGCAAACCTTAGAGTGCTAAATGTTAGCTTTCATATGATTTATAACAATAATAACCAGTTATTTATTTAACGCATTTAACCTCAGCACTGTAAGGGATGAAAAAGAATTAGAAAACTGTCCTTGCACTCAAAGAATTTACTCTTCCTTGCATGTCTCACTGGGACCATGATACTCATAAAACAGCTAAATAACAATGTGATAAAATATCATGTTATAGAAAAAAATATGTACAGTAAAGCCTAGAAGAAATCAGAAAAAAAGAATATACAGGAAGGCTTCATGAAAACTAGAATTTGATATGTTACCTTTTAGCTAGGGAGAAAAAAAGAAAAGAAATTCTAGCTTTAGGTAATATCATTATGAAAGGACTGGAAATGAAAAATCTCAGACACAAAATGTGTTTTTTAGTTTACAGCTGCCCAGAGTCACAAGCTCCTTTTGTAGAAAACATTTGGAAAAAGTAAGAATGTGGGATGCCAATTAATAGTCACCAAGTATGAACTGAGAGTCCTTACCAGTTATATAAGGGCAGAGTCAAGATGGCAGAGAGAAGCCAGGAAGTCACCTAAACTCTCCCCTGTTTTCCTCAGGAACAAAATTAATTCAAGCCTCTAAATGGATTCTGGAATGACAGAACCTACAAAAAGATGGATTGAAACAATTTTCCAGCTTAAGAAAACATAGAAGGACTTCAGGAAAGGTCTGACTCACTTGGGTAAAAGGGAAGTGTAGCTCAATATAGACAGTACTTGGGTAAGACAAAGGGAGGCTCTTAGCACAGCAATGATCAGAAACTGAGGCCTCAAAGCCTTGGCTCATCAGGCTAGTGGCATAGAAGGATAGCCCCAGCACAGAAGACATATTGCCAGCGTTGGAACCCAAGCAACAATATACACAACTAGACTGGACCACTCAGTGCACTAAGCAAGTCACAAGCACCTAAAGCCCCAGCACAGAAAGCACAACACCAGACCCCTGGTCCACAGCACAAGAAGCTTGGAAAAGTGACCTCTGTGTCCCAGAAGAACTCAACATGAAAATCCAGTAAATAAGCAATAAATGAGCAAAAAACCAAAAAGATTCTTGACCGTAGAAAACCACTGTGGTAACAGGGAAGATCAAAACACAAATGTAGAAGAACACAACATAGTCAAAATGTTTACATGCAAAACCTCAAAGGGGAATATGAATTGATTTCAAGCCCAAAAAGTCTTCTTGGAAGAGCTCAAAAAGCATTAGGAAGCAGACAGCAGAGTGGATTACAAAGCAGAATCCTACAATATATTACTTACAAGAAACACATTTGAAGCAGAGACACATAGAGTAAGGGTTCTTTGCTAGAGCATTACACACACACATACACACACACACACACACACACACACACACATACACAAACTTCAGCAGCAGCGGTAGGCATCCTTATCTCAGAAAAAGCAAACATAGGAAACTACATCTTCTAAAAGGTACTATAGAAAATGAAGTAATATCACCACTAAACGTATATTTACCAAGTGATATAGCACTCAAAATTCCTAGAGAAGAAGTTGAGTTACAGAAAGAAATATACAGCAAGCTATACTAGTGGATGACCACAACCTCTCTCTCTCAGAATTAGACAAATCTAACCACAAAATAAACAAGAAAGAACTTAAGGACATGAATAGAATGCAAGAAAATTTAGGTATGGTAGCACTCTGGAGAAAAATGAATGGTGATAGAAAGAAATATACCTTTTTCTTTTTTAAAAAATTTATGTATATATTTTTAGTTTTCAGCAGACACTTCGACAAGATTGAGCTCCAAATTTTGTCCCCATCTCTCCCCTTCACCCTCCTGAGGAAAATGTACATTTTGATTACCACTTCCCCCATCTGCCCTCCCTTCTATTACATCCCTCCCTTCTCTTATCCTCATCTACTCTATTTTCTTTTTTTTTATTTAACTTTTTACATTCATTTCACAAAATTTTGGGTTCCAAATTTTCTCCCCTTTTATCCCCTCCCCCCACCCCAATACCCCAAGCAATCTAATTTTCCCTATCTCCAATCTGCCCTTTCTTCTGTCATCCCTCCCTTCTCTTGTCTCCATCTTCTCTTTTCTCCTGTAGGGCCAGATGACTTTCTATTCCTCCTTAACTGTATGTCTTCTTTCCTAGTAGCAACAGCAATACTAGACAGTTGTTCCTAAAACTTTGAGTTCCAAATTCTCCCCATTCCCTCCCTCCCCACCCATTCCCTTTGGGAAGGCAGGCAATTCAATATAGGCCATATCTGTGTAATTTTGCAAATGACTTCCCTGATAGTCGTGTTGTGTAAGACTAACTGAATTACCCTCCATCCTATTCTGTCCCTCATTGTTTCTCTTCTATCTTTTGATCCTGTCCCTCCCCAAGTGTTGACTTCAAATTGCTCCCTCCTTCCTTTGCCCTCCCTTCCATCATCCCCCTTGCTTATCTCCTTCCCCCCGACTTTCCTATACTGTAAGATAGGTTTTCATACCAAAATGAGTGTGCATTTTATTCCTTCCTTTAGTCAAATGTGATGAGGGTAAACTTCTTGTTTTTTTTTTTCTCAGCTCTCCTCTTTATCCCTCCACTAAAAAGTCTCCTACTTGCCTCTTAAATGACATATAATTACCCCATTCCATTTCACCCTCTTTCCTCCCACTACATTTCTCTCTCACCATTTACCTTAATTTCTTTTAAGATATGGTCCCATCCTATTCAATTCACTCTGTGCTCTCTGTCTCTGTGTGTGTGCATATGTGTTTGTGTGTGTGCATGCATGCGTGTACATGTGTGTGTGTGGTCCCACCAACTACCCAGATACTGAAAAGTTTTAAGAGTTACAAATATTGTCTTTCCATGTAGAAATGTAAACAGTTCACTTCTGGTAAGTCCCTTAAGACTTCTCTTTGCTGTTTACCTTTTCATGCTTCTTCTCATTCTTGTGTTTGGAAGTCAAATTTTCTTTTCACCTCTGGTCTTTTCATCAAGAATGATTGAAAGTCCTCTGTTTCATTGAAAGACCATATTTTCCCCTGAAGTATTATACTCATTTTAGCTGGGTAGGTGATTCTTGGTTTGAGTCCCAGTTCCTTTGACTTCTGGAATATCCTGTTCCACGCCCTTCGATATCTTAATGTAGAAGCTGCTAGATCTTGAGTTATCCTGATTGTATTTCCACAGTACTGAAATTGTTTCTTTCTAGCTGCTTGCAAGATTTTCTCCTTGAGCTGGGAGTTCTGGAATTTGGCCACAATGTTCCTAGGAGTTTCTCTTTTTGGATCTCTTTCAGGTGGTGATCGATGGATTCTTTCAATACTTATTTTGCCCTCTGGTTCTAGAATGTCAGGGCAGTTTTCCTTGATAATTTCATGGAAGATGATGTCTAGGCTCTTTTTTTGATCATGACTTTCAGGTAGTCCCATAATTTTTAAATTGTCTCTCCTGGATCTATTTTGCAGGTCAGTTGTTTTTCCCATGAGATATTTCACATTCTCTTCCATTTTTTCATTCTTTTGGTTTTGTTTGGTGATTTCTTGGTTTCTCGTAAAGTCATTAGACTCCATCTGTTCCATTCTAATTTTGAGAGAACTATTAAATTCAGTGAGCTTTTGAACCTCTTTTTCCATTTAGCTATTTCTGCTTTTGAAAGCATTTTTCTCCTCATTGGCTTTTTGAACCTCTTTTGCCAATTGAGTGAGCCTAGTCTTCAAGGTGTTATTTTCTTCAGCATTTTTTTGGGTTTCCTTAACCAAGGTATTGACCCGTTTTTCATACTTTTCTTGCATCTCTCTCATTTCTCTTCCCAGCTTTTCCTCCACCTGTCTAACTTGCTTTTCAAAATCTGTTTTTAGCTCTTCCAAGGCCTGAGACCACCTGATATCCCCCTGGGGTGTCTGGGGTACTGAGGCCCCGCCCTCCACATCTTTCCCAGATGGCGAGAATACGTCCTCGTCATCAGATCCGAATGTTGGGATCATTTGCATTTGTTGGAAAAAACTCTCTATAGTCTTATTTTTCTTCCCTTTTCTAGGCATTTTCCCAGCCAGTTACTTGACTTCTGAGATTCCTGTCCACCCCCGCCTAGATCCGCCCAGCTAGTGCTTGGGGTCTGAGGTTCAAATGGGCTTTCCGTAGCAAGCTTTAGTTCTGGTGCTGGGGTGGTGGCAGGGCCGCTTCCCAGGCTCGGCCTCCTCAGGGGCTTTATGCAGAGACCTTCAGGAACGGAGTGGGTTGGGGGGCCGCCTCCCAGCCTCAGCTCCCTCAGGGGCTTTATGCAAAGGCCTTGAGTAATAGAGCGGAGTGGGGCAGGGCCATCTCACAGGCTCAGCTCCCTCAGGTTGTTTATGCAGAGACTTTCCGTAATGAGGATCCTGCCTGCTGCTGAGGGAGTCCGGGTGGCCACCGCCGCTGCTGCCTCCGCTGCCGCCCACACCTCTGCCACCACCGCTCCCTCCTAAGGGGGCCCGAGTCACAGAGACACCCCGCTCCCCTCCTCCAGCCCAGCCTCTCTCACTAACCTGTAGCTTCTGTGGGTGGAGGGACTTTCCTGGCTGCCGGAGCTTCCGTCCCTGAAGCCTGCTCGGGTCAGCTTCTCTGGGGCCGCGGCCAGGGCAGCGCTGGGGATGGGGTCCGCTTTCCAGAGTGCGACGGACCCTGGCGACGGGTCTCCAGGGCTCTCTGGCACGGAAATCTCTTCCACTCCTTTTCTGTACCCCTTTCAGTGGTCCAGAAGTTATACGGATCTCTTTTTACATTAATTCTATGTGCTGTGGGTTGGAGCTCGTAAACTTGCGTCCTTCTACTCCACTATCTTGGCTCCCTACTCTATTTTCTTGTAGGGCAAGATAGATTTCTATATCCAATTGCCTGTATATCTTATTTACCAATAGTATGTAAAAACAATTTTCCACATTCGTTTTTCAAACTGAAAACTTCCAGCTTCTCTCCCTTCTTCCTTCCCCACCCATCCCCAGCAATATATGCTATACATGTGTAGTTATGAAGAACACTTCCATAACAGTCATATTTTGAAAGATTAACTATATTTTCCTCCATCCTATCCTGCCCCCCATTTATTATATTTTCTCTTTTGACACTATTCTTCCTCAAAAGTGCTCACTTCTAATTACTCCCACCTCCCATTTTGCTCTCCTTTCTATTATCTTCCCAACCCCCTTACCTTCTTCCCCCCTAATTTCCTGTAGTGTGAGATAAATTTTCATAGCAAATTAAGTGTGCATGTTATTCTCTTTTTAAGCCAAATGCAATGAGAGTAAGGTTCACTCTTTCCCTCTTATCTCTCCCTCTTCCCTCTATTGAAAAAGCTTTTCTTGCCATGTTTATGTTAAATAATTTGCCCCATTTTATTTCTCTCTTTCTTCTCCCAATATATTCTTCTCTTACCCTTTAATTTTTATTTTTTAGATACCATCCCTACCTATTCACCTCATCCTGTGCCCTCTATCCATCCATCTATCTATCTATCTATCTATCTATCTATCATCTACCTACCTATCTACCTAGCTAGCTATCTCTATATCTATAATCTGCCAACCATTCTAATACTGAGAAAATTCTTAAGAGTTACAAATATTATTTTTCCATGTACATTTTTCCACAACTTTAGTAAGTTCCTTATGATTTCTCTTTCCTGTTTACCTTTTCATGTCTCTCCTGATTCTTGTGTTTGAAAGTCATATTTTCTATTCAGTTCTGGTCATTTCAACAAGAATTCTTGAAAGTCCTCTATTTCACTGAATGACCATTTTTGCCTGAACTATTATAATCAGTTTTGTTGGGTAGGTGATTCTTGGTTTTAATCCTAGTTTCTTTAACCTCTGGAATATCATATTCCAAGCCCTTTGCTCCCTTAATGCAGAAGCTGCTAGATGCATTATCCTGATTGTATTTTCACAATACTCAAATTGTTTCTTTCTGGGTACTTGCAATATTTTTCTCCTTGGCCTGGGACCTCTGGAATTTGGCTACAATATTCCTAGGAGTTTTCATTTTGGGATCTCTTTCAGGAGATTATTGGTGGATTCTTTTAATATGTATTTTACGCTCAGGTTCTAAAACATCAGGGCAGTTCTCCTTGATGTCTAGGCTCCTTTTTTGATCATGATTTTCAGGTACTCTAATTATTTTTTAAATTGTCTCTTCTGGATCTATTTTTCAGGTCAGTTGCTTTTCCAATGAGATATTTCATATTGTCTGCTTTTTTTTAAAAAAATTTCTTTGTCTTTGTTTTATAATTTCTTGATTTTTCTTAAAGTCATTAGCTTCATCTGCTCCATTCTAATCTTTAGGGAATTATTTTCTCTCTATATTTTATTTTTTTTAATTTTAATTATTTATTTGTTTTCAGTGTTCTATAATCACTTCCATACATCTTAGATTTCCTCCCTCCATTCTCCTCTTTCCGCCAACCTCCCTACTTCCTTCCTGAGATGGCATACAGTTTTATATAGGTTCTAAACACACATTCCTATTAAACACATTTTCATCTTAGTCATGTTGCATAGAAGAATTAAAATGAATGGGAGAAATCATAAAACAAATCAAAACATAATACAAAAAAATTATCTGCTTCATTCTGTGATCAAATTCCATAGTTCTTTCCCTGGATATGGAAGGCATTTTGCCTTAAGAGATTCATTCAGAATTATTTAAGTCCTTGCATTGCAATGAATTACTAAGTCCACCAGAAAAATTACTGACACACTGTGGTTGCTGGTGTTTACAAAGTTCTCCTGTTTCTCTTCCTTTCACTCAGCATCAGTTGATGTAAGTCTTTCCAGATCTCTCTGAAATCTTCCTCTTCATCATTTCCTATAGCACAACAGTCTTCCATTACATTCATATGCCACAATTTATTCAGCCATTCCCAATTGATGGACATCACCCTGATTTCCAGTTTTTGGTCACTACAAAGAGGGCTGCTATAAATATTTTTGTACATGTGGGACCTTTTCCCATTTTTATGGGGTCTCTTGGGGACACAGTTCTAGAACCAATGTTGCTGGATTAAAGGATATGTACATATTTGCAGACCTTGGGCATAGTTCCAAATTGCTCTCCAGAATGGTTGGATCAGTTCACAGCTGCACCAACAATGAATTAGTATTCCAACTCGCCAACATTTATCATCTTCCTGTTTTGTCATGTTAGTTAATCTGATAGGTGTGATGTGGTATCTCAGAGTTGTTTTGATTTGCATCTCTCTAATTAATAGTGATTTAGAGAACTTTTTCATATGACTATAGATATATTTAATTGCTTCCTCTGAAAACTGACTATTCATATCCTTTGATCATTTATTAATTGGGGAATGACTTGTACTCTTGTACATTTGACTCAATTCTCTATATACTTTAGAAATGAGGCCTTTATCACAGACACTAGTTGCAAAAATTCTTTGCCAGTTCTCTGCTTCCCTCCTAATCTTGGCTACATTGAGTTTGGTTGTGCAAAACTTTTCAGTTTCTTGTAATCATAATTACTCATTTTGCACTTCATAGTGCTTTCTATCTCTTGTTTAGTCAAAAATTCTTCTCCATAAATCTGATAAACACACTGTTCCTTGCTCTACTAATTTGTTTATAGTATCAGTCTTTATACCTAGGTCATTTACCCATTTGGACTTTATTCTTGTGCTGCTGCAGATACCTGGGGCTCTGCGGCTCTCTATCACTCGGTTCAGCTGGACACCTGTCCTGGCCTGTTATGCCCAAGATTCCACAGAGGAAGTTGCTGCCTCAGACAAAGGAATTATTTTCTTCAGTGAGCTTTTGGACCTACTTTTTCATTTGACCAATTCTGCTTTTTAAAGCATTCTCCTCATTGGCTTTTTGGACATTTTGCATTAATCTATATTTTAAAGTCTTATTTTCTTCAGCAATTTGGGTCTCCTTTAGCAAGCAGTTGACTTGTTTTTCATGATTTTCTTGCATCACTCTCTTTTCTATTCCCAGTTTTTCTCTACTTCTCTTACTTTATTTGCAAAATCCTTTTTGAGCTCTTCCATGACCTGAGACCACTGAATACTTTTTTGGAGGTTTTGGATATAGAAGCCTTGACTTTGATGTCTTCCTCTGATGGTAAGGTTTGTAGACTAGCCATATCAGATCTAAAATTATATTATAAAGCAGTAATTATCAAAACTATTCTGCAATGGCTAAAAAATCAAGTGGTGCATGGGTCGAATACTTTTAGGTACACAAGACACAATAATCACTGAGTATAGTAATCTACTATTTGATAAACCCAAAGATTAGAGGTTTTCAGACAATAACTCATTATTTGATAAAAATCTTTTGGGAAGAACTAGAAAATAGAGTGGAAGAAATTAGGCATAGATCAACAACCTACACTCTATTCCAAAATCAGGTCAAAATGAACACATGATTTAGACATAAAGGGTAATACCATAAGCAAATTAGGAGAGCAAGTTTACCTGTCAGATACCTTATGAAATGCAAAATGAATAATTTTGATTATATTAAGCTAAAAATATTTTGTACAAAGGAAGTCAATGCCAACCAAGATTAGAAGGGAAGGAAAAAGCTGTGGAGCTGATAAAGATTTCTTTTTTTTATAGAGAGAGAGAGAAGACAAGAATTTATAAGATTACAAATCATTCCCCAGTTAATAAATGTTCAAAGGATATGAACAAGCAGTTTTCAGATGAAGAAATTAGAGATCTTTATGATAATATTTTAAATCACTATTGACTAGAAAAATGCAAATTAAAACAACTCTGAGGTACCACCTCACACCTATCAGATTGGATGATTGTATTGATAATGCATTTTTGCTTATTGTTAATGTAATTTTGCTTCTTGATGGGAAAATCCTTCCCATCCATTAATAGGATCTGCTTAATATCAATTAATTAAATAATTAAATAGTGGCCTGCTTAAGTCACATGAAAGCCTGAGTCACAGGAGCCTAAGTAACAGGGAACAGGAAGGGGTGGAGCAGGAATTGTGGAACAAGAAGAAGCAGAGCTAGAGCAGAGCTGGGAGGAAATTAGAGAGCAATCAGAGTTGGGAAAGGCAGCTGGTTTAGCATGAGGGAGAGAAACAGTTTGTGATTTGTTCAAGGGAGCTGGTTTGAGGGAAGCCGAACAGAGGGAAGGCTTGGGAATGGTACTGCCCTCTGCATTGTTACTGTGTATAAGATGTCTTTGTTACTATGATGAATTTGGCTTTCTGGTGTCAGGATTTGACTTCCTGGTGTCTGAATAAATGTTTGGATTTTGACTTCCATGTGGAGAGTCTGATGCATTTTGTGATTCAGAATTGTGCTGGCATATTCATGGCCTCTGTAGGTGCTATGAATATGGTGTTGGCACTACAAAAATATAACAGAAAAGGAAAATGGTAAATGTTCAGGAAAATTGGAACAGTAATGCACTGCTGGTAGAATTGTGAACTGATCCAGCCATTCTGGAGAGCAATTTATGTGCCCAGAGGACTATAAAATTCTGCATACCCTTTGATCCAGCAATACCTCTACTAGGTCTGTATCCTAAAGAGATCATTAAAAAGAGAAAAGGATCCATATATACAATAATATTTATAGTAGTTCTTTTTGTGATGGCAAGGAATTGAAAATTGAGGGGGTTCCCATCATTTGGAGAATGGCTGAACAAGGTACAACATAGTGGAATACTATTATGCTATAAGAAATAATGAGCAGTTGGATTTCATTAAAACCTAGAGACTTAAATGAGCTGATGCTGAGTGAAGTGAGCAGGACCAGGAGAACATTGTACACATTAACAGTAACATTGTGTAATGATCAAGAATGTTAGACTTAGCTCTTCTTAGCAATACAATGATCTAAGACAATTCCGAAGGCTCATAATGGAAAATACTATCCACATCCAGAGAAAGAATTATGTAGTTTGAATGCAGATTGAAGCATACTATTTTCACTTTTTTTGTTTTCTTTCTCATGATTTTTCCCTTTTTTATGACTATTCTTTCACAACATGACTAATGTAGAAATGTGTTTAATATGATCATATATGTACAACTTATATCAAATTGCTTGCCATCTTGGGGAGGGGCAAGTGGAGGAAAGGAGGATGGAAAAAATTTGGAACTCAAAATCTTATAAAAATAAAGTTGAAAACTATCTTTACATGTAATTGGAAGATTGAAATACTCTTAATGTAAAAAAATTAATGTAAAAAGATATATTAGTATTATAAGCACTTGGAGTACATCATAATGAATAGAATTTCCATGAAGAAACTTACAATTTAATAAAAAGAATTTTTTTTCCCAAACAAGCAAACAATTTTGTTAAACATCTAGTATGTTCTGGACACTCTACTAAGAGTTAGAATGCAAAAATGAAATGACTTGTTCCCAAAGACACAATAAGCATTTCAGTTAAATAATAAAACAAAAAATAAACGTTCTTTAGGTGAAGATATTAGTATAAAGACATAGTTGCTTATAATAAGATGATTCAGGTGTTCTTGGCTTAACTGTGTAAGATTAAGGAAAAAAAGAATTGCTTAAGGTGCCCTTGTTTTATGGTTCAGACAAGGTCTATTTATACCTACCTGTCTTGTCAAGATAAGTTCTTTAGCATCTTCAGGATTAATCAATAGGTTGGGGTGTGCTATTTTACTTTATTCATTTATCTCCTTTTATAGACATCAACAGGAACTCTATCAATGCTAATCCTGATAAAAAAAGAAATAATTTGTGATGGCATCTTGCCCTTCTCTAGTTAATCATATCTAAATGCTATGTGAAGTCATAATGACATTTCTTCCTTTATTAATCCAATTACAGTGTCTATATTCTGCTGTAGCCAAGGACAAAATGACCCTACTCTGACAAATGCAGATTTTTATGTTAATGAAAACTGAGCTAAACTGCTGTGTTACACAAAACTTTGGAAAATGTAGCAATAAGCTAGAAACATAAAGCTTTCCATGGGATAATCATATTCAACAAGTCATTCACCAATTGATAAATGGTCAAAGAATATGAATAGGAGTTTTCTGGTGAAGAAATTAAATCTATAGTCCTATAAAAATTCGTAAATAACTATTGATTAGAGAAATGGAAATCAAAACAATTCCAGGGTGCCATCTCACTCCTACTAGATTGGTTAATATTACAGAAAAGGAAAATGCTAAATATTGGAGATATAGGAAAATTAAACACTAATGCAACATTAGTGGATTTGTGATCTGATCCAACCATTCTGGAATCAATTTAGAACTATGCCCAAAGGGATATAAGATTCTGCATAGAGAGGATTCTGGGAAGATGGTGCAATAGGTCAGAAAATCCAAGCCCTCCAGATTTCCCCCCACAAATGAGATACAACAGCACCTCGGGGTCAACATAGGGCAGTAAAAATAAATAAGAATAGGTGAAGAGCAGTGGTCTTTCTGGGAGAATGGGGGAAGATCTGAGGATAAATTCTAGGATGAAGGTTGGTCTCTGTGAAGAATAAATATGTCCCGGCTAGTTCTACTTAAACAAAAAGTAGAAAGCCCTGGGGTTAGCAGGGTTGAGAAGCAGCCTCAGCGCATCAGCCCCAGCCACAGAAACTTTTACCTTAGGGACAGTGAAGGGAGTTGGGCATCTGAGGTGGGGAAGATTGAGTTAACCTCCGCCAACAAGGAATACAAGATCTTGTAGTTGTGTCATAGAAGAAGCAGTTCTGGGTGGGAAGAAGTCAGTACAATCCTAGTGAGCACAGAAGTAGTGGGGCAGAGACACCATTGCCTGTGGGCACTTACTGAAGGTTAGAGATCTTGGTTTTGGTTTCAAGCCAGAGGGGACAACTGAATGATCTGAGGTTAGAGACACCACCCCCCATCCCCCAGGGCTAGAAGTGATAACGAAAAAAGCTGCTACATTTTTTTTTTAAATAAGCAGGCAAAGGAGAATGAATTAAACCATAGAAAGTTAACTTTGGTTATAGAGAAGACTAGAATTCAACTTCAGAGAATACTGAAGCAAAGAAACCCTCTTCTATCCCAAAAAGAACTTATAGATCTTAACAAAGACTTTAAAAATCTTATGAGAGGGATTGAGAAAAAAATAAAAACAATCCAAGAAAAATAAAAACATTATGAAAAGAAAGATAACCAATTAGAAAAGGAGATCCATAAGGAAGACAATGGTGGTAAAACAATTAGAATCACACAAGACTTAGCAGCAGTGACACTGAAAGACCACAGTTCTTGGAGGAGTATATATCAAAGAGCCAAAGAACTAGGATTCTGGCCTAAAATGGTTGGTTGGTTAGCTGTTGTCCTTTGTTCTCAAAGAGGACCAAAGTGGCATCACCATGATAAAGTGAAGTTTTAATGTCTATAACTGTGACTGATCAGACCAATACAAGCTTGGAACGCTCTACCACAGATTGGGCACAGATAGTCCAAATTTGTGCATCCTATGTTTCCCTTATGCTCTTTCAATTCTGCTTTGCTCATAGAGCACGTCACCTTTTCCAATGTGAGCACACCATACTGAGTGGTCCTGTGATAGTGTCTCCCATGTTGCATAATCAAATCCAGAGTTCTTGAGAGAGATCTTGAGACCCTTTGGTTACCCTCAACCTGGTTTGACCCCTTTTCCAAAATGGTTTACTGGGGTGTGGCCACTGTGCATGCTGCAGCTTCTTGGAGCCACAGGTGAGAGTTGGGAAGAACAGGTGTACACCAAGGTGGAAAGCAGCCCTGAAAAGGGCTCAGCAGCCATCAAACCGAAAGTACTGGGCCTCCTTGAACATACCCTACACTCTGGCATCATAATTCTGAATGGAAAAAAACAAATATTTAATGACTTTTAGGATTTTGTTTAAAAACACTAAATTTAATAGAAGATTTGACATAGAAGATCTAAGAGAAATAAAAGGAACAAACCGAAGGCTAGTTATACAGGACTCAACAAAGACAGTTTACCTGTTTTACGTGGAAACATAAAACATATGTCTAAGATCGTTACTAGTAATTGGGTACTTCATAAGAAATATTTAGGTAGACCTGAGCATTATATTATTTGTTAAGGAATAGCTACAAAAAATAATTATTTTACACAAATGACTTATAAAAGGAAGAACTCACACAGAGGAATTAGATGGGGGTGGAGGGCTAATAAGTTTTGGAAATCTGCTTTCATTAGAATGGGTTCAAGAGGGAACAATCCATATATATTTGGAAGAGTATAAATGTCTTCTGAATTCAGATAGAAATAAAATGCTTAAGGGATAGGGAGGGGGAGAGGATAAGAGAGGGATCTTTAGAGGGGAGAGTAAGGGAATAGGTTAAAAGGGTGTATAGAAGGTTTTTAGATTAATGGGATTGAGGGATAAAGGAGAGATCCTTGGAGGGGAAATAGATTAAGTAATAGGAGGACGAGGTAGTGGATGAAAGTAAAGTAGAGGAGTCAGGAGGGATAAGATCTATGATATATGCAAAAAACATAAAATAAAGATCAGTAGAGATCATTAGGGAAAAGGCAATCATGATCTTGGACAAGCTTAAGGCTAAAACAGATTTAATGAAAATAGAAAAATAGGGAAACTATGCTGTGTCAGCCATATTCAACTTTATGGTTTCAGACTATTTAAAACAACTAGACAATGTAAAGTTGAAATTTTGTTGTGGTGTGTATGTTCATCCTTCATTGCTGAAGAAGACCATGCCATCAGAGAAATAATGACACAACTTGCACTTGACTTTGTTTTGAGCTGTGCAGGTCACTAGCGTCACATCTCCTCCACAGCCATCTGAATCCAGTGACCAGATATTCATCAGGATGACTGGAGATGACCCAGGATGAGGCAGTTGGGATTAAGTGACTTGCCTAAGGTCACACAGCTAGTGAGCATCAAGTGTCTGAGGTGAGATTTGAACTCAGGTCCTCCTGACTCCTGCACTGGTGTACCACCTAGCTGCCCCTGTTGTGATGTAGGATGTTGAGCTGATGGACTTAGGAAAGGACTTGGACTCAAGAATGAAGAGGTTATCCACTCTCAGAGAGGCAGAGGACAAGTGAGTATAGTACACTCTTACATAGATGCATATGAATATATATGTCTATGTGTGAGGGTGATTATAGATATCTGAGTATATGTATGTGTAAGTGTGTGAGTGTGTGTGTGTATCAATGCTTAACTGTCACCTTCTGGGGTTGGGGAGTATGAAGGCAGAAAAAGGAACAAAGTAAAAAGTGCACAGCAGAGAATAAAAGACGACTGATCAGGAAGCAAAGAAAAGATGGACAGCACTCAAAAAAATGTGTAATATTTATTATTTAGGCTTTCTTGAAATCGAAATTTACCACTGTATATTATAGCTAAATTCCAAAGTTATCAAAGTCAAGGAGAAAATATTGCAAGCAGCCATAAAGAAACAATTCAAGTAACATAGAGCCACAGCCAGGATAACACAAAATGGAGTGTATTCTACATTAAAGGATTGGGACACTTGGAATATGATATTCTGGAGGGCAAATGACCTAGGATTGCAACCAAAAATCACCTACTCAGCAAAAATGAGTATACTTCTTCTGGGAGAAAAATGGATATTCAATGAGATAGAGGAATTTCAAACATTCTTAATAAAAAGACCAAAACTGAATAGAAAATTTGACTTTCAAATACAAAACTCAAGAGAAACATAAGAATAATAAGAAAGGGAAATTGTAAGGGACTTAATAAACTTAACCTGTTTACATTCCTATATGAGAAGATGATATTTTTAACTCATAAGACCTTTCTCATTATTAAGGTAGTTAGAAAGAATATAAACAGACAGAGGGTACAGGTGTGAGTTGAATATGAAAGGATAATATCTAAAAAACAAAGTTAAGGGATGAGAGAAGAATGTCTTAGGAGAAAGAGAAAGGGAGAGCTAGAATGGGGTAAATTATTTCATATCAAAGAGGTAAAAAAAAGCTTTTATAGTAGAAGGAAAAGGTGAAAGGAAGTGAGTGAATCTCATTCCCATCAGAATCAGCTCAAAGAGGGAATAATACACATAATCAATTGGGTAAAGGAATCTATCTTCGCCTACAGGAAAGTAGAAGGGAAGAGGATAAGAGAAAGGTGACATATAAAAGGAAGAGCAGATTGGGGGAGGGGTAGTCAGAAGTAAAACACTTTTAAATAGGGAGAGGGTGAAAGGAGAGAGAGAATAAAATAAATGGGGGCAGCAGAAATAGGATGGAGGAAATAAAATTAGTAATTGTAACAAAAAAATTTGAAGTTTTTTTTTTTTTTT
This sequence comes from Bettongia penicillata ogilbyi, assembly GCA_023548195.1. Lineage (NCBI taxonomy): Eukaryota > Metazoa > Chordata > Mammalia > Diprotodontia > Potoroidae > Bettongia > Bettongia penicillata. The sequence goes on along the minus strand of JAJHZJ010000959.1, from coordinate 157,348 downwards.
GATAAAGGCCTCATTTCTCAAATGTAGAGAACTGAGTCAAATTTATAAAATAAGAAGCATTTCCCAATTGATAAATGATCAAAATATATGATCAGTTTTCAGGTGAAGTAATCAAAGCTATCTATAATCATATGAAAAAAATATTCTAATTCACTGCTGATTGGAAAAATGCAAATTCAAAAAAATACTTAGGTACTACCTAATACCTATTAGCTTGACTATTAGGAGATAAAAGGAAAATGGCAAATGTTGAAGGGGATTTGGGAAGCACAAGACTTTAATGCACTGTTGGTGAAGTTGTGCACTGATTCAGCCACTGTGTAGAGCAATTTGAAACAATGCCCAAAGTACTATAAAACTACATAAACCCTTTGACCTAGCAATACAGCTAGGTCTGTATTGCAAAAGACATTTTTTAAAAGGAAAAGTACCTATATGCACAAAAATATTTATAGCAACTCTTTTCTGGGAGTAAAGGATTAAAATTGAAGGGAAGTCCATCAACTGAAGAATGCTGAACGAGTTGTGGTATGTGATTGAAATGGAATATTATTGTACTATAAGAAACTATGAGCAAGATGCACTCAGAAAAACCTGGAACCACTTTCATGGGCTGATTCAAAGTGAAATATACCATGTACAAAGTAATAGCAATATTACAAGATGATCAGCTGTAAATGACTTATTTATTCTCAGCAATATAATGATCCAAGACAACTCTGAAGGATTTATATAGAAGAAATGTTTTTCATCCCCAGAGAAAGAACTGATGGTGTCTGAATACAGATTTCACATGTAGAACTAATATTGTTTGCCTTCTCAATGGGTGGGGTAGAAGTGTGAAGGAGACAATTTGTAATTCAAAATTTTAAAATAGTGATTGTTAAATGTAAATAAATAAAAGGAAGATGCAAAGAAAATGTCTTATTGGTACACTTTCATCATTTTTAAAATTTTAATTCATCTATGTGATTTTTAGGAATGTTACTTGAGTTCCATGGTCCTTAGATCTCTCACTGCCAAATAAGGGAAATGGATGTTATCATTTTCAAGGTCACTTCTAGAAATCCTCCACTCTAGACTTCAACCCTACTTCCCCCTGGAAACTTAGACTCTGCCTTGGAACCACTTTGAGTTCTGATAGGTGGACAGTTGCTTTATCATTCCTGGATCTACTCCTTGAACTCAATCTCAGCTATCTTCAGACCATAGTGTCTAAATCATCTCCCTTTCCAGCACCCTTTTACAAGTTAACTTACATTATACCTAAGCCCATCCACTGTCTTGAATGACTTTTCTTTGCATCACCAATACTTTGCATAGTACATGGTTACATGATAATAAACATATATGTCCTTAATAAATGATCTACCTATTGACCTATTTATCTGCGTTGCATGGAATCTTCATTTCAGTGGCTATCATGTTCAAGTAATTAACGTGACTAATTAAGAATGTCTGCACAATAAGTTGATATTTTTAATTATTTTATTATGCTTTGTTTGTTGAATCTCTCATAACAGCAAGCTAAAACAACCCACATAATCAAAGTCAATTCTTAGCCAAAGGACTAGAGTGGAATATTTAAATAGCAGTCAATGATCTCTGAAGAGGCCATAATCTACGAAACACAGTTGTGCTGGTGGAGCCACTATTAGTCAATCCAAGACTTACAGTAGCAACGATACAAATTAGTATAAAATGCCTCTCAGAACTCATTTAGAAATCATGTCCCTCCATTCATGGTAGAGAATTCTATCTTTGGGAAATGAAGGTAAGGAGAAGCTTATATCTGAATCCATTCTTCCTATAACTCATCTTGCAGTGTACATTAGCCATCTACTCTTTTTCTTGACATTCTGAATCTGTGCCCTGCTTCCTTATCAGTGGCATTAGTTCTTATCTCAATCCCTTTTTCTAAAAAGGACAAATCCACTCTTTCATGTCTCCATGAAAATAGCAGATCTCTCCTTATCTTTATTAGCTAAACCAAGTGAATTTCGAAGTGGATCCTGAAATGATCAGTTGTAAAGTAGCACAGAATAGTGAATATGGAACTGAACTTAAATGCCAGAAGCTCTGGATTCAAATATTATGCAAATGTAAACAAAGAAGCATACATTTGCAAAGGAACTCTGCTCTTCTAATGATATACAAAATGAAACTTGCTTCTCCACATCTATCCCACAAGGCATAATATAAAATTTATCCTCAGATATTTGACCACAGGCAAATCATTAGACCTGAGTTTCCTCATCTGTAAACATAATATTTCACTCTCTACATTATAGGAATGTTATAAGGAAAACACTCTACAAATTTTAAACTATTTTATAAATGGGAATTGTTAAAACATTTTTGTGGTATTAAATTATGATGATAGCTGACTTCAGTTCACAGAATCAAGCCCAAGCATGTATTCTGAGGCCCCTCCTATGCCTAGCAACAATGAAGGATGACATAGTCCCCTCATAAATTATCTCTGTGGTACAGTAGATGGAACTCATTTTAATTCTGTTCTTCTGAAGTAAAAATAACCCAAAATTGGCTGTGACATAATCAATAAATGACCAATATAGACCTGAAACTATAAATTTTATATACTCAAGATTTATTCTATGCTGATGTCTACCCTTCAGGAAAAATCAGGTTTACTGATTTCCAAAAAAATGTCTTTTCATAATCAAGTATTCATTATTGAGCTTTAACTGTATTGAGTTGACTACTGTGTGAATTTGACAAGTAGACAAATGATTGGAAGTGACTAACAAAAACAATTAATTCTAAACCCTTTGGCCAGCATCAGGTAGTGAGATAATTCATTGACAGGGCTACCCTCTGCAAGACTACTTGGTTTCTATAATGTAAAGGCAATATCATTACAGTAAAGATATTTGGAGATAATTGACAATAACATATATGAATGTAAATTTCTATTTGTATGACTGAAAAAATTACTCCTCACTAGGCCTCAGTTTATTCATTGATAAAAATGGCAGATGGTTGGATGAGATGATCTCTGGAGACTTTTTCAACTCTAAAGGTAATTTCCTATATCTAATCCTTGATCATATTTTTAAAAAATGAAAACTTTTTGCAGAATCTTAGTATTTTAAAGCCTTATATGACTGCTTTATTTCTAAAGTTTTGTAATGTTCTAAGAACCTTGGACTAGGAGTTCAATGACATAAGCCCATCATTAAAAAAAAAAATGTTCTGCATCCTTGGACAAATCTCCATGGGCCATAGATTGTTTGTCACTACAAGGAAGGATTGGAGTTTAAATTCCCTTTAAAATCAAAATTAATATTTGATGCCAGTCAATTTCTCCTCAAAAAAAGAGCTTCACTACACTTCCTTTTAAGAATAGCCACCAAAGGTGCTGACTTGGACTATTTTAATGAGATCATTGTGTGTTGGCTATGTTCTTTTTCAACTCTGTCTTGAATATCCTGTGAGAACTTGGAACCATCTTTTCTGTACCAATCAAGGATAATGAGAAATTAAATCATGAATTTTTATTAGAAATAAAGCAGTCATATAAGGCTTTAAAATACTAAGATTCTGCAAAAATTTTTCATTTTTTTAAAATATGATCAAGGATTAGATATAGGAAATTATCTTTAGAGTTGAAAAAGTCTCCAGAGATCATCTCATCCAACCATCTGCCATTTTTATCAATGAATAAACTGAGACCTAATGAGGAGTGATTTTTTTCAAAGTCACACAAATAGAAAATAAATCTAGAGAATTCAAACACAGGTCCTAAGGCATCCAATCCAGTATTTTGTCCATTGAACAAGGCCAATATTGTGATTTATTAAATATCATAAATAAGAATTTAGCACTATGGAATGAGATGTAGTCATCTTAAAATCAACATGTTCAAAACTTTGCCTTTCCCTCTAAATTCTCCACTCCTAATCTCCCTGTTCCTAGCAAGGGAAACATGATCTTCCAATTCCCTCAAGCCTGACACTTAGGTTTTATCCTTTACTCCTTACTATTCCCTATATCCAATTTGTTGGAAAGGCCTGTTTATTTCACCTTCCAGATACCTCTCAAATGCATTCTCTTTTCTCTTCTGACACTCCCACCACTTGGTGGAGGCCCTCATTACCTCACGCCTGGACAACTACAACAGCCTGACTGTGCGTGCAGCTGCGTACATAAAGTCTTTCTGTACACTAATCTACCCCCCATTTATTCCTCAAAGTGACTTTCCTAAAGTGCAGGTGCAAGTATGACAGTCCTTACTCCACTCAATAAACTCCAGTGGCTCCCAAACACCTTTAAGTTTAAATTAAAAATCCTCTTTTTACAGTTCAAAGTTCTTCTAACCTAACCTCCTACAATTCTTTCAAATCTTCCTAAACCTTATTCCCTGTCACACACTTTTGGATCCAGTAACACTGGATTACTTGCTGTTCTATGAACAAGACACTACATTTCTCAAGGCATTTGCAATGGCTATCTCACATGCATAGAAAGTTCTTCCTCCTTATCTGTGCCTATTATCTTCTCTGGCTTCTTTTAAGTCCCAATTAAAATTTCATTTTCTATAGGAAACCTTCCCTAACCCTTAAGTTAGTCTAGTGCCTATACTCTATTATTTCCTGTTCATCTCGCATATAGCTTGGTTGTACATATTTGTGTGTTTATTGTCTTCTCCATTAAAATTGTGAGCTCCTTTAGGAAAATGATCATCCTTGGCCTCTTTTTGTATGTCCAGTGCTTGCCACACAGTAGGCATTTAACAAATACACCACAAATGGATTATCAAAGTATGGTTAACAGTAATACTATACAACATCAAGGATTCAAAAGGCCCTTCATAATTTTGCAGACTTCAATATAAATTCCAAACATCATTTATCATTTTATGAAAAATATACACGTGAACTATGAAACAAGTTATTTATTATCACATAGGTAGTTAGTGCCTAAGGAGTAACTCTTGACCAGTGAAGCAGGGTCATAGTCCAAAGGATACAAGCTTATAAAGACTCTCAGTCAATGAAATGTCATACGAAAGATAGTTCAATGGATTTTAATGTTTTGTTACATGCTTGGATCCTTGAGCTGCAGGTGGTTTGGAGAGAATAAAATTAGAAACAAACTGCATGTGCTTGAATCAGGAATCTATTTTCATAACCACCTTCATTTAACAAGTATCTACCAAATGAATAATGAGTATGCTAATCTTCACAAGTCCTTCTAAATCATTCCAACGTGCATAGTCCCCCACCAAAAAAAGGTTACAGATTTTGTTGAAAATCTCATGTGCAACTTGGAGCAGAAAACGGGGAATCTTAACATGAACTTTGAAGCCAAATGCTCCTTCATTACCCCAAACATATGCAACTGAATAGAATTAGAAGGATATTTGTGACATAATTCATAAAGAATTCTGTACTTTCAATTTCTGATCAAAAAAAGTCCACGTATAAAACAAAATATATTTATTTCATTGTCAGACAATCAAATCCATATATTAATTTTGTACAGAAAAAAGTATAGCCAGATTTAGCTATAATTTTACAGGTAACATTTTGAAAGCTGAATCAAAACATATGTAGGGAGATATAGTATATATGTGTTTGTATACACACTCATGCATATATCCATATATATATGAGGGAGGGAGGTGCTATTATTATCAACATAGCAGAGGAGCAACCTAAAGCAAACAGAGATTAAGTGACTTGCCCAGAGTTACTTGGCAAGGCTTAAATCATACTTCATATATCAAACAAAACCACTTCATTTGACATTGAGATTAATTTTAAGAACCTTTAATGATCATAGGATGAATACTTACAGCATCTGTACTAGGTGGAAGAGCACAAGGAGGAATATTTTATTGACCTGGAGTATGGTGGAAAAAATGAGATAGGAAAGAGGTTTGCTTTTTCCCCCACATCTCTTTATCTTTCAATTATACCTTAATGAAATCTCATACCCACTTAGCCTTTCTGAGTCTCCATTTCTCAATTTGTAAAACAGATAATAAAGTATGTACCATTTCAGAGTTATTTTGAGTATCAAATATGGCAGCTTGTAGAGTTCTTTATTATTCTTAATTTTTACATATATGTCCACTATTAATATTTAAATGACATTCCTCTGATAAAAATCCTTTAATCATTTTCTTAATTCCTGAAGAATAAGGTTTAAATACTATAAATGTGCACTCAAGGCCTTTTCACTCCAGCCTTTTCTCAACATTCTTCCCCAGTCCTATTCTTTAATTCAAACACAGCACTCAGGTCAGGCTAGACTTCTTGTCTCATGGCCTCACCTCTCCATGTCATTAATTTGTGATCCCTCTGCCTAAAGTACCTTTCACCTGTCTGCAATTTAAATATATTTTAATGAATGTCATTATTTTACAAGTATTTATAATGTTTCTGCCTCCTTCCAAATGAGCAATGACTTAAAAATAAAACTTCCATTACAAACATCCTTACTCCAAGAAAATAAATTCCCAAATTGACCATACCCTCCTGCCAAAGTATGACTCGTCCTATATATTTTAAGTTCACTGTCTCCCTGATAAGAGGTGAGTGGCATATTTCATTTTTAGTCTGTTAGATACTTGTATCATTGGCATTTTTTCAGAGTAAGTCTATCAAATGTATTTTCCTCTATGTTTTTGCCATTATATAAATCATCCTCTTAGTGCTATTCCTACCACTTTTCCTCACATTCATAAGACTTCTTCCAATTTTTATGGAAACTATCTATTCATCATTTCTTTTACAATAATATTCTATCACATTCACATACTACAAATTTTTTAGCCATTCTCCAGTAGGAGAATATTTTTTGATTCCAATTTGAGTTATTATGAAAAGAAATACTATAAATATTTGTAGATAGATAGAAAGACATAGATTGCTTATATATAAATATATATTACACACATAAATATGTATATGTGTGTATATGTTCATGCATGTATATTTATACACACATCTATTTTCCATTTGCTTTGATCTCTTTGGGACATAGGCATAATATTGATTAGTATTGGTTGTGTCAAGGAGATCAAAGGGCATGAGTAGTTCAATAACTTTTTGAATATAGCTTCAAATTCCTTTCTGGAATGGCTGGACCAGAGCTTTACCAACAATGCCCTAGTACTTCTGTGTACCTGTAGCCCCTCCACATATTAGGCATTTTCACCTTGTCATTTTATCTTCTAATGAATGTGTCCAAACTCTATATTGATTAAATTAGAATTTCTCTCATTAATAGTGATTTAGAACATTTTTCATATTATTATAGATAGTTGTATTTTTTTCCTTTTAAAAGCTTGCTAGTCATATTATTTCACCTTTTAGCTATTGGGGGATGGTTCTTTGTGTTGTGATTTTGGAATTATTAGATGTCTTGGAAATGAGACCTTTTTCAAAGAAATTTATTGCAAAGATTTTTCCAGTTACCTGGTTCTCTTCTCATTTTTACTATACACTTTTTATTTGTGTAAAACCTTATTTATTTTATATAATCAAAATTATCTACTTTATATTGTATGATCCTCTCTTTCACTTGTTGAGTCATGAATTTTTTTCCCCAACCATGGGTTCAAAATGTAATTTTTTCCTTAGTCCCCCAAGGGAATTTGTCATGTGAACTTTTATATTTAGATCACGTGTGTTCTGAGTTCATCTTGATATAAGGAGGTATTGTTCTAACCCTAATTTCTGCTAGACTGTGCTCCAGATTTTCTAGGAGATTTTAAAAAAAATAATGAGTCCTTCTCCTGTTAACTAGGGTTTGGGCATTTATCAAACATTAAACTACTGCATTTGTTTGTTTCTATATGCTCTGTACCTAAAGTGTTCCATTAATCAACCTTTTCTTTAAAGTAAATATCAAATCTTTTTTCATGACTATTACTTTGTGATTCAGATTGACACCTGGAATTTGTAGGCCCATTCTTTACTTTTTTTTTTCATAATAACCATTGATATTTTTTCCCTCTTTTTCCTCCAGAAAAATCTCACTTTTTCCAGAGCCATAAAACATTCCTTTGATATCACCTACTTAAATCTTATAGCCTTTTAGAGATTCAGTTCAAATATATCCACATGAAAATTTCCTAGAGCAATTGAACTTTCAGTGATTTCTCTGAAATAATAACAATAGTCTATCTTATACTTTTGTTAATTTTTTTTCAAAATTTCTTTGTGACTTCTTGTCACATACTTTAAAGCTCATATTTTGTCTACTTCTAATGAAGCACTATTCCAATGCTTGTGCATGAAACAGAAGTGGCCCTGGATTTATGAAGTCAATGTCAACATAGCACCAAGTCTGGTAGTTCTAAAATAACTACAAAATTTATTGTGGGTACATCAATAATCTAAATACCTTTCATGCTAAGATCAGTCTAGCTATGATAAGAAGTCATTGCTAGCATAAGAGTCATCAAGTAATGGATTTTTAGTCATAGCACATCAGTAAGACTGTCTACTGAGGCACTGGTAAATGTAATGTGGATTTCTTTTCAGGAAGTTTCTAAGTAAATTTAAAAAATCATTGAGTGAGGAGATCTAAACTTTAATATGAATTTTGAACGAGATTTTCATTAGCTTGAGGACAGAGACCATATATTATCCTTCATTGTGTATCTCACATTGCTTTTAATATAGTAGTTTGATAATATAGTAAATATTTATGGATTACATGATCTTCACATTAATCATGAACATTTATATAGTGCTTTGAAAGTTGCAAAGAATTTTACATATATCTCGTGTGATCCTTACAACAAGATTACTTGGGTACTTCTATTATCTTCAATTTAAAGATTTGCCAAGAATCATATAGCTAGTAGATATTTGAGATTTGAGATTCAATCTCAGTTCTACTTGTCTGCTGTTGGTCAACACTGAGTGAATAATTAGCTAATTATTAACCCAAACCCTAACTGCCATGTTCAATATGCCAGTGAAATGCATACTTCTTCCTTCTCAAACATCTTTTCGTGTGTGTTTAAAAATACGTTTATTGGCTTCTTTCTCACAGAGAATAAAGTCTTGTCTATATATTAATACCCTCATTACATGCAGTTTTATTTATTTCATGGGAATGGTAAGAGTTTAAGTTAGTAGGAACTATCACAGTTAATGAACCGTAAATAGACATACAGTTGTTAAGAAAACTGTTCTCCAATTGGGTTAAAATAATGCCCTGAGAGAGCTATATGTTCTGTCCCAATTCTGCTCCATATCCTTTTACACTTCATTGTTTGGTGATTGGTCCATGGGGCATAACTTGCTGAATTAAGTAAATAGTCAACTCTTCAGTAAACAAGATAAATTTTGGTAAATTGTGCATCAAAATGCAATAATAAATCCAAAATAAGACCAGCACTGCTCACCATAACTACCACTCATCTGCCTTCCTTTCTTTAATTGGTACAACTGAAATTTCAATAAGAAATATATCTAATATACTATAATTATCTATTATCAATTAGCAGAAAAACTTAATATTTAAATTGATTTCAAATACAACATGCAAAATTATTGATGCATCCTTGTATCATCCAGATGTTCCACAACATCAGTGTTTTTGCTGAGCTTAGTAGTTGTCATGGAACTACTCCCATCTGCTTTGCCCAGCAGCATAGTTAAAAGAATATTTGAGATTCTAAACACTCTATTCCCTCCCACAGAAAGGGCAAAAGTAGTATTTTGTATTGATATGGCATGTGAACTTCATAACCACATGATATGTAGAAATTACCATTTGTGGATAGGTATTCTTATTGTGAGAACCCTGAGCCTAATTCAGCCCTTAAATCTTACCTAACAGAAGCAGCACTTCCAGTGTACAAATTATGTAATTGAAAGCAAGACAGTCCCCCATTTTCCCTGTTACCCTTTAATATCCTGCTGCACTCCTCTACAGAAAAGGAAACAAAGCCATATAATAGGGACCTCCTGCCATAGAGATACAGCAAGTTTTGAGGTAGATGGTAACTAGTCACATAGGAACTAGTTCTGGCATAAATGGGAATGGATGGTCCTTTTAACAACCAGTGAGTTTTAGTTGAAGCATTGACTGAATGACAATAGGCCCATAGAAACAAAAACTCTATAATTTCAGAATTGTCAGAGCAATTTATTTCTGAGTGAGCTACTCATTGTCCTGAATAATTTCCTCCTAAAGCTCCATACTGAAAGCTAAATTGTCTAACCATATCATCTACCTTTGCTTGGCTTACACATTTCTTTTTTACTTTAGCTATCCCCTTGAAATCAGCCAACTTTTCCTTGAACATATTGTGCCTGATGTAGACTAATTCATAAGCGACAAGTTTTCCATAATTCATCTCCATCCTACACTGGATGAAACATTATTTCATCATTCCAGTCACCTGGTGCTGATAAAATAGGCACCACTGACAATGATGCCCATGCTTTTTTTTTTTTAGTCTTCTTTGTTAAACCATATCCATCTCCCAATCCCTAAATGTGACTCAGTCATTATCTAATTTCTCATTTCTATCTACACTCTTCCTAAAAGTAGTATTGTTTGCTCCTATTGTTTGAGATATAATATCTCCACAGATCATTCTGTACTCTATATGTATAGCCTTAATCTTTCTTCACTTCCACATAGATGACTGTGGGTTGAATATCTCTACCTCTCATCAGTCTCTGAAAATCACCACACTCAAAACCCTCCTTTAAATTCCCTATTTTCTTTGTAGGGTATCATTATTCTGTTAGTCATTCAGGTTCATAAGAGAACAGAACATCAGCATCCAAAGTGAGCTCAGAAACCATCTAGCACAAATTGTTCCTGAAAAAGAATCCCTTTTCTAATGTGATATGTGATCACCAAGCCTTTCTTCAAATAACTCAAGTAAGCCACTTCTTGGGGCATCTCACCCTCTTTTGAATAACACTAATTGCTAGGAAACTTAAATGTGCTTTTTTCATAACTTTCAACTATTGTTTCTGGTTCTTACCTCTGGATCTAAGGTGAGGAAATCTAATTCTTTTTCCATGGGACAATGCTCCAAATGTCTGCAAATAACTATAATAATTTTATAGGTGCTTTTTGCTTTATAACCCTTTCATTTCCAAGTCTATGCATCCTTTTCCTTTATTCAGGGAGACTGTAACAAAGGGAAAAAGAAAGGAAAACTGTTCAACAATACTAAAAACCACAGCAACCAAATTTGACAGTATATGATATACTACATATACCTATTTGTCCATTTCTTCAAAGAAGGGATGCAGGTGCATTTTCTCACGCATATGTGCATATACATGGATGCACGTATAGATAGATAGATAGATAGATAGATAGATAGATAGATAGATAGATATAGATAGATATAGATATATAGATATAGATATATAGACAGATATAGATAGATGGATAGATATCTATATATCTATATAAATATAAATATATAGATAGAGAGAGAAAGAGAGAAGTATAGATAGATATAGATAAATAGTTATATTGAGTTCTGGTTACTTCATGTTAAATCATTTCATGTAAGGCTTCCCATCATTAATTGCTTTTTCATCATTTTTCAAAGGGCAGTAATATTTCATTACACACAGGAACACATAATTTGGTAACCAATTCCCAGTTCATGAGCATTTACTTTGTTTCTGATTGTTTTGGGTTTTTGTTTGTTTTGCCACTATAAATATTACTATAAATATTTTGATGTATATGTAACCTCTCTTCTTATCTTGGACCTTTTGGGTGGTATATGCCTAACAGCAGTATCTATAAGTCAAAGAATAAGAATATTTTAATCTACATCATCTTTAAAAAAATGTTTTCAGAGTTGAATTAAACATTTACAAGTAAAGATGAACTTCACACTACAAAGAAAGGGTACACCTCTTACCTCACAACACATGATCACAATGAAACAGTATTTTTTTGCCAATACAGAAAGAGTCATGAAGCTAAAAGGACTTGTTCAAGGTCTTTCTGATAAAACTGCCAGTGTAACATATGTTAGCTTCAGATTTTCAATCTCTCTTTCAAATGAATGATTTTACTTGAATTCAAACACTTATCTCAAAAATTATTTTGACATCTTAAATATATCACAGCAGCAACCAAAAATATGATGGCAAATTGACCTGTTTCATTTTGACACATTCTAAATACTTGATTCATTCTTTCCCACATTTCTGCATATTGAGTAAGCAGTAGAGGTTAGGGGTCCTTGAGCTTAAGCACTTGGCAATTGAGAATATTTTTATCTCCATAGCTACATCTGCTGAAATTCTTTAGTCTGTTCACAAACAAATGAGAAGCCTGGGAGCCTATGCTAGAATCATAGTGAGTTGATAGGTTTGGTTAAAACTGAAATGGAATGTTCTAGAAAGAGTAATGCTCAAGTGATCAAGGAATTACTGAGGGCACTCATCCCTCTCCCTGTTCCCACTTTCCAAATGCTTGAGCATTGTTTTGATGATTCTGTCAATTTCTCTTTTCCTAGCATTTTTCAAATTAGTGAACACTACTGTGTGGACACAAGAAGACTATTAAATCAACTGATAAGATGAGCCCAATCTGAGCCTCCTTCTCTCATCATCATTTTTATATATGAATAGCATGTCAAAACAGCTTCACACACTGAAAGTAAAACTATTGTTTTTGTTCATTATCTTTTATTTTCAATTCTGATATCAAACATAATGACTATATTTGCATTTCCATCCCTGAAGCAACTAATATAACTTTAAAAGAAGTAGCAATACAATAGAAAATATGGTCCTTATGTATTTGTAAGGCATGTGCTCTTATATATAACATGATGGTATTTCAATGATGCTCTGAAGAGAACCATGCCATCACCTCAGATTCCAATCTTCCTAATTCTGGATGTAAGTCAGAAATGAAGAGAATAAATGTCAGTGAAAGATAGTTAAGGAAATAGAAAATTTCATGAGGGACAGAGAAGATATGATACACCTCTTGATTTCTAGAAACACAAACTGAAAATCATCAGGTCATTCAGTGAATCAAATATATATTGCAATGAATCTTACGGACCCAAAATTAGAATTTTTTACATGGAATGAAATGTTTATCAGGCATGTAGTAAATTTAATGCACTATGTTAAGTGTATTTTGTGGATTACATTGAGTCTCTAGAAATTTTCTACCAAATTTGTAAGGTATAAGACTCAATAATTTGTATTACTTTTAATAAAATCACAGACTTAGAGATAGAAGGGACCTTAGAAGTCATCTATTTCAATATCCCTCCTACATTTTACAGATGAGGAAACTGAGGGAAAGAAAGGTAAATTTGCTTCCTTAATTGAAACAGGCAGTGAGGAAAAAGAGCTAATGGAAATTTAGAGAGCAGTATATTTCCAAAAACAAGAAGATTGTTACCTTGTGATTATAATGGTAATTTAAATGGGAAGATCTTTCCCATTCATTAATAGGTCCATGTGACTTCTTGGTTACCTGGAGGTCTGAATCACATGGAGCCTATGGTGGGAGGAGTTTGCTGAATGGGTGGAGCAGGAAGGTTGGAAAAGGAAGAGATGAAGCTAGAGAAGAGAGGAGGAAAAAATGGTAAGACCAGTCAGAATTGAAGGACATAGGCAAGCAGGCAGCTAGCACTGAGTGAGAAAGGGGCACTTTGCCTAAGGGAGCCTGTTTGTGATTTGTTTAAGGGAGTTGGTTTGTGGAAAGCCTAGTAGAGGGAAGACTTGGAGCTGCTGTTGCCCTCCAGATTGTTATGTGTATAGATTATGATGAATTTGGCTCTCTGGTATCCAAATAAATGTTTTGATTCTGCCTTCCATGTGGAGAGTCTGTGGTATTTCATGATTCAAAATTGTGCCTGCATGTTCAAGTATGTTCTGTATGTTCTGTTAATATTGCATTGGTGCTACAGTGACACAGACCATTTCACTACTTGAAAGCTCCACTTAGAAAAACTCTTTCTTATTTTAATGCGAATTTGGCCTCCCTAAACATCTTTTCATTTTTCTGAATTCTGCCCCCATGACCAAATTGAACATTTTTTTTTCTCCTTTAAGTCAGTACTTCAAATATTTGAAGTCAGTAATCATCTTTCTTTTATCTTTTCTTGCTCAAGGTAAACATCCTTTGCTCTTGAAATTTTTCCTTGTATAATTAAGTTTATCAACCATACACAGTTTCAGTCATTTTGACCTGAGTAGTCATCATTTGTCAATGTGAGGAAAGAGTTATTCATTTATATTTATATTCATATTAATGAATATTGTAAAGTGTTTTTCCTCATGGCATCAATAGTGTGGGTATTATATACACTAACAACAGTGGTAATTCTACTGTGTACCAGAACAGAGATTTCCTGCTTTTAATATCCTTGCTGGACTGTGCTACGCCTACTTACTGGAAAAAATAACAATAAGGAGTATTCAATAAAGAAAGGGAATATAAATCCAGTCCAAGGGTTCTGGGAAGCACTTAGGATTTTATAGCTTACAGAACTGCATATGGATGCAATATATAGTTCCAACTCTCACACAGCAGATTAGTAAGTATGAACATTTCATCTTGATTTTAATTTAGGTAATATTCCCATTAGAAATGCTAACTAATTAGAGTATTCATTCAATGTCCATAATGATGATTTAGTGGGAAAATTCCAATAGGAGTTAATTCTTTTGTTCCTGAAAAAATTGTGTACTTTAAAGAAATATACTGGATATTACTATTAAAAACCATGCATTGATGTTCCTAATATGTCTTTGTTTCAAACTCAAGAATGAGTACAACATTTTACATGAACAGGGTCAATTACTGGTGAGTCAGTAAAGAATTATGTGTTAGGTATATAATATTTTTAAAAATTATTGAACTTGTTGTATACTTTTTGATTATAACAGAAGAAATTCAGATATTTGCCCTACAAATAAAAATGATATTATTGCTTGATGAGTAAACAAAAGGACAAATACTTATCATGTATCATGTAGTACCGTGTAGCTGATATGGATACATGGTGCTATGTCCAAAGTTACAAAAGCCTATACATTTATATATGTCCAGATATCTTCAGAACCTTCATAAGAATGCAAATTTGAGAGCAGGACCTATTTCAAATTTGTTTTTATACTTTTAACATAGCACTTAACCCAGTACCTAACACATAATAGGAATTTAATAAATGCTTACTGAAGAATGAATCTTTCTGAAAGGTCCACCCTAGAGAAGTATGTGTGTATGTGTAGGTGTGTGTGTATACATATATATAAATACACACATACACCCATATTTTCTTATAGATCACAGGGAACTAATAAGATTTACTGAGTAAGCAGGTGACACCTACATGGAGGTTGGATTAAAATGCACCAATTAGAAACTTTAGGAATAATCCTTATAAGAGATTTTAATAGAGAAATTCAAGAGCAGAATGGATTTAGAAAGATGAGCTCTCTTCAAGTAAGTTATAACTACTAACTTTGTACAATCAAAGTAATACACTTTTTTTCTGATTAAAGACAGTAAGGCTAACTCTTCTAGAAAAAAAAATTGAAGAAAACAAACAAGACAGCCATTTCATACCAATCATCAGATGAGGGTAGAGATTGCCTTGTAGTATTCTAATATTGTAAAAGGCCGTTAAAGAGGAGGTTATTGTACAGGAAGAAAAGCATGCAAATTTCAAAACTGAGTGGTAAATAAAGACATTATCAGACCCTGGAAATTCCTAAGCCAGTGGAGAATCAAAACAGTAACAGTCTCTCAAATAAACACAAAGCAAATGTGTAACAAAAAAAGGAAGGAAAGGAAGGAAGGAAGGAAGGAAGGAAGGAAGGAAGGAAGGAAGGAAGGAAGGAAGGAAGGAAGGAAGGAAGGAAGGAAGGAAGGAAGGAAGGCTCAAAATTCTCAAACAAGAAGAAATATAAATATATGTAGTATATATAGGTATATAATACTATATGTATCTATACACTTGAAATGGAAGAAAACTGAAAGGATTACCCAAAAAGTGAAACAAAAAGGCCAGTCAGATCAAATTACAAAACAAAGCAAAGAATATCATAGTGGTATAATGGGTGAAAGCAGGAATGTCCATAAACTTCAATTTTTTTTTTTATTTGCTCTATCAGTGCTTAACCTCTTATTGCTAAAACAACATTTTTGAAGAAAATTACAGATTCCTTCCCTTTTCTAAACATAATCTCACAATGTATCCCTAGTTTTAGCTTAGAAGAGATCTGATTTAGGATGGATATTGGACTTGGAGCCAGGATACCTGCTTTTGATGCTTAAAACCTGTGTCAATAAGTCAACAAACATTATTAAGCACCTACTACATGCCAGGCACTGTGCTAAGTGCTGGAAAGACAAAAAGAAAAAACAAAAAAAACAGTTCCAGCTCTCAAGGAGTTTCCAGTCTAACAAGCAGGACAAAATTTAAACTTTCTCTCTTTTTCTCTCTCTTTTTCACTCTCTCCTTTTCTCTCTCCTTATACACAGATATACCCAACATGTCGGTGTATATGTACACATATATGTTTATATATGTTCAAGATATATATATGTATTTATATGTATATATTGGGGAAGACACAAACACTAAGGGGAATGGAGAAAGACATACTGAAGAAGATGCGGTTTTACCTGTAACTTAAAGGAAGCCAGGGAAACCAGAAGAAAGAAATGAGGAAGAAGATAATTCCAGAAATGGAGGACAGCCACAGAAAATGCCAGGAGCAAGAAAGATGGACCTGGGACCATGAGAAGTCACTTAATTGAGCTTTAATTTTCAAATCTGTAAAATGTACAAAATCATGCCTATATTACCTAGCACATAAGAGAGTATCAAATGAGTTCTTAAAATACTTTTGCAAACCTTAAAGCACCACATGAATAACAGATACTATTATGATTTCTAGATGACAAATCAGAGGCCAAGAGGGAAAAATATAACTTTCCCAAGACCACATGATAAGTTAAAATGTTGGAATAAAGCAAAGAACCTGGTTCTCCAGGGGCTCACCTGTATCTCCAAGCAATTTTCACAGCACCAAGGGTGACTATGAATATGCCAGTGTACTTCTGAGTTGCAAAGTAAACAGACTCTCTATACAGAAGGCAGAAGAAAAAACATTTATTCAGACACCAGAAAAGCAAATTCCAACACCAGAAAGCCAAATCTATTATAGTAACCAAGAAGTCAATGCACATTAGCACTGCAGGGCACAAAGCCATTCCCAAGTCTTCTTCCTCTCCCCATCCCCCTCTCCTTCCCAAAAATAAACACTTACAAGACTAGCTGTGCTTGCTTGTGTCCTCTCTCCTCTGCCCCTAACCACTCTCACCAGCCACCTCCCAGTTCTGCTCCATCCTTCCTGTTCCACCTGTTCAACAGGCTATTCCCAGCAACATGTGACTTAGGCTTCCATGTGATTTAAACAGGTCACATGGGCTTATTAATGAATGGGAAATATCTTTCAATTTAAATTACCATTACACCACCCCAGTGATCTTCCTGCTATACTAGGCTGCCTCATCTGTTCCAATGTTGGTTAAGAACTATACAGCCAAAAAACACTTTTTTTCCCCAAAAGAGACTATTCATGTTTATTTTTTAATGATAAGACATAAGAGCAAAAATCTCTAAGTGTTATTAGGCCATTGGCTGCTATGAGTTTAGCTCATTTTTGCTTTCCCTATTGAGCATTAATACTTCATAGTGAATTGTGGGTGTTCAACTGCAACTAAAGAGATTCACTAAAAAGATCCATTAACTTAAGCTTTTAATTATTCATCTATTGAGGCACATCAAAGACATACATTTCATTTTTCCTAGTAACATTGGTACACAGAGAAACATCAATGCAAGTTTGCAGCACTTTTTTTCCCCTTAAATGACAACAAATCCCTAATAATCTTGACAGAATTGTATTTGTCCTTTTGGTTGCTTAATGTGTGCAATTATTTTTTTCAGATCAAACTCATTGATCTAATTCTTGTTATCTGTAACATAATTCATTGGTAAGGATATTATAATCTGTTATATTATAGCCATCCATATGGTAATGTTAAGGGTAATTGCATTTTCCTGAAGCGAAAGGTACAGCTATCTCCAAATACTTGGCATCATACATAGATCTGGTTGAAACTGATTGGAAAATTTGGCAGTTATGTATAGCTTACTGTGGAGAGAAGTTGGGTATGGGCTATACTTTACATATTTCAGACACTTGGCATGTAATGTCTAGAGATAGAGCCAGTGTTTTAATACTAAACTGCAGGAGAGAAGGCAGACATAGGAAAGGCTACATGGGCATGATGTATCAAGTATCCAAGAAGCCCTGAAGGATTTGGATACTTAGTGTTTAAGAGTCTCCAACAGATTATAGGATCATTGACTTATAGCTGGAAGAAAATTTCAAAGTCATCTAGTCCAAGCATCTCATTTTGTAGATGAACTAACTGAAGTCTAAGCTAGGTAAAGCAACTTGCCCATGGTCTCATAAGTAATAAGTAATAGAGTTAGAATATACTGACCTTTTAACTTCAAATGTAATGTTATTTCTACTTTGTCTCCACAGAATAAAAAAAAAAATTCACAGAATTTCAGATACGGATGAGATCTGTTCTGCCATTCATTCCAAGCAAGATTCAATAGGGAAGCTTGCAAAAACATAACCACAGTGTGATTATAATCTTCACTTAAAGACTTTTAAGAAAGAGAATTCACTACCTTTAAAATTTCCATATTGAATAGCTCAAATTTTAACAAATTTTTCAAATCCTATTTTGTCACTTTCAAATTCCACCTATTATTTTTAAGGTCTGTCCTATATAGCCAAACAGGCCAAATCTAATTCCTTCTCTTTTAAGTACTTGAAGTCTGCAATCATATACCTCCCATCAAGTTTTCCTTTTTTCCAGTCTAACAATCCCCATTCCTTCAACTGATTATGATATGATATGGATTCAAGGTCCTTAGACATTCTTGTTGTCTCCTTCTTGTCATCCTCCACGTCAAAATGTATTTTCTGAAACATGATACACACAAATGAATCCGATACTCTAGATACAGTCTGACCAGGGTTGAGTATAAAGTGTTATATATTCATGACTCTCTCACCTTTTATTTATAAAGTTGATTTCTCTAACTTAAGTGTAAAACTTTATATTTATTCTCATTTCATTTGTTTTTAGCTTTAGTCTAATTTTCTTGCTTGCTAAGGTCTTTCAGGATCTTGATTCTGTCACACAGTTTACTATATTTCTAGATTTGTGTCATTTGCAAACTTGATAAGGCATTGGGATGCATAGCTGAATGTGATAAAGGCCCTACTCACCAAGAGCTTACAAATGGATATGGTAAAACTTAGAGAGACAAATAACTATGATACAAAATAAAGTAAGATGATTAAAAAGGAAAGGTGCTGGGAAAATGATGTAAAGAATTTGAGGATACAAGGAATTTCTCTATGCAATGTAGTGGCTAGACCCTTTTAGTTAAGAAGGACTGAGTTCAAATCTGACTTCAGGCTTATTGCTTGTGTGACCTTGAGGAAGTTACCTAATATCTGTGTGCCTCACTTCTCTGAACAATAAAATGGGGATAATAATAGCACTTTCCCACAAGGGTTATAAGGATCAATTGAGATAATACTGCCAAAGTTCTTAATGCAGTGCCCAGCACATAATGGGTGTTCTATAAGTGCTAGCTATGATCATCATCCCCATCCTTATCATCTCATCATTGCTATTTTCACCTGAGGATAGTGGGATGGCTATAGAAAAAAAGTGCTATCTAAGGCTACCTTTAAAGTAGGGATTCATAACCTTGGGTTTATGAACCTTTTTCAATGACATGATAACTGTACTTCAACATAATTGGCTTCCCTTATAATTCTATTCATTTTATTCTATTCATTTAAGAATGATATTCTGAGAAGGGATAATTAAGACCATCACAGTGCCAAATCTCTCTCTCTCTGCATATATATGTATGTGTTGCGTGTTTATATAATATATATATATAGGTGTGTGTATTTACATATATACATGCATACTTATGTGTGTATATCTTTTGCTCTCATCCGCCCCCCAAAAAATATTTAAGAAATCTTAATTTAAGGAAAGAAGGGGACTTCAAAAGTAAAGATGGGAAATGAGATGGGAGCCTTTGAGGCATGAAGGATAAGAAATGGGACAGAAACAAGAGAAGGCAAAATGATAATAGGGATTAGGAGGAGGGGAATCATTAAGGAAGAAATTAGAATCCAAAAGGGGAGTTGTATAAAATAAAGCTAGAAAACTGAAGGACCTTGAAGGTTAGAATAAGGAGTTTATTCTTTATTTGTCAGTGAACCAAAAACTGCTGAAGGTTTATGGGGCAAGAGCAATATGATAAGAATGGTATATTAAGGATACTGATGGAGCAGCAAGACAGAGATGTAAGAGAACATCATCTGGTAGGCTAAAATAATAGCCAATAATAATAGCTAACATTTTATACCACTTTAAGGTTTCAAAAACTCTATTCATCATAGGTCTTTCAGAATGATGTTGGATCTTTTTATTGCTGAGAATAGGTAAGTCATTCATAGTTGATCATCATACAATAATATTACCATACTGTGTACAATGTCTCCTGGTTCTGCTCATTATACTTTGCAAAAAATCATGTGAATATTCCCGTTTGTTTTTTTTCTGAGAGCATCTTGCTCATCTTTTCTTCTGATATGATAGTATTCGATCATAATCATTTACCATGACTTGCTCAGTTATTCCCCAATTAATAAGCATCTCCTTAATTTCCAATACTTTGCTGCACAAAGAGAGCTGCCATAAATATTCTCGTACACACAGTTCATCTTCCTTCTTTTAACTTTCTGGGATATAAACACAGTAGTGCTATCATCAGGTAAAAGTATATGCCATGTTTTATATCCCTTTGGGTATAATTTCAAATTGCTCTCCAGAATGATTGAATCAATTCACAACTCTACCAATAATGGCTTAATGTCCAAATTTTCCAATATTCCCTCTAACTTTTGTCATTTTCCTTGTCTGTCACATTAACCAATCCAATAGGTAACAGAGAGTTGGTCTAATTTGGATTTCTCTAATCAGAACTGATTCAGAGTATATTTTCATAGGACTATAAATAGCTGTCATCTGAAAATTGCCTGGCATCATTTGACCATTTATCAATTGAAGTAGAACATATTCTTACAAATTTGACTTGGTTCTCTACATATTTGAGAGATGAGGCCTTTATCAGAGAAAGATTCTGTAATTTTTCCCAGCTATGATTAGTGTGTATTTCACTCCATCTTTTTTTCTCCATGATTATCTTTCTCTCTCTCTCTCTCTCTTTCTTTTACCCTTTCCATCTTCAAAAGTGTTTTTGAGTACCACCTCCCTCAATTCACCCTCCCTTGTTTCAGTTGTCCCTTCTCTTATCCCCTTCCCCTCTCTCTTTCTGTAGGGTAAGATACACAACTTACTTTATACACAACTGAGTGTGTACATTATTCCCACTTTCAGCCAATTCTGATGAGAATAAGATTCCAGGACTTTCCAGTTCCATGTCCCCCATTTCTCCTCTACTGTAAAAGTTCTTTCAGAACTCTTTTATGTGAGATAGTTTAAATCGTTCTACCTCTCCTTCCCCAGTGCATCCTTCATTCTCAGTTGATTTTGTGTATTTTTATGTCACCCATCATATTCAATTCACAGCCACGTCCTCCATGTATACTCCCTCTAATTGCCTTAATCAATGTTAAAGTTCTCAGGAATTATAAATGTCATCTTCCCATTTAGGAATGTAAACAGTTTAACCTTATTAAAACCCTCGTGATTTCTCTTTCCTGTTTACCTTTTTTTGCTTCTCTTGAGTCTTGCACTTGAAAGTCAAATTTTCTGTTCAGCTCTGGTCTTTTCATCCTTGAAATGCTTGAAATGCTTGGAAAGTTTGAAAGTCCTCTATTCATTAAATATCCAATTTTTTCTAAAGGATTATACTTAGTTTTTCTGGGTAGGTGATTCTTGCTTGTAATCTTAGCTCCTTTGCCCTCCAGAATATCATATCCTAAGTCCTCCAATCCTTTAATGTAGAAGCTGCTAAACCTAATGCTATCCTGACTATGACTACATGATATTTAAAGTGTTTATTCCTGGAAAGTTGCAATATTTTTTCCTTGACCTTGTTGCTGTGGAATCTGGCTATAATATTCCTGATAATTTTAATTTTTGGATATCTTTCAGGAGGTGATTGGTGGATTCTTTCAATTTCTATTTTACCCTGTGGCTCTAGAATATCAAGGCATATTTATTTGAACAATGCCTAGGTTATTTTTCATTATGGTTTTCAGGTAGTCCAATAATGTTTAAATTATCTCTCCTTGATCTATTTTCCAGGTCAATTGTTTTTCTGGTGAGATATTTCACCTTTTCTGTACTTTTTTTCCATTCTTTTGATTATTCTTAGTCTTATGGATTCATTAGCTTTCACATGCGCAATTCTATGTTTAAGAATTTATTTTTTAGTGACTTTTTGTGCATCCTTTTCCATTTTGCCAATTCTGACTTTAAACAAACACTCTTCAATGAATTTTTGTGCCTCTTTTAGCATTTGTCCTATTCTGGTTTTTAAGTTGTTATATTCTTTAGTATATATTTTTTCCCTCTTTACCAAGTTGTCTCTCCTTGCATCAATGTCATTTTGTTTCCAAATTTTTCTGCTACCTCTATGATTTGAAAAAAAAAAATGAGGGTTCTTCTAGACATCATTTTTGGGCCTCAAGACAATTCACATTATTCTTTGAGGCTTTGCGTGTAGCAGTTTTTACTTTGTCATCTTCTTCTGAGTTTGTGTTTTGATCATCTCTGTCACCCTAATAATTTCCTATGGTCAGGTTCTTTTTGCTGCTTGCTTATTTTTTTTTTAGCTTTTTGTTGACATTGAACTTTATATTAAAGTTGAGCTCTGTTCCCAGACTGAAGGAGGCACTGTCCCAGGCTTCAGGTTTTATGTTGTGTCATTTTGAGAGCTAGTTCTAGGGATCTGTAAATTTTCAGTTCTTGCAAGGTGGTATGATGTAAGGAGAGATGTGTTTACTATTCTCCTGGTCTGTGCTCTGGTCTGTGAGGGACCTCAAGTATTCTTTTTTACCCTATAACTTTTTACCCTGTAACACCCAGTGACTGTGTTCCTACTACACTGTGATAGCAAGCTCTGGTGTGCTAGTACTCCTCTTCACTGTGGGATTGCAACCAACATCAGTTATCAGTTATCTGGGTCTGCATATAGGCAGTTCAATACAATTCTGCACCCAATGCCAGCAAAAGGACCTCTATGTTCTGTTTCTAATAAGTTGTCCAATTCCCTTAACTTCTATGAGAGTTCCACAAGCTGTTGTTACAAATTCAGTTGCCCTGAAGTACTGCTGCTGGGGTGCTGAAATGCAGTCTGCTGTTTTCTTGCTGGGTCATTGCCTACACTAGACCACACTCCATTCTCATCCTGTTTTGAAAGACCTTTCCTACCAACCTTCTAGATTGTCTTGGGCTGGAATTTTGTTTAATTTCTTCCTTTTGTGGGTTCTGGAACTCCACATCTCACTTTGAATCACTATTTTAAAGTTGCAATAAGGGGAATTTGGAAGAACTCAGATGACTCTCTGACTTTTTTTGTCCATATTGGCTCCACTCCTTTAGTTTTCCTTTTCCAAAATTTGGATGCTATGCCATTTGGTACATGTATGTCTGATATTGGTACTACTTCATTGTCTATGATACCTTTTAGCAAGATATAGTTTCTTCCTTATCTCTGAATTGTATATATTTTTGTTTTTACTTTATCTTAGATCATGATTAAGATGACTGCTTCTTTTTTACTTCAGCCAAAACATAACAGATTATATTCGAGCTCCTTATCTTTGATTTGTGTGTGTATGTCTGCTTCAAGCGTGTTTATTATAATTCCTATATTGTGGGATTCTACTTTTTAATCCCTTCTATCTGCTTCCATTTTATGGGTAAGTTAATCTAGTCATATTCATAGTTATGATTACAAACTGTATATTTCCCTCCATCCTATTTTCCCCTACTTATCCTTCTCTCTCCCTTTATTTTCACCCTGTCCCTCCTCAAAAGTGTTTTGCTTCTGATGACCACCTCCCCCAATCTACTCTACCTTCTCTCAGTCCTACTCCTTCTTTCATCCCTCTCCCTTACCCTTTCTGTAGGGTAAGTCAGAGTCCCATACCCAAATGAGTTTGGACACTATTCCCTGTTTCAGCCAATCTCAGTGACAGTAAAGTTTAAGCAGTTCCTGTCACCGTCACCCTCTCTTTTCCTCCACTGTAAAAGCTACTCGATACCCTTTTTTTAATGTGATATAGCTTACCCCATTCTACCATATCCCTTTCCCTGATTCCAGTGCATCCCTATTTTTCATGCCTTGATTTTTGGGGGATATCATGGAATTATCGTCCATTCATACTTAAGATTTCTGTCTATATATGCCCTTCAAACTGCTCTAAAAATAATAGTTTTTAGGGGATGCAGGCATACAATAATGTAAATAATTTAACACAATTGAGTTAAATTTATAATTTTGCTTTCCTGTTTACCTTTTTATGCTTCTCTTGAGTCTTGTATTTGAAAGTCGAATCGTCTTTTCTGCTATGCTTTTTTTTCTTTAGGAATGCTGAAAAATCCTCTATTTTACTATGTCCATATTTTCCCTTAAAGGATTATACTCAGTTTTGCTGGTTGGGTGATTCTTATTTGTAACTCCAGTTTTTTACCCTCCAGGTTATCATTTTCCAAGGTCTTTGATCTTTTACTGTGTCATCTTGACCATGATTAAATAATATTTGAATTTTTTTTTCTAGGTACTTTCAATATTTTCTTCTGGACCTGTAAATTCTGGATTTTGGTTATAATATTTTGGAATCTCTTTCAAGGAGCAATCAGGGACTCTTTCACTTTCTATTTTTCTCTCTGATTCTAGAATATCAAGGCATTTTTCTTTGATAATTTCTTAAAAGATGACACGTAGGTTCCTTTATGATCATGGCTTTCAGATAGTCAATAATTTTAAATTATCTCTCCTCAATCTATTTTTGGCATCATTTGTTTTCTAGAATATGTCATATTATGTTCTATTTCTTCATTTTTTAATCTTTGTTTTATTATTTCTTGACCTCTCATGAAGTCATTATGTTCTATTTCTCCAGTTCAAATTTTTAAGGGATCATTTTCTTCTGTGAGCTTTTGTAACTTCTTTTTCCATTTTGCCAATCTATTTTTTAAAACATTTTCTCATCAAGCATGTTTTGAAATAAGAATGAGAACAAAAGGGAAAATGATGAAAAGAAAATAAAAAGAGAAAATTGATTCAATCTCCTTTCAGACTCCACGATATTTGCACTTAATGTGGATAACATTTCCATCATGAGTCTTTTGGAGATGTCTTAGATCATTGCATTGCTGAGAAAAGCCACATCTATCAAAGTTGCTCACCACATAATATTGCTGTTATAATGCTTTCCTGGTTCTATTCACTTCACTCAGCATCAGTTCATGCAAGTTTTTCCAGGGTTTTTTTTTTAATCTGCCTGCTAATCATTTCTTATAGAACAACAGTATTCCATTATATTCATAGACCATAACTTGCTCTGCTATTCCCCAACTGCTGAGCATCCCCTCAATTTTCAATTCTTGAACACTACAAAAAGAACTGCTAAAAATATTTTGTGGAGGTGTTTTTCCATTTTTAATGATATCTTTGAGACACAGATTCAGAAGTGGTATTGCTGGATCAAAGGGCATGTAGAGTTTTATAGCCTTTTGGGTATATTTCAAAATTGCTCTCCAGAATGGGTGGATCAATTTGCAACTCCACCAACAATGCCTAAGTGTTTCAATTTCCCCATGTCTTTTCCAACATTTATCATTTTTCTGTTTTGTCATATTAGCCAATCTCATAGGGAGTAGGTGGTACCTCAGAGTTGTTTTAATTTGCATTTCTTTAATCAATAGTGATTTAGAGCATTTTTTCATGTGTCTATAGGTAACTTTAATTCCTTCATCTGAAAACTGTTCATATCATTTGACCATTTATCAGTTGGGGAATGAGTTATATGCTTATAAATTGGAATTAGTTCTCTATATTTAGAAAGGAGGACTTTATCAGAGACACTGGATGTAAAATTGCTTCCCAAATTTCTGGTTTCCTTCTAATCTTGGTTGAATTGACTTTGTACAAGCCCTTTTATTTTAATCAAATCAAAATTATTCATTTTGCATTTCTTAATGTTTTCTATTTCTTGTTTGTTCATAAATACTTCCATTCTCCACAGATAGGACAAGTAAAGTACTCCTTGCTGTCCCAATCTGATTATAGTATCACCCTTTATGTCTAAACCATGTACCCATTTTGACCATGTCTTAGCACATGCTGCAAGATTTTTGTCTGTGCATGGTTTCTGCCATACTACTTTTCAATTTTCCCAGTAGTATTTGTCAAATAGTGAGTTCTTATCCCAGAAGCTGGATTCTTTAGGTTTATCAAATAGTAGATGATTATAGTCATTGACTATTTTGTCCTATTTACCTAAGTAATTCCACTGATCCAGCATTCTGTTTGTTACAAAGTATCAAATAGTTTGTTTTGTAATTTATTTATTTATTTTTCAACATTCATTTCCACAAGATTTTGAGTTCCAAATTTTCTCCCCATCTCTCCCCTCTCCCTGCCCCAGGACAGATTTCTATGTCCTATTACTTATATTTCTTGTTTCTCAGTTGCATGAAAAAAACAATATATAACATTCATTTCTAAAACATTGAGTGCCAACTTCTCTCCCTTTCACCCTCCCCACCTATCTCCCATGAGAAGGCAAACAATTCAATATAGAGTACATATGTGTAGTTATGCAAAAGATTTCCATAATATTCATGTTGTGAAAGACTGACTGTATTTCCCTCCATACTATCCTGCCCCCCATTTATTCTATTCTGTCTTTTCACCTTGTCCCTCCTCAAAAGGGTTTGCTTCTAATTACTCCTTACTGACATTTCATCTCCCTTCTATCATCGCCCACAGTCCTCACTCATCTCCTTCTCCCCTAATTTCCTGCAGTGTAAGATATATTTCCAAACCAAATTGAGTGTGCATGTTATTCCCTTCTTAAATCAAATATGAGGGCAGTAAGCTTCACTTTTTTCCTCTCACCTTACCCTTTACCCCATCCTTTGCAAAAAGCTTTTTCATGCCTCTTTTATGAGACATAATTTGCCCCATTTCATTTCTCCCTTTCTCCTTCCAATATATTACTCTCATCCCTTAATTTTATTTTTTTAGATATCATCCCTTCCTATTGAACTCACCCTGTGCCCTCTGTCTATAAGTATATAATCCCTCCAACCACTCAAATACTGAGAAAAGTCTCAAGAGTTATAAATATTATCTTTTCATGTAGGAATGTAAATGGTTCAACTTCAGTAAGTTCCTTATGATTTCTCTTTCCTCTTTACCTTTTCATGCTTCTCTTGATTCTTTTGTTTGAAAGTCAAATTTTCTATTCAGTTCTGGGCTTTTCATCAAGAATGCCTGCCAGGGGGAGGAGCCAAGATGGCAGAGTAGAAAGACTCACATATGCTAGCTCCGAACCCACAGCCCATAAATTTTCTATAAAAAGAACTCCCCACAAATTCTGGAGCAGTGCAAGCCATGCAGAAACACAGTGGAAGAGATTTCCGTTCCAGAGAGTCCTGAAAAACTGACCCCAAAGGTCCATCACACACCAGCAGCCGGGAAGGTCCCTCCACCCACAGGCGCTACAGGTTAGTGAGAGAGACTTCTGGCCTGGCCGAGAGGGGAGCAGGGTGTCTCTGTGACTCGGGCCCCCTTGGGAGGCAGCGGCAGAGGCAACAGCAGAGGCAGTGGCAGAGGCAGCAGTGGCCAGGCACTCCCGGGGCAGACAGGAGCTCCACTCCATTACTGACAATCTCTGTATAAACCCCCTGAGGGAACTGAGCCTGAGAGGCAGCCCTGCCCCCACCTGAGCAACAGAACTTAAGCTCACATTGAATAGCAGCCGCGCCCACCATGGAAAGCCCTGAGGCTGGGGAGCAGCATTTGAATCTCAGACCCCAAGCACTAGCTGGGCGGATTTAGGCAGGGGTGGAGAGGAATCTCAGAAGTCAAGTAACTGGCTGGGAAAATGCACAGAAAAGGGAAGAAAAAGAAGACCATAGAAAGCTACTTTCTTGGGGAACAGATGATGTTTCCTCCTTTCATTTCCAATGGGGAGGAATGATGCTTGCCATCAGGGAAAGATGTGGAGGTCGGGGCCTCTGTATCCCAGACATTCCAGGTGGATGTTGAGTGGGCTCAGGCCATGGAAGACCTCAGAAAGGATTTTGAAAATCAAGTTAGACAGGTGGAGGAAAAACTGGGAAGAGAAATGAGAGAGATGCAAGAAAAGCATGAAAAACAGGTCAATACCTGTTTTGGAGACCCAAAAAAAATGCTGAAGAAAATAACACCTTGAAAAATAGGCTCACTCAATTGGCAAAAGAGGCTCAAAAAGCCAATGAGGAGAAGAATGCTTTCAAAAGCAGAATTATCCAAATGGAAAAAGAGGTTCAAAAGCTCACCGAAGAATATAGTTCTCTCAAAATTAGAATGGAACAGATGGAGGCTAATGACTTTCT
This sequence comes from Bettongia penicillata ogilbyi, assembly GCA_023548195.1. Taxonomy (NCBI): domain Eukaryota; kingdom Metazoa; phylum Chordata; class Mammalia; order Diprotodontia; family Potoroidae; genus Bettongia; species Bettongia penicillata. Next base: position 128,632 of record JAJHZJ010000959.1, on the reverse strand, counting down.
GAGAAACCAAGAAATCACAAAACAAAACTAAAAGAATGAAAAAATGGAAGAGAATGTGAAATATCTCATTGGAAAAACAACTGATCTGGAAAATAGATCCAGGAGAGACAATTTAAAAATTATGAGACTACCTGAAAGCCATGATCCAAAAAAGAGCCTAGACATTATCTTTCATGAAATTATCAAGGAAAACTGCCCTGAGATTCTAGAACCAGAGGGCAAAATAATTATTGAAGGAATCTATCGATGACCACCTGAAAGAGATCCAAAAAGAGAAACTTCTAGGAACATTGTGGCCAAATTCCAGAATTCCCAGGTCAAGGAGAAAATATTGCAAGCAGCTAGAAGGAAACAATTCCAGTATTGTGGAAATACAATCAGGATAACACAAGATCGAGCAGCTTCTACATTAAGGGATCAAAGGGCATGGAATAGGATATTCCGGAAGTCAAAGGAACTAGGACTCAAACCAAGAATCACCTACCCAGCAAAACTGAGTATAATACATCAGGGGAAAATATGGTCTTTCAATGAAACAGAGGACTTTCAAGCATTCTTGATGAAAAGACTGGAGCTGAAAAGAAAATTTGACTTCCAAACACAAGAATGAGAAGAAGCATGAAAAAGTAAACAGCAAAGAGAAGTCATAAGGGACTTACCAAAGGTGAACTGTTTGTATTCCTACATGGAAAGACAATATTTGTAACTCTTAAAACTTTTCAGTATCTGGGTAGTTGGTGGGACCACACACACACACACACACACGTACATGCATGTGCCTACACGCACATATACACAAGGACGCACATACAGAGACAGAGAGCACAGAGTGAATTGAATAGGATGGGACCATATCTTAAAAGAAATTAAGGTAAATGGTGAGAGAGAAATGTAGTGGGAGGACAGAGGTTGAAATGGAATGGGGTAAATTATCTCTCATTCAAGAGGCAAGCAGGAGACTTTTTAGTGGAGGGAAAAAGAGGAAAGCTGAGAAAAAAAATATGAAATTTACCCTCATCACATTCGACTAAAAGGAATAAAATTTACACTCATTTTGGTATGAAAACTTATCTTACAATACAGGAAAGTGGGGGAGAAGGAGATAAGCAGGGTGGGGGGATGATGGAAGGGAGAGCAATGGGAGGAGGGAGTAATTTGAAGTCAACACTCTTGGGGAGGGACAGGATCAAAAGACAGAATAGAAACAATGGGGGGCAGGATAGGATGGAGGGAAATTGAGTTAGTCTTACACAACATGACTATTATCGAAGTCATTTGCAAAACTACACAGATATGGCCTATATTGAATTGCCTGTCTTCCCAAAGGAAATGGGTGGGGAGGGAGGGATGGGGAGAATTTGGAACTCAAAGTTTTAGGAACAACTGTTTAGTATTATTCTTGCTACTAGGAAATAAGAAATACAGTTAATGGGGAATAGAAAGTCATCTGGCCCTACAGGACAAAAGAGAACATGGGGACAAGAGAAGGGAGGGATGATAGAAGAGAAGGCAGATTGGTGATAGGGAAAATTAGAATGCTCAGTGTATTGGGGTGGGGAGAGGGTATAAATGGGGAGAAAATTTGGAACCCAAAATTTTGTGAAAATGAATGTAAAAAGTTAAATAAATAAATTTATATTTAAAAAAATAAAAAGAATGCCTGCCAGTCCTTTATTTCATTGAATGACCATTTTTGCCTTGAAGTATTACACTCAGCTTTGCTGAGTAGTTGATTGATGGTTTTAATCCTAGTTCCTTTGACTTCTGCAATATCATTTTCTAAGTCCTTCAGTCCCTTAATGCAGAAGCTGCTAGATCTTTTGTTATCCTGATTGTATTTTTACAATACTCGAATTGTTTCTTTCTGGCTGCTTGCAATATTTTCACCTTGACCTGGGAACTTTGGAATTTGACTACAATATTTCTAGGAGCTTTTATTGTTGGATCTCCTTGAGGAGGTGATTGGTGGATTCTTTCAATATTTATTTTACCTTCTGGTTCTAGAATATCAGAATTCCATGATAATTTCTTGAAAGATAACATCAAGGTTCATTTTTTGATCACAGCTTTCAAGTAGCACCATAATTTTAAAATTGTCTGTCCTGGATCTGTTTTCCAGGTCAGTTGTTTTTCCAGTGAGATATTTCACATTGTCTTCTATTTCTTCATTCTTCTTGTTTTGTTTTGTAATTTCTTGGTTTCTCATAAAGTCATTAGCTTCCATCTGCTCCATACTAATTTTAAAAGTACCATTTTCTTCAGTGAGCTTTTGAACCTCCTTTTCCATTTGGTTAATTCTGTTTTTTTTTTTTTAAAGTATTCTTCCCCTCATTGACTTTTTGGACCTCTTTTGTCATTTGGGTAAGTCTGTTTTTAAAGGTGTTACTTTCTTGAGCATTATTTGGGTCTCCTTTAGCATGCTGTTTACTCACTTTTCATGATTTTCTTGCATTGCTCTCATTTCTCTTCCCAATTTTTCCTCTACCTCTCTTATTTCATTTTCAAAATCTTTTTTGAGCTCTTCCATGGCCTGAGACCATTGCATATTTATTTTGGAGGTTTGGATGTAGAAGCTTTGACTTTTATGTCTTCCTCTGGTGGTATGCTTTTTACTTCCTCATCCAAAAGGATGGAAGAAACTATCTGTTTACCTAGAAAGTAACCTTCTATAGTCTTATTTTTCCCTTTTTCTTGGCATTTTCCCAGCCAGTTATTTGACTTTTGAATCCTTTGTCAAGTGGAAGATATACTCTAGGGACCTGTAAGTTCCCAGTTACTCCAAGATGGCACAATCAAGGGAGAGGAGTTTACTCTTCTCCTGGCCTGCCCTCTGCGCTGGGAGAAATCACAAGCTTTTACACCCAGGATCTGCTAGTAGAATACCCTCTCCAGAGTCTCCATCAGCTCCACCACACTAGCGCTCCTCCTCACCCCAGAAACACCACTCAGCATTGAGACTCAGATCATTCACTCAATTCCCCCAGGGTCTTTTAGGTGGAGGCCTCTCAAAGCAGATGCTGCTGCCACTGCAGTGGTTGCTGCCACCATGGTGCTGAGGTCAGGCCCAGACCCTGCCCCCCTCTCACTGAGGAGAAAGAGCTTTTCCACTGACCTTTGAAGCTGTCTTTGGAGTTTGTGGGTTGAGAAATCTGGAAACTACAGTTGCTTTCCATGATTCTGTGTACTGAAGCCTGTTCTTTCTGTGAGGCATGACCAAGGCTGGGCTGTGCTCCCCTTGAGTCTGTTGGGATAGAACTTTCCTATCGGCCTTCCAGAATGTCTTGGGCTGGAAATCTCTTTCACTGTGTAGTTTTGTGGCTTCTGCTGCTCTAAAATTTGTTTAGAGTCATTTTTACAGGTATTTTATGGGCTATGGGGGTAGAGCTAGAGCAGGTCCATCCTTCTATTCTACCATCTTGGCTCCACTCCTTCAGTACCAAATAATTTTGATGATTATTGCTTTCTATTACAGTTTTAGATCTGGTTTGGCTATGCCAATTTCCCTTGCATTTCTTTTTTTTTTTTATTAATTTCCTTGACATTCTACACCTTTTCTTCTTCCAGATGACTTGTTATTATTTTCCTATCTCTATAAAATATTTTGCTAGTCTTATTGGCATGGCATTGAATAAGCAAATTAATTTATGTAAAATCATCATTTTATCATATTGGTCATAGCTATGAACAACTGATATTTTTCTAGCTATTTAGATCTGACTTAATTTGTATGAATAGTGTTTTGTAATTGTGTTTATGTAGTGCCTGGTTTTGTTTTAACTTCTAAATATTTCATATTGTTTATAGTTCCTTTAAATGGAATTTCTCTTCGTATCTCTTGCTGCTGGGCTTTTTTAGTAACAAAAAGAAATGCTAATGGTTTATATGGGCTTATTTTATATTCTGAAAATTTGCTAATTTTTTTTAAATTTCTAATGTTTTTTTTCTCTATATTCTCTAAGTATACTACCATATCATTTGCACAGAGTGATAGCTTTGCTTCTTCTTTGCCAATTCTAATTCCTTCCGATTTTTTCTTATCTTATTACTAAAGTTCACTTTTCTAGGACAATATTGAAAAACAATATGGTTTTATCATATGGTGAAAATGGACATCCTTGTTTCATACTCAGTCTTACTGTAAGTGCTTTTAGCTTATCTTCATTAAAGACAATTCTTGCTGAGAGTTTTAGAGAGATGCCACTTATCATTTTAAGGCAAATTAAATGGATTCCTATGTTCTTTAATGTTTTTAATAGAATGGGTTCTGTATTTTGTCAAAAGATGGTTCTGCATCTATTGAAATAATCATATGATTTATATTAATTTTGTTATTGATGTGGTGAATGGTGAATCATCCTGATAGTTTTCCTACTATTGAACTAGTCCTGCATTTCTGCTATAAATTCCCCCTAGTCATATCATATTTTACTCATGATAATTGCTATAATCTCTTTGATAATATTTCATTTTAAATTGTTGAATCAATATTTGTTAGGAAATTGGTTTTTTCTTCCTAGTTTAGGTATCAGTACCATATCGGTATCATAAAAAGAATTTGGTAGGACTCCATCTATTTTTTCAAATAGTTTATGTAATACTGGAATTAATTGTTCCTTAAATATTTGATAGACTTCATTGTAAATCCATCCATTGCTGGCAATTTGTTCTTAGCAAATTCATTGATGGCTTGTTCAGTTACTTTTTTTTTAAATAATGAGACTATGTATTTTATTTCCTCTTGTTAGTCTGGGAAATTTATACTTTTGTAAATATTCATCCATTTCACATCAGTTGTCAGATTTATTGTCATAAATTTGGGTCAAATAGCTCCTAATTATTATTTTAATTTTCTCTTCATTGGCATGGCATTATTTATTTCATTTTTAATACAAATAATTTGGTCTTTTTTTAACCAAATTAACCAAAAGTTTATCCTTTTTTGTGTTTTCCTCTACAAAACAATCTCTTAGTTTTATTTATTGGTTGAATAGTTTTATTTCAATTTCATTTATCTCTTTGGTTTTCAGAATTTCTAATTTGTATTTAATTGGGGATATTTAATTTGCTCTTTTTCTAGCTTTTTTAGTTTCATGGCCAATTCTTCAATCTGTTCTTTCTCTATTTTATTCATGTAAGCATTTAGAGAGATAAAATTTCCCTTAAAAATTGCTTTAGCTGTATCCCACAAATTTGAATCTATTAACTAATTTTTATCATTCTCTTTGACAAAGTTATGAATTTGTTGCATGATTTGTTTGACCAACTCATTCTTCAGGCTTATTTAGTTTCTCAATTAATTTTAATCTATACTTCTACTTCCCAATCTTTTTTAAGGAGTTATTGTCATCAGTGAATATTTGTACTTTTTTTTCAATTTGGCCAATTTTGTTTTTAAGAAGTTTTCTTCCATGAAATTTTATGCATTTTTTTATGCATTTTCTTTTTACTCTCCATGATTTTCTTATATCCCTCTTATTTCTATCCCCTAGTTTTCCTCAACCTCTTTTATTTGATTTTTGAAATTTGTTTGAGTTCTTCTAGTAAATATTTTTGGGCCCATGACCAATTCACTTTCCTTTGAGATTTTGTATGTAGCTTTTTCACATTGGTGTTCTCATCTACATTTGTATTTGATTTTCACCATTACCCTGGAAACTTTCTATGGTCAGGTTTTTGTTTATTTTTGTTGTTTTTGTTGCTTGCTTATTTTTTCCAGCCTATTTGTTGATTTTGAGCTTTATTTTAAAGTTGAGCTCTGCTTGCAAGGTGGAGGATTCCAAAGATTCAAACTTTTATTCTATTGTTTTCAGCTCTTCTTCTGGGGCTTTGAAAATTTTCAATTCTTCTAAGATACTATGATCTAAGGAGGGGTGTTATCACTTCCCTGCTGATATATGCGCTGGTCTATGAGGTACTATAAACACGTTTTTTTCTGCTCTGGAACTGTGACCAGAGTCCTTGCTCCCTTGTGACCTGGAACTCTATTGTATTTACAGGACTGCAACCAAGATCCCCATTAGGGCAATGCAACAGCATCTTATACCCATTGCCAACCAAAGGTCCCTTGTAACCTCCTTCTGACCAATTGACTGATGCTCTTGATGTCTGTTGACTGAGAGCTGATGAAGTCATTGATGTAGATTCAGTTGCCCACAAGACCTGCTGCTGTCTTGCACTGGGCATGGCCCACTGTTGGCTGCCTTTTGCTAGGGCTTGTCAAGTGTGATATTTGCCACCCTGCTTCCCTCTAACCTCAATAAGACAGACCTTTCTTGTCAACCATCTAAGAAGTCTTAATCTGGAGTATTGTTTTACATCTCCTTTTCTTGGTTTTGCTGCTCCAGATTGTATTTTAAGGCACTGCTTTAAAATTGTTTGAAGGGAAGTTTGGGAGAGGCCAGGAAGCAGCCTCTTCAATCTCTCGTCTTTTCTTCTTTCTCTACGGGATAATACAGTTACTGAATTGGAGGATGCACAATAAATATCAAGGAGGAAGACAGGTCCCTCTTGTTTACAGGTAAATGATTCATTTTGCCATTAACATAGATTGCAAGACTCTCAAATATATACATTTGGGTATGCATAGGTATAAATGACAAATCTAAGCATAGTCTACATATATTGGAGGATATGAGGTATGAATAATAGCCTTAAGGACAGATAACATAGTCATGGAGTTGCTGTGGCAGAGAACTAGTTTTGTTAGAAATAGGAATTCAGGCTTCATTAGGAAGAGCTTCATCTTATAGGGAGGAATTTGTTAGAAATAGGAATTCAGGCTTCATTAGGAAGAGTTTCTTCTTGTAGAGAGGAATCAAAACATACAGAAGAAAATGAGACAACACTTAGAGTGCCAACACATAGTTGGGACTAATTTCAAGGCCATTTCAATATAACTTAATAATCAGTTTTATATACTCATATTCCTGGAACCAAGATTAATAACCTAACTCATAGGTGCTCAGACTTTTTATAAGAAACAGGAATTGCAGACATTGAGTCAATTTGTTGTTAAATAAATAAGTCCTTGTGTTAATATAGCACCTTTTCTCTGAAAAACGCTAATTTATTGACACATTATCTGATTTATGTTTAATATTACTGGAAAGCAAAACTTACATATGGTAAAACTGAGGCATGAGAAGCAAAGGAACTATGTCTTATTTTGTAAGACCATTTAACTATGCAATATGGACAAATGAATTACAAAATAGTCATTTATCCATCCAAGAGGATAGGGAAGCAATCAAATTCATCTAAAGAGTCAAGGTGTCATGTTCCAGGTGAGAGACAGGTGGTGTGGTGCATCATACGGATCAAACTACCACTCTGTTCGACTATTACTTCTTCTCTAATCTTAGTACAGAAAGTCCCAAATCCAGTCCATTAGCCCTAGGAAATAGGTCCTGCTTCCAAATTAAATTTCTCATATAGCATTAAAGGAATCAACTCAGCGGAGAAGAGGCCTGTTATTCTATCCACATAATCAACTGTCTCAGGTTAGAATATTTAAACCCAAGAAAGAAGTGTCCTATCCTGAACATCATCCACCACTGCAGACTGAGTACCATAGTTGTAGTGTAGAAGAGTACAGCCTATCACTTACCTCTGAGGTGCTACAACTACTATCTCCTCACCAGTCAGCTACCAAAGAGGCAGAAAAGAACATTTTCTCTACCAAAGTCTTTGGAACTAGTTCTACATAGAAGAAGTATGGTTTTATCAATGAATATTATATTTTTAAAAATGTATTATCCTCTGCTTTTCTGCACCTTAAAAGAACCTTGAGGTCTTTCCATCTGACTGGTAGCTGAAACTTATCACTGTTATCTCTCCCTATGAGAACTTTTTGAAAACAAGTGTTGCTTCACTTTTCTCTGTTCATCCTCAGCACATTATAGATCTTTGAACATAAGCCCTTAATCAATATGTTGTGTTTACCTAAAAATTTATTTATTCATTACCACTTAACAGATTAATACAATTTCAGCATATAAGTGGTCACACAGGTAAGATAGGATTCCTTCCCTAATGATACCGCTGAATCTCACAGTCATCAGTAACATACCTAGAGGAGTTCAGATACTACACATATTGCTAAAATTGGCATAAGGAAGACATGAATTTAATCCTACCTCAGGTACTTAGATGCGTGATCTTGGATAAGTGACTTAAACTTTACTCATCCTTAGTTTCCTCATCAATAGAAAAGGATAATAATAGCCCCCAGTTTACAAGTTTGTGAGGCTCAAATGAGGACAATGTGCTATATAGATGTTAGATATGATGATGATGACGATTACCTGAATTTACTCCGAAACCATCTGACTCAATCACTGATAATAATAAGAGAGCAGGCCATAGAAGAGGCATCAAATTAGATTGGAAATATTACTCTCCCAGTTTCTTATTTGTTCAGATAGTGTCCTAGGAAGATGTAGTCCTAGCAAGGAGATTTTCTAATTCCACCACTGAGGTACCCTTCTATTAGAGTATGCTTCAAGGTTGCTGTTGGTTTGTCTTTGTCTTACACTGTGAGTCTCATATATTGAGTCTGTTTTGCAGGCAAGTATGTCCATGGCCACCACATTGTGTAGCTAAAATTGGAAATATAATCACAGAACTTAAATAAAAAATAAATCACCTAAAGAAGATGTCTTTTCCAGCTAGTTTTCCTGTGTATAGACCACCTACAGTCTCTGCTGATATTCCCCACAGAGAGAAAAGTTGTTCATAATGGCTTTGCAGTCTACTGAGAGGAAATCACTTGAAATAAACAGACAACTAAACCCATTTCATTCAAAAATTCAAAAACAGTCCCTTCTACTTCTGTAGCAGCACTCTTAAGGTAATTCTTTAAAAGCCCATTTGTTAGTTTTATAGAGACTACCAAAGCAATAACTAAACATTATTAGTGATTTTACTTGAGATAATTTGTACCTTTTCAGTGTAATGCCCCATATAATTTACAAACTTCACATTTAGATGTAAATGTGCTCTTAGGGATGCTCAAATATATGACTATCATAGTTACAAAGTACACCGTTTTCTTACTATATGCCCTCTTTCCTTTTTGTAGATGTCAGTTTGAAAGCTCTGTTTCATAAAGAAAGTAGCTGCTTTTGTAAGGGAATAGATAGTTGCAAACTAAGAGGACAAATGAAAATCAAATCAGATTTTCTGGTATTATAACCTGAAAACCTTTCCTCAGAGTATCTTCTACACATATTTTTATATTACACATGATTTCATTAAAAAAAAAAAACTGTGAACAAGGGGATAACTTTGTTCAATAACCCACCAATTTGCAACATCAGGAAAGGAATGGAAGAGAGAAGCAATGCACCGTCACCCCAAGTTGTTCCACATTCATGGAAGATGTCCTGCACACATTTCCAATAAGTAAGGAACATTATTGGTAAGATTCTCCCAAAGCTCCTATATATAGATGATATTGGTCCTTGAAGTTACAAGTGGCATCCAGTTGACAAGTGATACTAGTTTAAAATACACATTTCAATTTCAAAAGATTACAGAGGAGAAGATAGATATTTAAGAGTCACATCACCTCAAAAAGAAGCAAAAATGCAATTGAGGATAAAATGAACCTACAGGAAACCTGTAAGATAAAAGCCATTAACCAAATAATGTTTATAGATAAAGCTATAAGGCGAAAAATAAACAGGCATGAAATAGAACAGATTTGTCAGAATTCCTAGAGTGATTTCTTTTCTTAAATACTGACAGGGCAGACATAACCCTTGGATTCTACCATTATAGTACATAAAATACTAAAAAAGGAAGTGAGAGTGAACATGTAAGATCAGCAAGTATTTATGTGCCTTACTTCTTATATTCCAGGAGTTGTGTTAGAGAGAAAAGACACAGAGATAGAAGTAAAAAAAACCGAATGCTTTCAAGGAGTTTACAATTCATCTGAATAAAACAATATGTATGTGTGTACACATGTATGTATAATGGATGTGCATATTTATGTAAAATAAACATAAAATAGGTACAAAGTAATTTTAGGGCATAGACACTAGAAATTGGGGATAATCAGGCAGGGCCTCATGTAGAAGGTGGTGAGAGGAGGGATTCTGAGAATTACAGATGTGGAAGGGTTATCCACAGGGGTCAGCCAGCATAAAGACATATACACAGATGATGAAGGAACAGGAATGATAAACAAGGAGGCCTAGTTACCTGGCAAGAAGTATACATGGAGGGCAATAATATGAAATAAGCTTGGAAAGATATGATAGAGAAAGTTGTAAAGGACAGTTTAAGTGGAAAACACAGTAGTTTATATGTGATTCTGAAGATAATAGGGAGCCAGTGGAAACTGAGTATTTGGTAACATGGTCAGATTTGTAATTTATGAAAAAATCAGTTGCATAAATGTTTGAAAGATTAGTGGCAGAAAGGAGACATTTCTAGACCAAATATCATAAATACATTGCAAACCAGGAATTCTGGATATAATGTGCAATTTATTTTAATGAAAGGAAAAATTCAAATAAATGAAAAAGTTCATAGATGCAACTTTTATCAAGTAAATAAAAAGCAACTAAGAAAATATCATATGCCTGCTTCCTCATTTTTAAAATATTTATAAAAATTGTTTATATTATGTAATGGGTCTAGGGAGAAAAGAACCCCGCATTCTACTGGAAAACAGGGTCAGAACCTTAGTTTGTTTATAGATAAGCAAATATTGTTACAATGCAAGGAAAGAAGTTTAGATGGTGATACCTTCGCATTTTGCAATGATTGCCTGGATCATTCTTCCTCATCTAGGACAGATTTTCTTCGCTTGATTTCCTGCTACCTAATTCTTAGATTTGGACATTCTAAAGAAACTCTGAATCGAACTCAGACTGATCTTTAAATTATTTTCTCCTGAATCATAATTTGGAAAAGATAGTAACCTCCTAGCTCTGCTGTTTTTCTTAAAATCCCTAATTCTGCCTCTCCCCACTCCCACCTACCTGAAAAGTACAGTGGACATATTTGATAACAACATAAAGCTTCTATAGGTCATTTCCAATATCAGACCACTTCTTCGCAATTACCTAGTTCACCTGTGTTCAAATATAAAATCTTAATATAAGGGAACACTGTTGGTTTTAAAAGTCAAAATGTCTTAGATAGACTCCCACATACAACATAGTTCCCATATATTTTAATTATATAAATTGTATGACAAATTTAGTTACAGAAACAAATTTGTTTAATGATTTTTTAAAAATATTAACATGAAATGATGTTTTAAAAAATCAGGGAGCTATTTGCAACTTAACGAGTTTCCTCGTATCATGAAAGTTTTCTTTGGAGAGTTCAAACAGAAGAATGATTTCTTCTTCTTGATAAATTTTTACAAATGCTCAGATCATATATAACATTTCACTAACTGCATCAAGTGCTTGAAAGAAAGACAATGCTTCCCCAATGAAATTCACAATAACTCAAAAGATATAGTCTAAATCTACATACTGGAAAAACAAAATGAATTTTTTAAGCTCATTGCCTAGAATCTGACATATAGCTGGAAAGACTGTATGTATATCATATGTGTATACATACTCACATACATGTGTATACAGAGTATCTGAAAAGTCTTAATGTAGTTTCTAAAGCTTTAATGGCTTGTTTTAAAGATTGTGCATACACAGTCATATGCACACATACATATAATGCACATGTATATACATATGTAATATGTGCATACATATATATAGAATAGTGATTTTATTGTGATTTTGCTGGAGTGAGGAATTATCAGTGAAGAACTACCAACACAGAAAGTTACATTCTCTGCAACTTATAGTCTTGGAGAATCACCTGGGAGCACTGATGAGTTGCAATTTGCCTGAAGTCACAAAGTCTGTGTGTATGAGGGGCCAATGCATCCAAGGGCTTCAGAAAAACAAAATTTAAGAGTGGAAAGGGACCTTGAAAACCATCTAGTCCGATAATTTTGATTACTTTAAACTGAAAAGGTTTTGCACAACCAAACCCAATGCAACCAAAATTCGGAGGGATGTAGTAAATTGGGAAAAAAATTTTATGGCTAAGCTTGGGGATAAAGGCCTCATTTCTAGAATATATAGAGAACTGACTCAAATATATAAGCATACAAGTCATTCCCCAATTGATAAATGGTCAAAGGATATGAACAAGCAATTTTCAGGGAAAGAAATCAAAGATATCTATAATCATATGAAAAAGTACTCTAAATCACTATTGATTAGAGAGATGCAAATCAAAACAACTCTGAGGTACCACATCACACCTATAAGATTGGCAAACATGACAGAACAAGAAAATGATAAATGCTGGAGAGGATGTGGGAGAGTTGGAACACTAATTCGTTGTTGGTGGAGCTGTGAGATCATCCAACCCTTCTGGAGAACGGTTTGGAACTATGCCCAAAGGGCTACAAAAATATGCATACCCTTTGACCCAGAAATATCGCTACTAGGACTGTATCCCCAAGAGATTATAAAAATGGGAAAGGGTCCCACGTGTACAAAAATATTTATAGCAGCACTCTTTGTGGTAGCCAAAAACTGGAAGTCAAGGGGATGCCCATCAATTGGGGAATGGCTGAATAAATTATGGTATATGAATGTAATGGAGTACTATTGTGCCATAAGAAATGATGAACAAGAAGACTTCAGGGAGGCCTGGAAGGACTTATATGACCTGATGCTGAGCAAAAGGAGCAGAACCAGGAGAACTTTGTGCACAGCAGCGACCACAGTGTGTGTGAGTTTTTTCTGGTAGACTTGGAACTTTGTAATAACACAAGAACTTACTGAGAAAAAAAAAATCCCAGTGTCGGTCTTCTAAGGCAAAATGCCTTCCACACTCAGAGAAAGAAATATGGAAGTCCTTTGCAGAATGTAGCAGATCATGTTTGTGTGTGGGTGGGTTTCAGTGTATTATGTTTTGATTTGTTATATGATTTCTTCCATTTATTTTAGTTTGACTACATAGCATGACTATAGTGAAAATGTGCTCAATAGGAAAGTATATGTAGAACCTATACAGAATTGTATGCTGTCATGGGGAAGGAGGGGGGAAGGGTGGAGGGGATAAAATCTTGACTTTAAGGAAATGATTGTAAAACATTAAAAAAAATAATAATAAAATAAATAAATAAATAAATAAATAAAAGAAAACCATCTAGTCCAACCCATACACAAAAGAAATCTTGATTATGTCATACTCACCAAATGGTTGTTGAGCCTCCATGTAAGGAACTACAAGGAAGTAGAACCCATGAATTTCAGAGGCATATTTCACTTTTGAATAACTCTTTTTTGTTAGGAAGCTTATTCGTTTGTTTTTTCCCTGACATCAATTATTGATGTCAGGAATTAGTTTTGATTTGTTTTGTTTTTGAGGCCAACTCCATATCCATTCCATATTGCCACACTTCTATTCCATCATAAATGAGTGTAAATATAAAAATATATGTAACAGAGGACTATATACATACAGATTCTGCTCTACTCATACTCACCTATGTGTGCATGCATGTAAATGCCTAAACTATATGTATGAGGTGTTCAAGGAGGATGAATACCTCTGGTGAGAGGGCTTGCTAAGGCCTTTTCATGGCTGCTTATCCAACTTTTGTGTCTACCTGTCATTCAACTCTCACTTGTGGCTCCAAAAAGCTGTAGCATCTGCAGTGACCAAACCTTGGTAAACCAACCTGTAAGATGGACTAAACCAAACTGAGGATAACTGATAGTCCTCAAACCCATTGGTGAGTTAGGTGTGTGTCTATTCCAATTATATGAAGACATCTCCCAGCAGGATGGGTTCTGTGAAGTCTTTAGAGTTTGGTCAGACATCAAAGACACCTAGATCATTTACTGAATCTCCAGCCATCACCGGTTGTCACCTGTGATGTCACTGATCTTCTTTGAAAATGAAGGAGTAACAATGACATGTATATAAACATATATCTATATATACATGTATATATACATATGTTTGTGTGTGTGTCGTAAAACTGAAAATTGATTTTAATTCTATTTTAACACATAGCCAAGCTGGCAAATGTTTAATACTCTCCCAAGTCATGTAAGTCTAAACTCCTCAACCTTGTAATTTCATCTGTCACCTAAATTCCAGAGAAAATTGCCTAAAGACCAAGATTTTGTCTTGGTTTCTGGTCATTTGAGTTTCTATTTTATTAAATGAGTTTGTAACTCCATCCCTGTGTTATTCACCTTTGTAAACTCACCTACCACCCACTCAACCCTCTAGTTGATTCAACAGAAGCTTCTATGGACTACTCCCTTGTCTATAGCCTAATCCTATTATCTTCTTCCCCAACTAACACTGATGATGCTCAGAACCCTGTCCTCAGTTTACCTTCATTTTCAAAGGTAACAATGTGTAATATAGGTGTTGCCACTGACCTGACTCACAAATGTGTCCTCTCTCTTCAGAACAGATCACTAACCCCAATCTACAGTAACATTGAAAAGTCTAGGAGGGCCTTGAGAGGGGAAACCACATATGGCCACACTTCTATAACTCATTTTCAGAACCCTAAGAGTAACCCTGTAATGGAAGAATACTATTCAAAACTGTAATTCCAAGCCCTAGCTGCTGTGTTGCCTATTTACCCAAATCAGTCATAATGATAGTATTAACTCTTGTTTCTGAAACATTTTCTAAATGGGAAAGAAAAATCAAAAGTAATCACAATATAATATTTACTCAGTAGAAATTAAGGGCAAGAATAATAGATAATAAATGAATCTACCCATAAGCTTGACATAACCCATTACGCTACAAAGGCGTATGGTATTTGTAAGAAAAAGAGGCTACATATTTACAAAAATAGCATGCAAGCACATAGGGAGGGATTCCCCATGCCTGAGGAAATTCATGATACTGTCCTACCAGCTTGGATGATATCCATCTCCTTCAGACAACAGTCTGCAACACACATCATCTGTCTCTCTTCTAAGCCTCTATGAGGTGGAGGAAGTTGTTTCCGGGTTACTGTCTGGTTCCTGCAACAATATTAAGGTGTTACTGTTGCTTTATTTTGGTTTTGTTTTTTAATAAAGCAGCATTGTACTCTCTCTTTGAAACAGCAGCACTACATTAGGGTCTTCTGTTTTTTGTGCCTGCTTCCTCATTTAGACACTAAAGAAATGTCATTCTATTTCAGAAACAAGTAGTTCCTTTAAGCCAGAGAACTGCAAAGCTCTTCACTAAAACCCAGAAAAATTTTCTGTTAGACTATAGATGCCTCTAAAGAGCACTACGGACAAGCATAGCCAGCTCAGCACACAACAGGATTCTGTTTAGTTTAATGAACTTCCGGAAGCTGCACTCAGCCAGATTTCTGAGTGGATAGCCTTCAGGAGCCATTTTTCTAGTTCTCTTCCTTTATGACTCTGTCAAGGAGGGGCAGTGTCTGCTTGGCACTATTTCTATCATTAGACTTTTCTCTCCAAGTACCTACAGTTTCACCTTTTATGGCCTTCTCCTTATTTGATCTGGCTTCTAATACCTCAAATCAGGTCCTTTTCATGAATTGTGAGCAATCCATAAATAAGATTGAGAAATCCAATATCCACAACTCAACCAAGTGTAACATAAACAAGATACAACATTCTCCTAGGCTGCAAAGGAATCTGATTTATGCTTCCATTGTTATAAGCGGAAAAAGCCCTTAAAAAACGAATATGTAAATATGCTGATATACGTTAGTCCCTGATTTTCCTTTCCTCTGAGACTTTTTTGTAAAAGTCCTTCAGTATACTTATCTGAGGGCCTGATTTCTTTTAGGTCTTCAGAACTATCACAGGATGCTTTTCTCATTGAGTGTTCTTTTCTATCCATTACAGCAACTGAAATATCCACAAATGAAAGTTCAGTAGTTTATAAGTATACATCAATATGAATTATGTAAATGTTTCTTCACAAGTTGATGTGTATATGTATATATATATACATTTGTATATATTTTTCTATATTACATGCATGTATATATAGATACTTGCAAGAAAAGTTCATTTCTAGCAATATTATGTTGATGGAGTTTAATGACTAACTCATAGAACGTTATAGGCTCAGAATTAGTCAATAATAAATAGTTTATAATAAACATTTTTTAAAATTTAGTCTAAATATCTTATTTTACAGATGAGGAAACCAAGGCACAGACAGGAAATATAACTTGTCAAGGTTAAACAATCAACATGCAGTCAGGACTAGAATAATGGCTTCTTATATCTAGTCCATTATTCTTTGCATTAATAACAATTATTTATCCAGTAAGTACTTTAGGTTTGCAACATGCTTTCATTACAACAATTACAAGAGGGAAAAATGCAAGTATCCTCCTCATTTCCAGTTTATAGGAAAACTAAGACTCTTGGAGTTGGTCTCTGAGGTCAGATTTGAATTCATATCTGCTGGCCAAAATATTCTATCCATCTGAGAAACACTCCTCAGCAGGTATCAACCTTCCCTGGTTTAACCCTCAACCCAATAAGAAACCCTTCTTGACATCTCCCTCAGGTACTCATCTACCTTTTGCTTAAAGGCCTCAAATGAGGGCAAATTCATTATCTTCTAAGACAGCCCCTTCCAACTTGGAGAATTCTATTCATTAGAATATTTTTCCCTTATATAAAGAATAAATTTGCATCTTCACCATTTTCCCCAAAGGCACCTGGTTATGCCCTCTGAAGCCAATCAGAACAGCTCTAATTCATTTCCCAAGTAATGGTTCTTCAAACACTTGAAGACAGCTTTAATTTCACCCTAAATTCACTTCTCCAAGCTAAACATTTGCATTTTCTTCCACAAATCTTTAAATGACTTTTTGCTAACCTCATGCCTTCCTCAGAGGATTTACAGTTCGTCAACATCCTTCCTAAAATTTGATGTCTAGAACTGAAAGGCATGTTTCAAGAAAGGGGCAAGGGCACTTGTGAAGTTCTTACTATATCTCTCTACTTATCTTGACTATCAACACTGTAGTTGCCATTTTTATCCTTTCCTTTCCAGTACAAATATCATTCTCATAGTTACCAGAGAAAGAAACATCAACATCTGGGTTTTCAAAGTCGGGGATGGAGGTGGGTCCTTAATGGTTACACAGAGTCTCATCAGGCGCATGAACCTTCTTACAAAGAGTAACAAACATTTATTAAGCACCCAATATGAAACAGGAATTATGCAAAATACAACAAACTTTTTTTTAATAAGGAAAGGGGAAAGGAACAGACATTTATTAAAAGCCTAATATGTGCCAGGTACTATGCTAAATTCTTTACAAATATTAAGTCACAAGCCTGTCAGGTATATAACATTATTATCACAGTTGAAGAAATTACGGCAGAAATTGACCAGGTTCATAAAGTTAGTAAGTGTCTGAGGTAGAATTTGAACTCATCCTAAATCCAGGCCCAGTTCAATCCACTGTATTACCTAGCTGCCTCAGAAGAATAAAAATACATGAAATGTGTGTGTGTGTGTGTGTGTGTGTGTGTGCGTGTGTAATTTTTGGCTATGTGTTGCAGGTCAATTATACTTTAGGCTTGCTATGAGAACTGACATAAAACCTTCAGAAACATGTTTGATCAGAAAACAGGCATGATCAGAAAATTAGGAGATCCAGACTAATTAAGTTGCCTAATTAAGGCAACCAAAGGAAAGAGAAATGGAATGATAGTACCTTTGAAATGTCAAAAAAAACAAGAGGAAATGATACCACCAACATATACGATGGTTTCTCTCCAGAGAAAATTAGTTAATATTTAGATACAAATATCACAATCTGGGAAGCTATAGACAGCTTGGGATCTTAGGAATGGAGAGAGTATCTATATCAATGAAATCACAGAACAATTAAGCTATATGAATAAGCTCTTGCATCATGTCCCATCTAAGATTTTATAAAATCTTTATACCCATGATTCTGGTGTTAAAATTCTATTAGATTTTTTATTTAATAAGTGATCTTTTCTTTTAAATGATGAGTAACTATCTTATTCAATAAGTAACTGTCAAGGATTTATGACCTAGTACATCTCTTATAATAAGAATTCTTAAACTTTTTTATGTCACAGTGCCCTTTGACAATCTGTAGAAATCTATGAGACTATCCTAAAAATAATGTTTTTAAATTAGTGAAAGGAATGCTAAATTTTAGTTAGAAGTTATTTGAAGGATAAAGAAGCATTTTTCCATCTAATTTCATAACTCCCTTGAAAGTTATCTACAGATTTTTTATAGATCTGTGAGCCTCAGGTTAAGAATGCCCAACTTAGAGGAATACGTTTTTTCACTGACCTCCAGAATTTTAATGGCAAGTTATTGAAGTTATTGAAACCTCAAAGACCAAGTGCCATGCAGTTAGAAGACTATTGATGATTTTGTTACCAGTAAATAAGAAAATTCAGCAAGTATAGGCTTATTTTCTCATTACTGCAAAATCTGAGGAAATCATTCTTCTGATTTATAGCAGATTACAAAAGAAAAAATACAAGACATCGCTTTGGTTGCTGAGTAGCTGAGTCAGGGCACATGAAGTCAATCGTTGCTATGGCAACACATGAGTCAGGGAGAAGATACCATATCTGAATACAGAGAATTTATTTACCTAAGATGATCCATTTGTTCTTTGATATGAAGCATATGCTTACTTAGGAAGGATAAAGTAGCATATTTTAATTACCAGATATCCATTTTAATAATACTGGGGAAATATAGTGCCTGTCACTTCTCATTTTAAGAAATATAAACAATGTGCATTCAGCTTGTGCTCAGTGAGAGTTTTTGTTCCTCTTTATTTATTTTGTTTTCTGATTAAAAACAACACTGGTAAATAACACATCTTTATGTGTTCTCTTGTTCTTGTCATGATGTGGAAAAGATCCATATGTTAGGAATGTAAATAAGTCTTCACTGTGGCATACTGCAATAAACATTTTATGACTTGAGACTAAGGAGCTGAAACATAGCTATGGGAGTTAAAGAATATAAAAGGAATATAGGCCTAAATTTCTCCCATGCTTTCATTCAGCTGTACAAGTTTGCCTTCCTGCATTGTAACCATGCTCACATTGGAGTTCATTTCTAGCAATCTCATTTACAAGCAATTTGTCAAAGAAGATTTAAAGCTATTTTTTTCATTTTTAGGGCCACAAATCAAAAGATTTGTTGTTGAAAAGACTTTATAGTCCAAATTACTCATTTAATTAATGAAGAGTATGTGTCCAAAGGGGATAAGTGATTTCCCAAGGTCACACAAGTAATAAGCCTTAGAGACAGGATTTGAACCCAAGTATTTTGATCACAAATATGGGACTTTTTCCATTGGGTTATATTATCGTTCTTACCCCTAGTTGATGATGGTTTGTATACGTCTATTAAGTTTTGGGTTGGTTGTATAAAAATTTCCCAGGTGTAAGCTGCACCTACATAGTGTTAATTCAGAAACTCAATAAAACATTAGAGTAATGCTGGGGAAATGCATTAAGTCATAGTCATCACAATACGAAACATCCTTCGAAAAACAAGAGACTATAAGGTTGTTGGTTTAGATCTTCTAGGGACCTCAAAAGCTATCTAGTCTAACTCTGTCATCTTACAGATAAGAAAAATGAAGTTGAAAAGGAAAGAGGCTTGCCCAAGATCCCTCAGATAATAAGAGACTTGAGTGGGATTTGAATTCAAACACTCCAAAAACAGGGAGATTTTCATTGAGCTACATTGCCTCAGGGCTTAATCTGAATAAAGTCAAAGAATAACAAAATGAGATAGTGACGTTAAAGGTATCTAGTCTAGCTAATTCTGGAACTATGCTTCCCTTTACCATATGCCAAGGGATCATATAGCTTATGTATAAAGACCCCCTATGATTCAGACTTCTCTACTTCTAGTCTGTGATAATAAGCCAAAATAATAACATGCACACACACACACACACACACACACACACACACACACACACGTAAATAATTAATAGAGTTGAAAGAATCTGTGTCTGTATAATAAATTAAACCAAGAAAAAATGACAGAATTAGTAACATGCTACCCATAAGATTATGAAAACTATTGATTTCAGCTTTTAACATTATACTCTTCTTTTCAGTGTTCTAGTTTAATGCTTTGCAAATTACAGAATTTAATTAATGGTAGTCCTGATGAACTCCTTTCTAATCTCCTTTAGGGATTGGGATCAGTCCCCAGAACAACCCAGGTGGATATTACATACCCACAACTCAGGCTTAGTGATCAGTTACATTTGCCTATCACTCCATCTTTGAGCCAATTAAGTAGTATGCATAGAAGCAGCCCAGCCAATATTGCTAAACCAGTTTAATTATTGGGAGACTAAAATTCAGTTCACTTCAGCAAGCATTTATCTTGAATATTTTAATGACTGCTGAAACTAAGACTCCATCAGTTCCCATCCCAACTTTTTTAATCCAAGTTTTGATTTTCAACTTGACATTGATTCATTTAAATTGAATTCAATTCATACAATTGTAGAATCACAGAATCTGAGAGTAGGAAGAGATCTTATGGTTCATTGTTTTAAGACATACTAAAAAGGAATTTCCACAAGAATATATCCCCAAAATGGGTGTATGCTTCAAGATCACCAATGAAGAGGAAACATCATGACCAGAGAATATTTTTTTTATTTTTTAATTTCTTTCAATATCCAGCACACATTATTGAAAAAGAATAATATCACTACTTCTTTTCATTGCCCTTCTAATTTCTCACTTTCATATATTTTCAAGATCAATAACTCCTTAAATTCTATTTGTGTTTTCAGCATGTGAAGTCAATGTAGGTTCAGCTTTACCAGTAATAATGTCCAGTGTAGGTGTACTATATCAGATCTGGGGAACCTGCAACCTCAAGGCCACATGTGGTCCTCTAGGTACGCAAGTGAGGCCCTCAGAATCCAAACTTCACAGAACAACAACTGAATAGCCATTTCTACTCCCACATTGTATTAGTGAAGTTGAGTATTGTTTTTTATTTCCATTGGAGGGGTTGTATATGTGTAATATTATATATATATATAATATTCTCTATGTATAATATGCATATAATTTGTAAACA